>JABFDZ020000040.1:2851320-2863880 GCA_019775955.2 Pollimyrus isidori | reverse complement strand
TGTGAGTGTGCCCTGCGATGGGCTGGCCCCCCATCCAGGGTTGTTCCCTGCCTCGTGCCTGTTGCTTCCGGGATAGGTTCTGGACCCCCCACGACCCAGTGAGGATAAGTGGTTTGGAAAATGGATGGAATCCTGATCTGTGGACTGCCTATAAGCATTCTTGTTGTAGATGTAAATCATCTTCATTGTCCCAGAAAGCAGTCTTTTTCACAACAGAATTATATAGAGAAAGGTAAATCGATACTGCACACTACAAAGAAATAAACAGCTATAACATAACATTTTTGCCCACTTGGATGTCCCGGAACCAGATGTTTGTCTTTACACTAACAAAAGCTCACAATCATCCCATTGTTCCAGATGCAACTTTGGCATGACCGTTGCTATGACAACGTAAACTTATAGGTAACTTATCGTTATCCCAGTTTAAAGATCTCTCTTTGAGGTTATGTGTGTAGCTATAATAATTATCCACTTGAAAGGTGACTCAAAAATGCATCTTTATGAATAGTCCAGGCAGAGGAATTCTAACAGAGAGAATGATGGCCAGACTCATCACATTTAAGGATCTCTTTGGTATTATTCCTGCACAGAGAGACAAATTTAGATCCATCTAATTTCAGAAACACTTTGGTATTACTTATGCACACAGAGAGTAACATCTAGACCCATTTGTTTCCAGCAACACTTTGAGCTGAACTACAAAATCCTTCAGATGTATAAACCACCTAAATTACATTTTAGCTGAGTCATTGGCATGTTCTTCCCACATGAATTACAGGTTTGCTCCTTAACCAGCTGGACAGTTTTATGTAAGCAATTAGGATTACATAAGTCAACTTGTTTAAAATTACTATCTGCGTACGGTACAGTAGTGTAAGGAGAGAGAGAGGTAGGGGGCGCTCACCTTCCAGGGAATTCCTGAAGCTTTTGTTGGCCATCCTGTCCATGGGACCCGTCTCGTAGTCGGGCAGGCTGAGCACGAACTCAACATCGGCAGAGGTGGGTAGCCGCCTAACCCGTGTGGAGTCATGGTTGCCAGGGTTACGTAGCAGGGGTCCCTCGCCAGTGGTGTTACATATCACCCCTCTGCGGTTGTATTCCTCTGGATGCGTGCAGATGACCTACAACAATATTTAACCCGCATAATTTTAACTTTTAAAAATGTACAAATGCAGGCAATCTGCAGCTTACAAAAATAACAACAGCCTAATAAAAATACTTAATGACTGACAGAATATTTCAATGAATTTAATTTCCGTCATTCGCTGATGCAAAATGCTATGGTTAGAAAATGCTCCATCTCTCTATATTATCGATGTATTAGAAGTAGCATTACATATCCGTGACACAGCCCGGAAAGAGCTTCATACAAACCGAGGAGGTCAGTTTGAGGAAGTATGTTGAGGTCCGGTCTCGAGTACTACAAGATTAGATACAATGAGTATAAAAATATAAGAATGATCCAGGCTACGTTTTCATTCAGTACATTTACTGTAAAAAAACAACAATTAAAAACTGCAAATTAATGTTTGTGATGGGCGCTCGGTCTCCCCCGCAGACATGCGTGGTATGCGTTCGCCCACCGGGGCCGTTAGATAACCGCCGACCGTGGGAGAACAAGCGCAGCGCGGTCTGACCATGAGCACCAGGACCAGTGCGTCCCCGACCTTCTGCTCACTGATGCAAATGAGTGTGTTAAATGTATATTGAAAACACACTCTGGGCGTTTTCCATCCCTCTCCTGTCCGCATTTCACCGGCTACAGAGACTAAGGGCAGCGCATCTTCTCAGATACCTCAAGCTGATGCGTTTTGCTCGAAGGCACCCAGGCCTGCAGACACGGAAGCGGAAAGACGCCTCTTAATTATATAACGTGTGAATTCATTTAGGTGGCCGAGTTTCGCACCTGTGTCATTGCTTCCGATGGACATCGACTTATGCATTATAAATCACCATACCTACTCAAGGGTGACAAATTTGTATTTATATACCCTGTACTTGCGAGCTGCTTAGTCGACGTCTGATGTAGATTCTGGTTCGATTAAGCCACCAGAGACATGGTTGTCTGTTGTACTCGCGAACGTTAAATTAAATTACTTTATTGGTAACTTTCTGTTGCTAGAACTGTGGTGTCCAAATGGGTCTTTAACACAATGTTTCTTGGAAATCACATACCTTCTGCTGAACCTATGAGACGTCGTTCAAAAACACCCCAAGCGGCTCATTGTGGTGTTGGGCTATTAGGCCTACATTGTGTAATATTTTGTATGACTTTTGTTCTGGCGCTTACATTGATTTGTTACTGATCGATCAGTCTAGCTGCCTTCCTACGTGCGCTGATTGATAACCGTATGCTTGTAATATAATGTCTGCTAGAGATAGGTCGCTTGGGACAAAGACGTCTATTAAACGATTACATGTAATGTAATCCAGGGGAGTTTCTGGCTATCGAAAAGATCAGAGGCTCAGTCAGGTTTACCTGAGGAAGATTGGGGCTTAAATACTCGGGGCTATAGCCTCGAGTATTCGGACACACCGACACCCATGATGGAATCCCTAATGTATTTGCAGTCAAGAGGCAGCCTCGGCCGCATTTACCTTCCAGGATGAGAACACTGATCCGGGGCTGATCAAATTCGGGCTAAGAGGATGCCGGCCGCCCATAAACTCGTCCGTGCACACTTCACAGTCCTGCGCGTCGCGCCAGTCCCAATACGGGATGGTGAAGTCGAAGTCACCCGTTATCTTCCTGATTTCGTGCTCCCATTGTAACAGGTACACCCGGTGCCAAGGCAGAAAAGCCGCCGATTCGTGGGCAAAGTCGATGTCCTGCCACACGTCGCTTGGACCCAGCAAGGCGTCCCGGGACACGTAGTAGTGCATCCAGACAAATAGGTCATATACGTTGATGTCCGAAAACATCGGGTTCGTTCCGTTGCCCATTTGTTCGTAGGTGCCAGTAGCAATCACGTAATCGGGGCTGATGGTATTCTTCGCTAGGTTTATATAGGAGATGAACTTTTGTCTTTCGCTAGTAGATAGGTGGAATATGTTTCTTCTGATCAAGTCGCGCCTCTCAGCGCAATTTGCTCCAAAATAGCCAAACTTGCACTCTCCGCAGTTGAAGCCCATATAGTTACCGGCGCACTGACATGAACGATTGTAAAACACCAGAGGCCATTTCTCCCGGTCGTCTATCCCTGAGTGCGGGTACTGTGGTCCATTGGGAAGGTCGGAGACCACAACATCCGCGCAGAAGCCCCTGCCCGATAGCGCTCCACAAACAGACCCGTCTCCTTCCCATACCGGGCAGCATCGCTTGCTTTGGAGGGCTCCTAAGGTCACACAAGGCCGGGGGAACTGTTGCGATGTCGGACGCACCAGTGGCGAAAGTAGGAAGAGTGCCAGGGAAAGCATGGTCAACTAGAGGACGAAGTGACGCTCGTAGTTGGAGCCAAGCGTCAGTCGGGTACAACTGAAGAAAATCAGAGTCGTACAACTTTGCTTCCAATTTATACACCCACCTACTCACCATGCGTCATGTGCTCCGCTGGAATGTCAGCCCTCACTCTTGGTCTGAGAGCCTCCCCTTCAGAACTCTGTATCATACGCATGGGTGGAAAAAGAAAACATTTTTAGTTATGTGAAATTTCTCTATATTTGATGACATGTTTGTTTTTAATATATCATCGCTGAATTCAATTGTATGAATGCTACTTAAAATTAAAATGGCGATATTTTTATGATTGGATAATTAGTGAATCCAGTGTATTTTGCTTGAAAAATACTAGAGATAACGAATAGCATAGCTACCTGTAAAATTTAAAACAAAAAAACGTTTATTTATAACAATGATTAGTACATGACGAATGTTTCCCCATTACAGCTTAGTTCTAAACTGATTTGAGCCACTTGAAAAACTTTTTAATAATCAATTCGGAGATGTACGCATTTGATTTGGATTATAAATAAACATATATTCAAATAAAAATGTCTTATTCAAATAATTTAAGAATTTTCATGCATCGTATAAAAATGACATGATATAAACTGTATTGTCAATTACTGAATCAACTCGATTTTCTTTAAACCACCCTAATTACTACAAACATAATGAATGGTGCCTTTTGAACTATTCATCATGTGCTGCATTCGGCGTTTGGGTCTAGCGGGGATCATAAGCCAATCACATGTGTGCTGTATTTGAGCCACGAGTTCAGGCTAATCCCCCTCCGGAATAAATGCGTCGGTGCAGGAATGTGCATCACACGATAAATCGTAGATCAAGTTCTTATATTCTACGTTTTGTGATAGATCTGTGATGAGATGAGACTGTCATTCAAACGGAAAGCAGCCTGCGGCCTACAAACCAATCGTTTTACCCTGTCATTTTAATATCGAATCGTGTGTATTTATTACGTTTGTAGAGATAATGTGCATATCCATCCAGTCTGTGCAAGCGTGATATTACACAGTTATACGAAATACGAAAATGCTGCTATTCTTTGTATTATGTTTGTCTTATGAAACACGGAGGAATTTCTGTGAATAAAGACGCGTAGCAATAGCTCCGCTTTGCATAGGGACGCGTGGGCTGCTTGTCAAGAAAGAAGAAAATAATCCACCGCAGGGTGGCACTGTGACAAGGCTTTTACATCCCTCTCTTAGGGGGGGATGAAAGTGGGACGAAGTGGGAAGGAGGGAGGGAGAAAGAGAGAGTCGTATTGGGAAACCGAGAAATTGTGAATGAAATGTCACCGTCAAAACAGCTGCTACAATATCAGAGAGAAACGTATTCCGTATAATTATACCCAACATTTTGGAAATTATGGTTGTTTCGTCCTGAGTAGTGGTAGCCTACTCTGCGTTCAGTAATAGCAATAATTGTCATTGTTTTGATGTGCTATCCAGTTTAATATAGGTTACGCCGTTTATGTAATTATATAATAACCGAATGGCGAAAATAATCAAGTGATTCCATACTTCAGATAATATATTGTTTATTTGTCCGTCTTAAAATGACAGGGCATCTGAAATAAAAAGCATGGAAATGAACACTGTTACTATGGAAACAGCTTTTGCCCAATGTTATTTGAAAATGCCATTGAATAATTGATTTAGTAAATCATAAATAAATTGATTTACTTGTGTCCGATACAGTTTAGAACATAAACACGTCAAGGATGGTTGCGTTGCTGTCGAGGTCATCAGTAGTAGGAGATTATTAATTTGACCAGATGCTGATGAACAGCTGCCAAAAAACATGCTCTTGTAGCTATAGAGTTGCTGTAAATTATTCATTAAATGCACAAACTGTTCCCCGCAGCTTTTGTTGCATAGCGCGTTGGAAAGAGGGTAAACATACCTCGCGGCTGCTTCCGTTTCTGCTGCTCGACATCAAGGCTTCAGCCGAGCCTCGGGGTCACGGTCACACCCTCCTCGGCGCGTGGTGGCCGCGGCAGCGCAGTGCCGAAGAACCTGATAGGATGACACCGGGGATCAGAGCGGGTATCGACCTTTGACAATGACAGCTTTCTGTCCCTCGGCTTTTGTGTTGCGGGATGTCATTCATGACCACCTTAGCATATGAACTAAAGGCGTGTGAATCTGAAGTGAAATCGATTGATTGTCGATCTTGACACACCACCACACACAACAATGAAATGCGTCCTCTGCGTTTAACCCATATGTGCCTCTCTCAGCTAGGTACCAGTGAGGTACCCTGGTCGGGAATTCGAACCGCAGTCTTTCCATGACCATCAGGCCACCACTGTCCCATCTCCGAGAACTTCTCTGTGTGTGTGTGTGTGGTGTCGTTGCCCAGATCCTTGTGCTGGCTCTGAGGTTTCTAAGACAATGAGTCCAGATTTTTGCTGTATGTGTTCCACTGACAAACCTCAGAAATGCCTCAGCCACACAGCCAGAGGAAACAAAGAGTCTTTCATCCCGGCTCCACTGCACTCCTGCTTCCCCACAGTGATGATGCCGCTCTGGTGAATGTACCCTGCTTTTTGTCGTTTACATTTTTTATTTATTTTCTGAATTCTGTTTATCCAACGCTGATAACTTCCTTGGTACAGGATGCTGGCAGGCTGACGTGTTGCGTCACCAGCCTTCCGTCTGGCATCCTGTAGACGGAGAATTCACAGTCGGCTCCTCTGCCAATGCATAGGAGAAAAGTCTCTAGGGATACACAGTTGCCATACATATACATCCATTGTACACAATTTAGATGTAGATCGATTTTTAGATGTATGTATTTTTGGATATGTTTTCCCCAAATTCTCTATTTTAAGTGCTGCTTAGTTTTTGGCACGTGCTGGCGTTTCTGCCTGCTACATTTTGAAATAGAATACAATTGTACGCAAGACAAATTGCAGTCATAACTCAATTCCTCCGCCCTGGAATTAATTTAAAGGGTTCCTTTTCATTTGGCTGTAAATGCATTTGGCGTTTGGATTTTAGACGTTATGTATTTCATCTTGCAAATCCCTCGCATCTCTTTATTGACTCTGCAATGATTATTTACAACACTCGTCTTTTATATTGCGTTTTATTCGAGCAAAGACAAAAGGGAAACAAATATATCTGCCTGGCTGCTGATAACGCACAATGCTTTAGATACGAATGTCACAGATTGCGGTCCTCCCGCTCATTTAATGGCCCCTAATCCAACGTGCAGGTGGCAGCGTGATCCAAGACGATTAGTCCGAAATGCCTTTTTTCGATCCTGTGTAATCTGCACTATACTCCCGCATATTCAGTAAATGCCTCCAGAAAACTGTTGAAGAGCCACATGTAGATAAGCAAGCGTTAACCGGGCAAGGGTGATCGGTTACGGTGTCGGCGGTAATTGACCTTTACACTCATACATGAAGAGCCGGTCTATGGCGGCGCAGCGAGACGGATGCAGTGACAGAGAGAGAGAGAGACAGAGAGAGAGAGAGAGAGAGAGAGAGAGAGACAGCGAGAGAGAGAGAGAGAGAGAGACAGAGAGAGAGAGAGAGAGACAGAGAGAGAGAGAGAGACAGAGAGAGAGAGAGAGAGAGATGCTTCGGTTGCCATGGTAAAAAGTGGATTAATCGTGATGCTCGGACGGTGGAGGTCTTTGCCGAATATACACGATTCCTACATAATAATGCAGGATGCACGGACCTGCACCGACAGCTGAGGTATGTAACCTAAGTTCTTTGCCCCACTGAATACAAAATGGATACAAACCTGAACGTGTATTCGAACGGGAAAGCTGCCTAGTGGTGGCGGTAGGAATAATTTGCAACTGTTAGAAATGAATGTAAATAGTTCTTCGTGACGATCATCATTAGCTCCTTCACAAATAATCAAATTTTTGTTTTCCTATAAAAATTAGAAGAAGGTTTTGGTGCAGCTTACAATGACTGTCAACTGTTGTAAACATGCTATATATTGGTCTGTTTGGCAAAAGGTATAATATGCTGGCCACAGTGAATTATTCTGGAAAGTGTGTATCTTGCAAGAACTTCAAGAATTTCTTACCAGTGGGTCGGAAGTCGGTACTCAGCGGGTTTACTGTGGATATCACCAGTGTGCTGGTTTTGCAGCAAACACTCAGACCCATAGTTTATCTGTCTAGTGTTTCTATTAGTCTTCGTTGTAAATATAGTCGTTATGGTAATGTGATAATTAAAAACTAAAATAATTGTTCGCAACTAATCATGACTGTTACTCCATTATATTTCAAGCAAATTTAATTTTGGTAAATATTTCTGGTCATTTATATTTATTAATGACTTATTACGACACTCCGTTAAACGCTGAACATGGTTACATTTATTTTCTGTTTCAGGTAGGCTATTGAAATTATGATTCCAATTAAGGACATTTCAAATATTCCAAATAGGCCTATATGATAGAAGTCATGCATTGCGTAAAACTTGGTGTGCAGACATGGTTCACGTGCATTTGAAACAAAACAGCAGCTGGAATTGATTTGATTATTTATTTTTTTTCCTGGCGAATTCCTTTAATAAATTATTTTCAGGCTTTTCTGTTATTTAAGTAAGAGTTATAGAAAGGATGGCTAGCGACATTTCATGTTTTTCCTGGGATTCACAAAAGATAATATCATGCCAAAAGTTACATGTGCTAGTTATCTACAGTATGTGGGAATTCGGGTTTGTATAAATGCTTTTATTATTATAGTCATCAATGATATTGGTTTAAGCCTGACGTAAGATGTCGATATCGTGATCGACTATCAAAATGCAACCTTCAAACACAATGAATGATTTTTGCCTTAAGTTGCATTTTCCGCTATCGTCATCCCCAAGCGCGTCCACGAGGTGGTACTCTTGAATTATCCATCTTTGAAACGCGATTTAGTGTTTGTGTTCAGGTGTGTGTGTGTGTGTGTGTGTGTGTGTGCGAGCATGCGTGTGTGTTGAGGGGGCGGCAGTAGGCGGCTGTGCTTCATCTTCATGTTGCGAACCAAAAAAAAACGATAACATGCTTCAAAAATGATGAGCGACCACCCACATGGATGTCCTTCACCTCATTCCCGTCCCTTTATGCTGTAATAGCACATGCCAGTGTCCAGGATACAGATATGAGCTTTTACATGTCCTGTATACATATAGAAACCATTATATCGATAGAAACTTTTCGCAGTCGATGCGGAGGAACTTGTCAATGAGGTCGACGAAGCGGGAACGTGGATATTCTGCTAGCATGAAGAAGAATCCGTAGTCATCAGATGGTCGCAAGAAAAACATTACGTGTGGGTACGATAAATCTTTCTATTCGCCTTAGCATCGCTTGGGAAAAAAACAAGAGACTGATCATTTAAACATGGTGGTATGCATTTTAGCCGAAGACGCACCGTTTCTGAAATGCGCCGCATGTTTAAACGCTCCGCCTGAATTTTGCCTGAAAACTGCGGGATGAAGAGCGGCTGGCAGGTACAGGGACAGCAGCTGAAGACCAGCGTAACTCCAGGATTTTAATGTCCATTATGCAAAAGCCTGGGTAACTATGAGCCTGGGAATGAAAAGCATCACAGGTAAGGCGCGTTGCTGTAGATTGCGGTGTTTCTCATCCCGGACTGCATTTCTCTCTTTAATGTCAGCGGTACAAGGAGTGGATCTAAAATAAAAATTATTCATTTGTGAATCCCCTTTCTGGATTTAGTATCGACGGGGATATTAGATCGTCGTCGTCTGTGTTGATTTTTTTCCGGATATGTAATAGATTTTCTGTTTTTTTTAACACGCTGTCATAATAACTTATTGCGTTTTTGGTATTTTAATGTCGATGCGTGAGCCCGATTGCGGATACCCTGGGTGTATTTTATAAAGATGAAAAAGTTAGACAACTCGTCACTGCGGTGTTTTCGAGGTAAACGTCGGCGTGTAGCTCTTTCAGCACCGCGGCCAGTTCCCGGGGGCGCCGCGCCGGCAAAGCGGCTCCGCGCTTGTGCTTCATCTCCGTGCGCTTCGGACTGCTGGAGGATTCTGCGTACCAGCCCCAAGCGGTGATACTACACCGATAACAAGATACGCCAAATGAATTTTAGCTGCTGCTATCTGCCATGAAGACGAAGGGTAACCGCTAGTAATTTGTAACCATTTTACGTCTCCATGCGATCTTAAATTGCGTTTATGAACGACATTTAATCTGCAGACCAAGCCAACACTTTGTAATGTGTTCGCCCCAGACTTCATTCATTTGTTAGTCCAGCAGCAGAGACAGCAGCGCATTGTAGATCCACAGCTAGCCTGCCGTTTGCACCTATTCTCTATTCCTCCTAAGGTGTATTAGCAGTCACATTGGTGGCAAAATTTTGGTGTGAATTTTCAGCAGGAGCGCTTATGTATTTTTTTGTCTAGAACGAAATAGTCTTGCATGGGTGAAGCACACGGTTTTGAAATTTCTGTTTTGAAGGCGTCCGCATTAAAAAGAAATTTGCACTTGCTGTATGCCCGACCAACGACATAAATGGGTAAATACTTAGACTGGCTGAATAAATTGACGTAAAATATTACGGGTGGCAATTGGCAAATTATCTTTATTATGCAATATGTTTAAGGAGAAACCAGAGTTTTAATTGTAAGGTTACATCCCAATTTAATAGCACTCATTAATTTTTCAGAAGGCATGTTTTAAAAAATAATCAGTGAGGGCTTTTGACTTACTAAAAGGTAGAAAGATACAAGCTTCGCCACAGCGTTTTAAAAAGACATTTAATCGATTTGATTTCTCAGAAATGTCTGACTTATATGTGAATTATGAAACGTCTCAATCTTTCAGGAGCAGTTTGTGGAACAGGTAATTTTTGGTGACGTTTATGCTGAACTTCAGAGCAGTAGTGACTTCTAAACTCGGTTATGTTAATCCAAAACTGCAACCTCTCAATGATTGTGACCTTTGTAGTATCAATTGTCTTATTTACTGAAGGTTACTCTGGATAATGCTTGTTTTCAGGTGGCATGTGGACCATAGGGGATGGACCATGTCTTTAATCACATGCATTGTAATGGTGAAGCCACTAGCCTAAAAGAAAATGCTAATATCTCATTTAACCGAATTCGGCAACTTTAACAACCATCAGATCTTGTATGACGTGAACTGTGATGTTCATGACCGTGGTTTGTCTTATAAAGGGATTGATGGTGTTTAACACATTACTTTCTCGTATTTTGATCCAAGGTTATGCATTCAGCAATCACCCAACATCATTTCAAGAAAACGTTGCCGTGGAGACGATGTTACTCTGGTATTCACGGCGTGGAAATGACTGACCAATGAGCTTTCTGCTGTACCTACGGTGGAACAGAAGGCCTCGCAGATACTTCCCCAGACGTGTCGGCGCCGCTACCTCAGCTATGATCTCCCCCAGCACCTAAGGACGCCATTTCTGCGCTTATCCCCAAAATGGTTCTCTGGATTCTGCTGGCGTTTCTGTTGTCGGAGGAGTTCGGGCTGCTGGTGGGGGCCCAGTCCAACGAGCGGCGGGTGGTGGCGCACGTCCCCGGGGACGTCATCATCGGGGCCCTCTTCTCCGTGCACCACCAGCCGCCGGCGGACAAGGTGCACGAGCGGAAGTGCGGCCCGGTGAGGGAGCAGTACGGCATCCAGAGGGTGGAGGCCATGCTGCACACGCTCGACCGCATCAACGCCGACAACAAGATCCTGCCCAACATCACGCTGGGCTGCGAGATCCGCGACTCCTGCTGGCACTCCGCCGTGGCCCTGGAGCAGAGCATCGAGTTCATCCGCGACTCGCTGGTGTCCTCCGAGGAGGAGGAGGGCCTGGTGCGCTGCGCCGAGAGCAGCGCCACTCCCATGCGGGGCAAGAAGCCCATCGTGGGCGTGATCGGGCCGGGCTCCAGCTCAGTGGCCATCCAGGTGCAGAACCTCCTGCAGCTCTTCAACATCCCCCAGATCGCCTACTCCGCCACCAGCATGGACCTCAGCGACAAGTCGCTCTACAAGTACTTCATGAGGGTGGTGCCCTCTGACGCCGACCAGGCCAGGGCCATGGTCGACATCGTCAAGCGCTACAACTGGAGCTACGTCTCAGCCATCCACACTGAAGGTACGTTCCCACCTTCCCGCCACCCAGGATGGCTTTAAGTGGCTTTTCTGTGTGTCTGGGGCTTATTTTTTCTAGCTAGCCGGTTAGACCTCCAGCATCCCACAATGCCCTGTCATTCATATGCTAACCCGTTATACTTTAGGAGGTGAAGGTAGCTCTTCTCATCCATTACCATCGAGGTGGTGCCAGGTTCTGAAAAAAGGACCAGTAGAAAGAGACAGGAGACTACTCATGCTAGGATTGATATTCTGATTTAATTATTAATTCCCAGGAAAAGTAAAAATATCCTCCTGCAATGAACCTAAAAATGTCTCCACGTTCTCCCCCCATTTTGACTGTATTCAGGGTGAGGGTTATAACGGCATGGCAGTCTTCCAGGATGATTAATCCTTTTGAAGAGAATTGCTCATTAAGTTGTCTGTAGGAGGTACAATGCCCTCATCCAAAATGACTGTGATTTTAGTGCATTTCTGTGTTAAAACTCAAACAATCATTTCTTAAATAAAGCCGCAGTCTCCCTGTAAATTACATTACAGCCTTTAATTAACTGCTAAAAATGTAAGACCGGCTCGGTTATTTCCGCCGCTTGTGTATTTTGAAATAACAATATGGCCGACAGTTTACATAAAGGTCCGCGAGGCACTTCTCTCGCGACGCCGTCGCATGCAGGCCGGAGGGAAGTGGAGAGATAAAGAAAGTCCCCGATTGGCAGATATAAGTAACTGGGGGGAATTGACAAATTTGCTGCTTCTGCAACATCGTACTGTTTATCTACAAACAGCCACAACATATCGTTGGAAGATTCACGAACTTCATAGAATCCTCTGTTTTTTTTTAGCTGTTAATCCCCTGGTCGGCTTCTGTTGGCCGTCCGAGTGTCCGATAGACGGGAAGGAGTCTGTCAACAATCCGGCCTCAGTGGGGTTGCGTTCAGGATGGGTCCGGGAGGGAGGTTGGGGGAATCCTACTTAAAGAATATATGGGG
>JABFDZ020000040.1:2786961-2798809 GCA_019775955.2 Pollimyrus isidori | reverse complement strand
TGAACGCAGTGAGGACTGTGTGTCACTGCCATTGTGTCAGAGCTGAACGCAGTGAGGACTGTGTGTCACTGCCATTGTGACAGAGCTGAACGCAGTGAGGACTGTGTGTCACTGCCATTGTGTCAGAGCTGAACACAGTGAGGACTGTGTGTCACTGCCATTGTGACAGAGCTGAACGCAGTGAGGACTGTGTGTCACTGCCATTGTGACAGGGCTGAATACAGTGAGGATTCTATGACGGGAGTCAGACCTTGCATCGTTGCTGTGTCAGAGCTGAATACAGTGAGGATTCTATGACGGGAGTCAGACCGCATATCACCACCACTGTGTCAGAGCTGAATACAGTGAGGATTCTATGATTGGAGCTAGACTGTGTGTGACTGCTGCTGAACACAATGACAGAAAGGGTCTTTCAAAGAGGCACAGTGACAAGGACACCAAGTGGCAAAGAGATCCTCGTACATAAACATCCTGATTATGAAGGCCTTTGTGTCAGATTTCACAGTGAAGTTTCGAGACTATTGATTGTTTTATGCGATGTGATCATCGGCTCTGGTTTGTATTTGTAAACGTAAACCATGGCCGTCAATTTGGACTTTACCCCAGTCCCATTTTAACAGGAGCAATCAGTTTTTATCAAAGGTGACCAACCCCAGACTGCTGTATTGGTGATGTCTCACACTCCAAGAAATGTCCCCAAAGGGCAAAGGTCGTCTGTGACACAGGCTGTCTGCTGTCCCTACGAGTGACACAGTGAGGAACACAGGGCCAGCCGCTGCTGTGTTATACAGTAAACCGATGACATTTGTCGCTATTGTACCTAACTGCTGCCAAAATGCCTTATCGCAAATACTTACATAACGCATAAAAAAAACAAACCCTCAGCGAGTTTGACATTTCACAAAATAGGTGGCTTTTTTGGACATCTTGCTGAGTGCTTTGTATTGACAGAGGGGAGATTATGCAACTCGAGTGGGGGGGCGGAGTACAGTGCAGATCGAGCGTTTGGCTTTACACCAGAGCGAATTGCACCCCCCGCAGCGACGCCTTGTAGCAGGCCTCCGTGGGGCGGGCCGTTCTGGTAACCAGCGGCGATGGCTGACCCGTACGCGCTGGGAAGGGTGCGAGGCTCAGGCAAAGGGATCAGGCAAAGGGATCAGGGAAAGGGATCACGCAAAGCGATCAGGCAAAGCGATCAGGCAAAGGGATCAGGGAAAGAGATCAGGCAAAGGGATCAGGCAAAGGGATCAGGCAAAGGGATCAGGCAAAGGGATCAGGGAAAGAGATCAGGGAAAGAGATCAGGCAAAGAGATCAGGGAAAGGGATCAGGCGATGAGTGAGTGGCGGCGGAGGCATGATCAGGCGGCTGCTGGCTCCACGCGCTGCCCGCTTGTTCCTGTGCCGCTATTCTACGCGCCCTAACATGAAACACAGGCAGCCGAAGCACAAACAGATACATTAAAAGCTCGCAGCCGAGTGCCCAGAGGCATGCCAGCTGCACAGGTTTGTGGGAAAACTCCATGGAAGAGCGACGAGGGGGTGAAGAAGTGGGTGTGAGTTTGGTGTCACCCCTTATCCGGAAACACCCTGACTCTGGGTTATTATACTAACGACGGTCATCCTGTTCGTCCCTCTCAGAGGAGACCAGCGTCTTCTCACTGTTAAAGGTGGACTCAGCTCCATGGTAGCTGTACTCAGAGAGGCCTTCTGCACCCTGCAGGCAGATGTGATGCTCCCTCTCCTGTCAAACCTCACCCAAATGTCCTTGATGACCATTTCTACCCAATTCCAGTGACGATGGTTGGACGTGAGATAATCAGAATGTTAAATGGACTGCATTTATATAGTGCTTTTCTACTCCTCTGAATACTCAAAGCGCTTTACAATTTATGCCTCACATTCACCCATCAGTGGCAGAGGCTTCCATGCAAGGCACCAACCTGCACACCGGGAGCAATTTGGGGTTCAGTGTCTTGCTCAAGGACACTTTGATGGGGGAGGAAGCGGGGCTCGAACCGGCAACCCTCTGGTTGCCGACCGATAGCACTGCCTTCTGCACCACCATCTTCCCCGAATGTATTTTAGAAGATTATAAAGAGGCATCTCAATATGGTAGCTGATCTATAAAAAGCAAAGTGTCCCTCTAACGTGGTGATGAATGTGACCTCATCAGGGGCGAGCCAGGCTGTCACTGATTGGCTACTCCTTGCGTATCCACACGGCGCGTCTCTAATGCGAAAATCAGCAGCCATAGTCTATGGATTATATGACTATGTGTCCTTAAATGAAAATGTTCAGACCTACTGCTCGCAGTAAAAGATGTCCTTAAGGGATATGACTCACGTTACCCCACGCAACTCCGACCAGCTGCTATCCTCCTGCCTGCTTTTGTCTTTGAAGGAGAATGATAACATTTTGCTTTGTAAATAGTCAGCATCAGTTCCATAGATATGTGACTATGACCAAACACTTACACACACGGCGCCCTTATCCATTAATGACAAACTTCGTCTTCGGTGTATTTTAACTGAATCACTCAGGACGAGGGCGATTTCAATTTTTACAAAAAGGGCTGCAAACACCACATGAAATGACTGAGGTTGAGGCTGCTTCGTTTCACATACAGTAGCTATTCACATTCTGAACGTTTAGCAGCCCAGCCATGCCGGGGTAGAAAAGAACTCAGAAACTGGGATAAAAAACCAGAAGAGTGGGTGGTGACGATTGGATGAATAAGCACATTTCTTTGCTCCTGTTAACGCTAATGAAGACAACCTTCTTCACATTCGTGCACAAGAAGAATCTCCTACCTCTAAGTTTGCTTTCCTAATAACGTGCATGAGAAGAAGAACCACAGGCTGCATTCAAGAGACCCCTCAGTACTAACTGCGGGTCAAACCCAGCATCAGTGTGGGTGGTGATTCACCGCTGAAAGGAAGACAGCAATCTCACATCTGCTTGGTGTTGAATGACTTAAAAAAACCCCTTCCTCACTTTTTACTAAACTAGCCCAGTTGGCTAGCAGCAAAAATTCTTCATTTATATAGACATAAAATAAAGTTACATAAATTAAAGAAAATTCCAAGACTGCCTGGAGTGAAATTTTCAATTTGAGTCAAGTCTGCACACTCATCTACATGTATGTACAATTTTATTATATCGCAAATATTGTATAGAGTTTGCAAATTACCCCAATGCTTCTTGCGTAGCTAATTTTAGGTTTATAATGGAATAATACAGGTTTATCGTAAGATAAGTGTGTGTCACGCCAGATGCGTGAGAGAAGGCAGCCCTGCTTATCCTCTAGCGCTACGAAAACACGTCATGTCCCGTCAATACAGCGGAAAATAAATGCACGCACACTCATGCACTCATGCCCTAGCATTTAACACGATGGGTCACGTGACTTGTCTGGTCATATGATCGGGGAAATTCGGAGTTGGAGCAGTACTATCGGAAACTTTCGAATCACTTATAACTCAGTCTTGACGGGAAGAGCAGCGCAGAGCAAAACAGGCACCTATAGTCTCCAGTAGTGAGTTAGGCCTAAATCTGTGGTAGATATAAAACTATTGGCAGCTCGTTCTTGCTTTAGCTCAGGGGCGCTTTCGAGATGAAGGCTGCCGCGGCTCTGGTGTGCGCCCTACTGCTTTGGACGGAAAGGGCGCTTTGCGATACTCCCGCTAACTGCACCTACGACGATCTGGTGGGTACCTGGGTTTTCCAGGTGTCCAAGGGCGGCCAGGACCGAAGCATTAACTGCACCGACATGGGTCAGTATGACTTATAGTTGCTTAAAACATCTGCTGTACAGTTCCATGAAGGAAGTATCCAGTCGATTTCGGCATTGGCGGTTTTCGTAACATGGTTTCGCTTTGAAACTTGTAGCTAGAGTATAGTTTAACTTTAAAAGTACATGCATGTCCGCTTTCTTCCAGTACTGGACATATTATTTTGTGTGCCTCTGTTATTTATTTATGACTTTCTGGATGCGGAAAATTGCTCTCTTCATACTCAGTTGCTCTCGGGTTTTAAGAAACGTAGATCAGGCTCAGACAGGCTGACTGCCTGAAGACTTGCACTTAAGTCTACGCAATATTTTGCAGGTCCCGCCGTGAAGACCGTTACTGTGCACCTCCAGAAGCTGTCGATGGCCACCGACGATCTGGGAAATCAGGGCTTCTTCACGCTCATTTACAACCAGGGCTTCGAAGTCGTCTTGTCAGACTACAAATGGTTCGGTTTTTTCAAGGTTGGTGTTCGAAATAGTTTGAGGTTTTTCCGGACCTTAAAATGATGGTCCTCGTGACGGCTTCCCTGATAACACCTCTGCTGATTCACGCTCATGCTGTTCCTCTTTTTCTTCTGCGGAATTCAAAAAAGAAACCAGTTGTCTTTTATCTCCCTTTACCACTGCAACCTTTTGGCTATATTGAGACTGATCTTTCTTCACTGGATGCAGTATAAGCAGGAAGGTAGCAACGTCACCAGCTACTGTGACCAGACGCTGCCTGGGTGGGTGCACGATGTCCTGGGCCATAACTGGGCATGCTTTGTTGGGAAGAAGGCGTCAGCCGTCCCTGCGAGGACATCCTACGGGAGTAGCCCAAGTTTCCGGCAAAAGCAGTAAGTACCTGGTTGCTTAGGAAATAACGTCGATAGTTGCTTTTAAAGCAGCGTGTCCATGATCGGTGGTCTTCATGTTTGTTTCACTATAGTATGTAAGGTTCTACCAAGATGCGTGATAAGTGCCCCCAAAGGCAACAGTGGTCACACACCACTCAAAACACCATGTTTTCAGAAACATGCACATGTGTGAACTTCACTCTGAACACTGCATCAGTTTGGATTATATTGTATGCATTTTATCACTTTTTTTCGTATTAGTTAGCCATTGGTTTTTCTCAGGCTCTGATGATTGATGGTTGCCCTGGCTGGTCTGAGCTGCACGTAACTGATTTCTTGTGATGGGAAACAGTCATATACTGGTTTTCTGGCACACAAATCCAGGAAATTCAAGCCTGATTAAAACAAACAAAAGCAAGTGGATAATTGTGATTTTGCAGCTTTTGTTGGTGCTGTGGGCTCTGATGTCATTGAGATGTGGGTGGTTGCTGTGTCGGGTAACACTCTTTCTCACGCCCTGGACACCACAGGCTCCTCCAGCAGGCCTACAAGCCGAATGCCGATTTGGTGAACACCATCAACGCCATGCAGACATCATGGAAGGCTGCCGTGTACAAGGATCACGACTTGCTCACCTTCGAGGAGCTGTACCGTAGAGCGGGAGGGCACGGCTCCCGTATCATGAGGTCAGACCACTATGGGCGTAGTTGCTGTGGTTGGGGGTCACTATGGGCGTAGTTGCTGTGGTTGGGGGTCACTATGGGCGTAGTTGCTGTGGGCGGGGTCACTATGGGCGTAGTTGCCGTGGGCGGGGTCACTATGGGCGTAGTTGCCGTGGGTGGGGGTCACTATGGGCGTAGTTGCTGGACTGTGAGTTGAATAGCCCTGCATTAGAGTGAGGAACACCCCCAGCCAGCTTCCGAGGGGTCCTTCCATTCGGATATAGCGGCGATTCGCTCAGCAGGGCATGGAAAGCGTCTGGGGTCGGCCGGCTGGCTGTCCGTAACAGCCTGGGCTCGCTGTGTGAGGCGGGGGTCTAGGGGAGGGGAGCTCAGGGAGTCGGCTGCTCCAGCTGTTTGTTTAATACCTTAAATGATTTTTGTTGTGTGTTTTGCCATCACTTTCAGGCGTGTGAAGCCGGCCCCGGTGACCGCTGAGGTCTCCAAGCTCGCCAGCAGCCTGCCCTCCCACTGGGACTGGAGGAACGTCAATGGGGTCAATTATGTCAGTCCGGTCCGCAACCAAGGTGCTTCTGCGTTTTCTTCAGCCTGCTTTTAGCGTTTAACCTTCATCCATCCATCCATCCTTCCATCCATCCGCTTATCCTAGCTGGGTTGTGGGGAGCCTGAAGCTCCTGGCTCCCAGGCATCAGAGGACGAGGAGGCTGGTGCTCACCCTGGGTGAGATGCCAGTCCGCTACAGGGCGCCACATTCTCACACCCTGTGGCTGTGTTACTGGGCTGTGGGGTCAGATCAAGTGAAACCTCAGGACCACCTGTCTGTCTGCGAGATTGCTGCGGTCGCCATTAAGAGGAAGGAGCTACCGGTGGGGGCAGCTGTTCCTCCCGTCCTGCTGCTGTTTGTGAGTCAGAGTCTTTGGAGAGAAGCTGGTTCAGTCCTCCATTCAGACTCCAGCGAGGTTTAGCTCTGGCCTTCTGCTGCCGTTTACTGTTGCCCCAGGTGGTGTCAGAGATGTGCGGCTCACTCAGAGACGGGGGGTCTGGTTGGAGTTCGCTCCGCTCTGGCCAGTGGGCCGACGGTCTCGTGTTCCAGATAAACGCGTGAAGCTACAGCAGGCCGCGTGCCATGTTCCGTGTGCCGTGTGCAGTCTGCGTGTCTCCTGTAAGAGCTGTGAAAAACAGCTTTTATCCTCTTACTTATAACCAGGCGTTTGCGTTTTAATTTTAGCAGGGAAGCATATTTTCTCAAGGACTGTAAATTTACAGTTATTTTACTGTGAAAGGTTTTTTTAAACTGACATCTATTTCCAGGAATGTTAAATGTCTGATAATAATAGGAAATATTTTGCACACTGACAGGAGGCCACCCTAACCCCCCCCAACACATACGGTCTCAACTTTAAATCAGAGGTCAAGACTTGGATAGTTTAATCCTGTTCCTTTTTACCAGTTAACTACACATTAGTTTAAAGGGTAAAGCAGGAATTACACGTGGTTTGATAGTGATCAGTGCAGAAGGTGCCGAAAGGTCCATCAAGGAGCAGTTATTTTGAACATCTCGGGGAAAATGCACTCTGACCTTTCGATCGGAGGCCTTCTAATAACAGATGCTGATATTAGCGGTGGAGGACGAGCCCAGAAACCTGATTAGTGTCTTTGAGGTAATGGTAAATGGACGGCATTTATATAGCGCTTTTCTACAAAGCGCTTTACAATTTATGCCTCGCATTCACCCATCCACACATGCAGTCACACACCGGTGGCAGAGGTTGCCATGCAAGATGCCAACCTGCACACCGGGAGCAAGTTGGGGTTCAGTGTCTTGCTTCGAAGGGGGCTCGAACCTGCAACCCTCTGGTTGCCGAACGACAGCACTGCCTTCTGCGCCACCAACTTCCTTAATGGTGGGGCGGACAGGTGTTTCTCCCAGAATGCCTTGGGTCTCTCAGAGTATACAGAATTATAGGCTAATGACAGCGTAGCGATTTTCGCGTTTGGCCAGGCGCCGCATGGCGTAACCTTGGGTGAGGTCATGGGGGCGACCCCTGCATGCAGGCTGCCGCCGGTGGTGGCTGATAATCGCGGTAACTCCCCATGCAGGCCGCACTGGGCATCGCGCCTCCCGGCAGACACGCTGCCTGTCACATGAACAACACACCCGTTAGAGTCTTAGAAGACGGACCTCTGCCTGCTGGTGTTGCTTAGTGCCCTTCAGGCCGGGGGATCCGCTCCACTTGTGCTTTTGGGGTCCCGCCAGTAGAGGGGGCTCTTTGCTATCCTGCCGATCTATATACCCTTCCGAGGTGTTGGGTCTGGTTCCTGCTGACCAGGGGACAAAGTCACATGGGCAGCAGTATGTGATGCCATGTGCTGGGGCCCAGGGTGGCCCCTGCCTGTCCTAACATGGCTCACACTGTCCCGGGTCTTTCAGGGCTGTTGAGTTTTACAGCCTCCCGGAAATCCAACTGTGTGGGGGTTGGGTTCCCATTTGATGCTTTTCCACTGCACTTTTGGTGCGGTGCTTTCGGTACTTTCCATTTCCCATCGAGTACTAGTATCGAAGTTCCATTTCCAAGTGCCAAACCAACTGGGATGCTTTTTTTGGGTGTGTGTGTGTGTGTGTGTGTGTGTGTGTGTGTGTGTGTGTGTGTGTGTGTGTGTGTGTGTGTGTGTGTGTGTGTGACTGGCTGAGGCTGGTGTGCATGCAGCCTGTCTGTCCCTGAGATGCTATGCTAACTCTCTTCTCCTCTGTCGGCCCCTTCAGGCGGGTGCGGGAGCTGCTACTCCTTCGCCACCATGGGCATGCTGGAGGCCCGCGTCCGCATCCTGACCAACAACACGCAGCAGCCCGTCTTCAGCCCCCAGGGCGTGGTCTCCTGCTCCCAGTACTCCCAAGGTACGCTGTCGCCCGCTCTGCCGCCGCCTCCGCGCCCCGCGCCCCCCTGCTAACGGCCCGCCGCGGCGCCCCCTGCAGGCTGCGACGGCGGCTTCCCGTACCTCATCGGGAAGCACGCCCAGGACTTCGGCGTGGTGGAGGAGGACTGCTTCCCCTACGTGGGGAGGAACACGGCCTGCACCGTGAAGATGAGCTGCCCGCGGGTCTACGCCTCCGACTACCGCTACGTGGGCGGCTTCTACGGCGCCTGCAACGAGGCGGCCATGATGCTGGAGCTGGTGCGCGAGGGGCCGGTGGGCGTGGCCTTCGAGGTCTACCCCGACTTCATGGCCTACCGGGGGGGCATCTACCACCACACCTTCGTGACGGGCAGCTTCAGCCCGTTCGAGCTGACCAACCACGCCGTCCTGCTGGTGGGCTACGGCACCTGCCCCAAGTCCGGCCAGAAGTACTGGATCGTGAAGAACAGCTGGGGCAACGGCTGGGGGGAGGACGGCTACTTCCGGATCCGGCGCGGTTCCGACGAGTGCAGCATCGAGAGCATCGCCGTGGCGGCGAGACCCATCCCCAGTCTGTAGGAGAACCCATTCTTCCGGTTCAGTACTAAGCTTCACTCTTTGATTTTTTTGAATGAAAATTATGTTTCACAGATTTTAAGGGGAGTTAAGAACCTTTGGAATATAACGGAGGACATAGATTGTCCCTTGGTAATGTTTCAATGTGGAAATTCTAATGCATTTGTTTTGAAAAGTTACTTGGGAACAATTTTCCTGCACCAGGTTGCGAATGCTTTTCTTGGAACATCAGCCCAGAAATATTGGCTTCAAACCATTGTAAACTAAAAGCCACTATGTGGGGGGAAAAGTGTCTTAACTGAAGGCACTTGGGATACGTTTTAATTAAACATTGATTAAATCTCAGGAAGGAACCCTATAAAACAATCTGCAATGGGAAAGTTTGGAGAATAACTTGATGTTAAGTTGTTGTTTTTATTTGCGGAGAACATCGCATATTCTATGCCACAGTACTGGCAGATCTCAAAAGGGAAGATGTTTTTATACTATATAAAGAGGAAAACGTTTTTGCATCGAAGAATCGCCTGTTTAAAGTTTTGTGAAAACTCTGCTGTAAAACATTCGCGCGCGGTTAATCGGAAACATTTACTGTGAATTGTTTGCCTTGTCTCTTGGGGAAAAATAAAGATGCTTTTCAAGCTCATATGTTGGGTTTTTTAAATATGGATTATCCCTGCGCTACTTACTGTATGTGTTTGCAACATAAAATGTCGACAAAAAAAATAACCTATTTAAATTTAAACTGCAGGGCTCATTAGGAAATCTCGGAAGTACTGCAAGTGGGTATGGTCCAGCGCACCAAACATAAAAATATTTGCTTATCTTCGCTTTGTGAAGAATGAACATTTATTTAAAACATTTAAGTAGTAGTTACACATTAAAAAACCAGCCTGATGCCATGAATAATCTCGCGACTGGAGGACTCATTTGAGATTTCACAAGCCAGATGGGACCAGAGAAAGGTTCTTATTTCCTCTTCCGAACCTTGACTATAAGTTTTGAGCGGGTGGGGAGCGGTTCGTCCTGAGAGGCAGCTGGTATAAGTAGCTGTGCGTGGTGATGGTGCAGCCCGCGGGCAGACGGTTTGGGGAAGGAGACACACTGCCAGCGCATTCCGGCCGGGGTCTCTGGGCGGGCCGTAGCATTTATACGCCCTCTTTCCTCACTGCCTTACTTACTTAGTCACCGCGGATTACGCGGGGAACGATCAGCATCAGCCCTAAGCACTCAACATGCAGGGCAGCAGAAAGGAGCACCTCTACAAGGTGTTAGTGATCGGCGACTTGGGAGTGGGGAAGACCAGCATCATCAAGCGCTACGTGCAGCAGAGCTTCTCCCCCAACTACAGGGCCACAATCGGGGTGGATTTCGCCCTTAAGGTCCTCAACTGGGACACGGAGACCGTCCGGCTGCAGCTGTGGGACATCGCCGGTAGGGTGGCGCGGCGCTGTGCGTGACAAACCTTAAGGGAGCTTCCGCCAATCTCTGAAATTTTTTTTTTTAAAAAGAGCAATCGTTTCTTAGAAAGTAAAATATTTGTATAGAAATTATGAAGGTAGAATGGGCGTTAGGTCAGTTTATAAGTATCCCGTACGTTGGAGTATTTTTGCAGTGTCACACGTGACCTGCGGGGTAGAGGACATGATTTACTTTACTCCCTGTTTCACAGTCGGATACTGTAATCTGGGATTTTCGAAGGCTGGTGGTTTCGACCGTTTGATACCGTGAAACGCGTTTCGTCAGGCCTTGAACCCAGAAAATAGCAAATCATACAATATTGTATAATCTAATTGCTTTTATGAAGTTATATCATTAATCTGTGCATTAGTCTAAATTCTGTGGCAATTTGTAGGTTATTTTCGTGCATATTTCTCTATTACTTTTGTTTTTATCTATTAACACTTGCTTTATAATGCGTTTTAGCTACCTTAAAGAATAGATATTGTTTATGACTCTTTTTTGAGATTATGATGATTTTAACATCATACACTTTTAAGTAAGGCCTGAAGTACTTTACAAATAAGATGTTAAAAAGCAATTATGTAATAATATATGTAGGGATGTCTGCGTATGTGCAGGATGCCTCAAGCTCTCACATTAGGGTAAAAAAGAACACCCCCACCCGTGCCCCCCCCAGGGGAGGGCCCCCCCCAGCACTAACACCCCCCACACAGTGGTATGTGTAAGTCATGTGTCTGAGACTCATGTGGAAGAGATCAGACCCTTGGGGGGGGTCCACAACAGGAGTCATTGTAAATAGAAATGGAGGCTGTGACTTGGTGTCATGACTCTGCGCTCTGACTCCTCTCTGTGATCTGTGCTTGGACTCCACGCTGTACCTGCTGAGGATTAGAGGGGCGTCGAACCTCGGCGTGGTCCTGCTGGACTCGCTGAGCACATTCCATCCAGTCAGACTCCTTGAATTCCGGCGCATACAGTGCGAGAGTGCAGGGTCCCCTGGGGGATACTGGGTGGTCAGCTGACCATCGGAGCAGAAGAACGGCCCAGAAAACAAAGGGGGAAGCACGGGCCTGCGTGAGCAGAGCTGTGTGCGGTGTCAGCCGAGGGAATAAACCCAGTTTCTGGCGTAGTTGAGCTATTTTGCGTATTTTCCGCTGCGGTTAACCCCTGCCGGTACGGGTCAGAGGGCGCAGGACACTCCGAGTCCCGAGACAGAAGCTGAAGGTTGAAACTCTCCCACCTCCATGGTGGAGAATCTAAAAACGGAGGGGCCCGGTTCGTGTGCAGAGCGGCGCGAGAAGGAAGGCCTGCAGGAGTGTTTCTCCTGAGGGAATTCCTGGGGGCCCGGGTTCTGCTTGGATCCAGGCCCTGAAGGGATGTTTCTCCTGAGGGAATTCCTGGGGGCCCGGGTTCTGCTTGGATCCAGGCCCCGAAGGGATGTTTCTCCTGAGGGAATTCCTGGGGGCCCGGGTTCTGCTCGGATCCGGGCCCCGGAGGGATGTTTCTCCTGAGGGAATTCCTGGGGGCCCGGGTTCTGCTTGGATCCAGGCCCTGAAGGGATGTTTCTCCTGAGGGAATTCCTGGGGGCCCGGGTTCTGCTTGGATCCAGG
>JABFDZ020000040.1:2740985-2751596 GCA_019775955.2 Pollimyrus isidori | reverse complement strand
CCTGCCGCCCGGGGGTGGGGGGGGGGGCGGGGGGGCGGGGGGGGGGCGGGGGGGCTTGGGGGGGGCCGGGGGGCGGGGGGGGGGGACGGCGGCTGTGGGACGGCGGCTCTGGGGCGGGACGCCGGCCCTGGGGCGGGACGGCGGCTCTGGGGGCGGGACGGCGGCTCTGGGGCGGGACGGCGGCTCTGGGAGCCTCAGCTGCACCGCGGAGCTCTGTGGATGTGAAACAGCCGACCTGAGGAATGACATCGTCCCTCCCGGCGGCGTTTCGACACACTTGCATTCCGGAAGGCTCCGGAGGGCCCTATCGCGTGTCTTCAGCACGGGAGACCGTCTGCCATAAAACACAACGCAGGAATTTTAATTATATCACAAGCCCCGTCCGTATTCCCAGTCTCTCCGTCCTCCCGTGCGTCCCTGAGCAAGCAAGCAAGGATTTACGGGTCGTCCCCACCAGGTGGGCTTCGTGAGATGTGACCCCAGGGCCGCGTCCCACCCCCCTCTTCGAGGAGCAACCAGGAGCTCTCATCTCATCTCCGCTTGGAGCAGACAGGACCCAGACATCTGCACGGTCCCCAGGGCCTCGGAGGGGCCACAGTAAATCAAGCAGAGATTCTTCCCACTGCCAGTGACTGCCAATGATTTTATTAGCAGTGCTGACCAACTCCACTGTGTGGGGAGTTAGCTGCCAAAGACACACACACACACACACACACAGTGATTAGGTATCTTTATCTCTGTGGGGACTCTCCATTCATTTCTATGGCCGTAACCCTAACCCCGACTATGACAACCTTCACCCCCAGCCAGCCCTCACCTTAATCACAAGTAACCAAACTAAATCCGCATTTGTAGCTTCTTCATTGCATTTATAGATTTTTATAAAATTGATTTTCGCCATGTGTTGACCAATAACATGTCTCCACAAAGTAAAAAGTAGCAGATTTTTATCACATTGTGGGAATAGATTGGGAGAATGAGTGAAAGGCCTGCTGTAGGCAACACAGGCAACACAGGCAACACAGGCAACACAGGCAAGAAAAGAAAAAAAATACTATTATACCCAAGAACAGTGGAATAGAGAAATAACAAGTATCAGCAAAATATTGGCACAGAAGCTTGGTTCCTCTCCTGCGGCCTGTGACACCGAGGCCCACCTTAGTCACTCCAAAGGGGGGCTGGCAGCTAAATCACCTGGGGAGGGTTAGGCCGGCCAGTCCCCCCCCCCCCCACACACGCACAGACTCTGCTTACATCCCCTTTCCTCAATATTACATACAGAGAACCGCAAACCTTTGCAGAAGAATGCAAAAAAATATCAGAAGGGCGCAGGGGTGCGTGGGCGGGGGGGCATTTTACAGGAATCCAGCCCGGGGGAGTCCAAGAGCAAAGGCAGCGCAGGAATTTTTCCAAAATTCACGGGATTCCCTGTGTGTGTGACAGAGGATCTCACCCCCGAAGACGTGAGCAGCTCCCACTGACGCACTGACAGAATGCCGGTTATGATAAACTCCCCCCCCCAAGATCATGACCATCACCGTGACAGAGGTCTGCTTCACACCAGCCTGTACCACTGCACTGTGTCACTGATTAATGCAACAAAGTACTGTTCTGAGAATGTTTTATGGAGAACAGTTCAAGCACAGATAAAGTTGTACCCATTATGCACAGTGGGTAGCGATTTGCACTCGACTTCCTGCTACACTTGGACACCAGATTGCTTCTGTACTTTCTGGTTATGCGGCAATCTGGAAGAGGCGGCATTCAGTCAAGGAAGAATCTTATAAACGCAGACTTCGGCCACATGGGAGGTGGGTCTCTTTCGCTCTTGGCAGCTAGACTGTAAACAGGTTTACCTCTGAGGTGGGAGTGAGTTACACGTCTGTCCTCGTAGAAACGACAACGATCCCCCTGGACGCATGACAAGGAGAAACGGCCGCTATCGTCGGGCGGAGATCTCGAGGAGAACAACCACTTAAAGAGGAATTCCTTTCAGCGGAGGGAATGTAATGTATGGATTTCAGCTCCCTGTAACACGAAACAACAGCAGCGCTGCTAAATTAGTTCCTCCTATAGAAGACGGAATATAAGATGTCGTCGCCCTTGGCTCTGTGTGGGCATCCAAACAAAGCCGATGGAGGCCTGGGGCGCGAGAGGATTGCAGGCCGCAGCTCCCGGCCTCCACGGCCTCTACGGCCTCCGCGCATCGGGCCTCCTAAACATCGCATGCCCACGTGAAAGTAGGCGGCCCTTGAAACTCAAGCTGAAGGGTAAATGTTACACGGCGCAGTTGCCCCCCCCCCCCCAAGGCACCCATTACGCCACACCCAGGGGCCGCTCATGTATCTGGAGACAACGTGGGGGTGGATGGGGCGGGGTGCCCGTCTCCCGCATTTTCCTTTTTTCGGTCGTTGGACACTATAGGCTGGAAGCGGCCTCCCCTCTAGGATGCAGACAGCCGCCGTGAGACAATATACATTCTCGGGGGGGACAAAAAAAATGCTGTTTTTGAGGCGTGGCGGGTGTCGCTCACCCTCGCAGGGAACGGCGCCCCCTGCTGGACGCAGGTCCAGGTCCCCGGTCAGCCTGTGGGCAAGCTTGGCCAGGGAGCTGCGTCGCAACAGTGTACCTGGTAAATATATGCGTTGCTACGGCAACAGGTGAATGCAAACAGTATGACTGCCACAACCCTGAGGAAACCCCCCCCCCCCCCACCACCACCACCACCACCCAGTGCGGGGGTAAAGGCGAGATGGGGGCTCCACGGGGGGGCTTTTCCCTCAGCCATGGTCGATGTGAGGTCCAGCGATGAGCTGAGCAGACCTACACGATGCACCTGGACTCTCCCCCTCACAGATCGAACGGACGGGGCTCAGAGGGCACTTTAAGAATCCCGTACGGTCCATTTCCCCGCTCCGCTGTTCCCGTTAGCGACACGCTAACTGCAAGACAAACACTCGACGTTCAGACTCTCCGCTCTCATTAAAGCTGCGTTTCTGTGGGGCGCAGTACAGCTGGCCTGCGTCCTTCACGGCGGCCGACACAAGCCGGGGTTTTCGACCTGCAGGAAGGTCTATTGCGGGTCAGGCGGACAAGACAGACAGCGAAATAAATGCGAAATTAAACAAGTGTTGAAACCGAAATCGGAGTGTTAAAAAAGACTCTAGAAAACATGAAAACAGCATTGAAAATAGTATTGATGCAGACGTGACTGAGGTTTCATACGTGAAAACAGCAAAAACTACAGTGATAAAAACTGTGGACACCGCCTGCTTCCGCCATTCATGAAAAGTGATTCAGACTCTCGATGGGCCGTTTAACTGGCTGCTCTTTCAACCAGTAGGGCCCAAATTGGCTGCCGCATTGCGCAGAGTTAAATGCACGCTCCAGAGGGCGCTGTCTCGCCAGCGAGCTGCACAGCGTGAACGCCAGTTTCGCGCCGCCCAAGTTAGTGTCCGTGAACTTATTTCTATGACATGCTCTCGCACACACAAAGCAAAGGGAAGAAAAGGGCAAGGAGCCCAAGTGACGGGCTTCTCGGCAGGCCTCCGTACGCCGGTCGTAAAGCGGCCCAGTCCTTCTGGAAGATCCAGCCTGTGCAAGTCCAGTAAAGCACAGGATAGCAGTTTAAGGCCCTTTTCCAGGAAAAACCTTACAGACCGAAACCTTTCCATCCAAGCAACTAAAGGAAGAAAAATGGAAATGCTGAAGGCCCAGCTGTCTCTCCTGCAGTCATCTCCCACTGGCCTGTTAGCCCGCACTTGGTTGGTGTTACTCCCTGTTTGTCACGGGGAGGCAAACGCAGCATCGCCCCTGTAAAATACCTCTCAGCTCCGGGTGAAGAAGGTGCCCCCCATTTGTTTATGCTAAATGACGCGGAGTTTAGTGCCTTATCCAAGACCTGCTGGTGTTAGGCAAACGGAAACATGGCGGTGTACGGGGCGGGGAGGTCTGCTAAGGCTCATTATTGGGAAAGAGCGTCTGACACGGCGGGCGGGGAGGGGTTCAGCCCCGGCTCGGGGTTTGGAGCTAACGCAGGCGCCGGCTTTGAAGCTGTGTTCTGGGGGCGCGACTGCAGGTCTCGCGGTGAACGTCGTTAACCACAGACGTATCTGCAGAAAGATGCAGATCATCACCCTCAGGCACAGCGTCCATATACTGGGTCGGTCTCCTGTGGCCTGTGCTTTAGTGATATGAGCCCAGCTGCTCAGGGAGCTGATAACTGGCCATTCCCTGTCATCCACACCCATATCACGGCCACACTTACACTCCAGTGGTTATGTCACCACGCTGTATTGGTCACTGGTTCGAATCCTGCGGTCAGCAGAGTGATGTCACTGTTTGATCCTTGAGCGAGCCTCTTAACCCCAGTCACCCCTCGGACTGGCCGACCCTGCATTCCCGATTGTATGCTGCTTTGCATAAAAGCACATAAATAACTGTGAATGTTTAACTGTCCCTGCGTCCCACAGTAATAATTACCTTCCAATATTCGCACCATTTTGTCGCTGCTGTTGTGGAACTCGGCCCCCAAGGTTTTTCCCACTCGCCTTACGTACCAAACATCATGTGATGTGACAAATAAAGTGATCAGATTGTGGGTTTTGGCCCGCAGAGTGATTATATCACTGCTGGATCTCTGAACAAGAACGTCAAGTCCAGCTGCTCTGGGGGCAATAGACCCCAGCCTCAAGCTTCCATTGATCATATGTCACTTTCAACAAAAGCATCTACTAGGTGACAGACCACAAACTGAACATATCAGCAGCAGGACAACAGCGCAGGTCCGTGTCGTAAAAAACAACATAAATCTGGTCATTCGTCACACTCCATCTCTTCGGTGAAATTTCGGAAGACTTCTTTTGAAGGAATTAGTGTTGGGATTCAGAGCTGTTTTTCCAAACAGAGGAGCCATTGAGGACCTGAGTGGCGATGGTGTGCTTCCTCCGTTTATAAACACAAACTGCATTTCTTATGTGCTCTTCAAATGACAGTAACACTGAAACCAGCTGATTTACCATTAAAGAAAGACGCCACGATTGAATGGTGGCTGGTTGTATTCATCTACCCTGCAAACGCATCTGTCCGCTGGGCACCACGGCATCAGCTAATGGCCCAAATCCCAACACTTGGTTGTTGTGTGACCAATAAACAACAAACAATAGTTAAACAATAGAATGTCAGTCTGCATTGTCATTACCGACCCAGTTTGAGCTTTATATATGAGAGTGCAGTCGGTGTGTGTTCTCTGTCACACACACACACACACACACACACACACACACCTATACTCATATCTTTGTGGACACTATCCATTTCAATTGGAAAAATCTTACAGCAATTACAGCAATTACAACCTTAACCCTTACCCAGCCTTAATCTTAACCATAAGTACTGTAGCTCAAATAAAATGCAAAACTTTTCACATCTGTAACATTTGTCAAAAGATTGTGAGATTTTTTATAAAGTTAAATTTCCCCTTGTGGAGACCAAATAAATGCCCTCATGAAGTACAAATTTACAGGACTTTATCACATTGTGGGTAAATCTGGTTCCTGAAATGTAATAATGACAAAAACTCATACACACACAGTTACACACGCACACAAGTACACTCACACACTCAGACTCATACACACACACAATCCTACAAGCACACTCACACATGCACACAAGCACACACACACACAGTCACACTCACACACTCATGCTCACACACACACACTCCCACACGCACTCCCCCACTCACATGCACCCAAGCACACTCACACACGCATACTCACACACTCACACATGCATACTCACACACTCACACTCACACAAGTACACTCCCACACACACACCCCACTCACACACACACTCATTTCTCAGATTGTACGATGTGCCGCTGAGACCAGGCCTGGCCAGTGGCTGCACATTGTCAGCTGGCCGTGAGCTGTCGCTGAAACACGATGCCACCGACGGCGTGCGGTGCTCGGACGGGCCAGGGCGTCTTATTTGCCCGTCTTGCCATGCGACAGAGGCACCGCGGACAGACCCTCGTTAACCAGAATGCCGCGGTATGGGTTTTCTTTTTCCTTTGCCTGAAGCCTTTTGATTTGGATGCAGTTCCCTCTTTGGGCCACCTTTGGAGGAAGACAATGAAAAGCAGGACCGACAATGGAGAGAAAGGGGTAGAGAGCGGCACTCCATCAGTCAAGGGGCATGCGGGTGCCAGGCGCAAGGGGCACCCTGAAAAGGACTGATTATATAAGAAGCAGCTGTCAGCCAAGCTACCATTACAAACAATCTTCAGGATCAAAGGTCCAACGACGGGGCTCATGTTCATCTCAGACACTCGAGGAGCGCTCGGCGAGGCCCACGCTCTTTTTCACCCGCAGTATTACGTAGGAATGCGTCCTGCGCCGCGGCAGATAAAAGCGAGGGCCTCCTTTTGCAACCCTAACCTCCTAGCAACGGCAAAGCAGCGCCGCAGCTCGCAAAACAACACGCGCTCCGGCATTCCTCTGGAATGCGCACCTATTTATTGCAACATCGGCCGAGGTATCCGCAGCAGAGCTGCCCCGGGGGGCGCTACTCCTACGAATTGCGATTCCCCCAAGCCGGATTCCATCAGGGATTCAGGGCTGCATGCTCGCTGGCATCGCTCTTTCCCAAGACTGGAAAACATCAAGGACAAAGGCAGGAATGAGCAGTGGGCAGCGATGGGACAAAGTCAGAGTAGGTGGTCAGAGTAGGTGGTCAGATGGGCCAAAATGAGCCATCGGATCACCTGTCGCCTAGGGCAGTGTTTTTCACTTTGGTCGACAGGGGCCCACGGGGGCCGACGTGAACCGACTGTGGGTCCCTGAGGACTGGAATGGGATACACTGGCCCGGAGAATGGGCCGTTTCCAGGGAGATTCAGGGATGCAAGCTGTCCTCAGGTCTCTCCCCTGGGGCGCGGGGACACAGGAATGGCCAGTCCTTGAAATTTAAGATGTAGCGGCGAACTGTAAGGCTTTCGACGGGTTGCTCTTAGAAGCCTTATTTACGGGAGGTCTTTAATCTGGCGGTCTTCTTCAGATGCGGACAGACCTAAAGTGCTGAGTGCCGTGAAACTGATCCCTACTATATTTGTGCAACGTTCTGGCATTCAAAGACCTCCCCCTCGAATGCCCCCCCCCCACCCCTGCTGCTTTTCAACCGGAGCAGGTGTCCGGCAAGGGGCCTGAGAAGGTGCGAGGGGGTCCGCTCCGTCCAGCGGGGCTGTGGGGGCAGCGAAGGCGAGCGAGGACGGCCAACCTGGGCAAGGAAGCCCCCACCTCCGGAACGGCAGTCAGGGGCTGCCCTTTGATCGTCTTACCCACACCTTCAGGAATAGAAAGTGGGCTATGGGAACAGAATTGCACTTCAGCCTGGGGGCACGAGGACCACGGGCGTGCTCGAACCCGCTGCCACCAGCAGCCCCTCGACCGCTGTATGCCTCTGTCCTGCTGCTGTGCGATGCTTTAATGTGGCCATAATTAAATCTCAGAAAGCAGGATCACAGGGAGGGGGGAAGAACGGGGGGGAGAAGCAGTGATGTCCTCACTGAGTCAGCAAAGGCAGCTCCGTGATCAGACAGGTGGCTCACACCAAACAGAATAGGTACTCTAGGGGGGTTATATCATAGACAGAGAAGGGGGGAGAGTGCAGAGTGAGTGTGGGAGAGAGACAGAGGGAGAGAGGGATGGAAGGAGAGAGGGAGGGAACCATAATGGCCTGAGATCCTGTGTGTAAGAATCCACGCATGACCTGTGACCCCGAAATCCACCCCCATCTGTCAACAGCTACCCCTCCTAGGAATGTGGTTTGTTTACAGTGGGCCTCCCACACATCCTGCCCCCTGTCTGTTCCGATCCATCGTACACTCACCTAAGCTGCCATGCGTTCGCCCTAAATCCACCCCCCACCATTTATTTTGACAAACCGTTGATTAATTGGATGGTTCTGGCCTTAATTTACAGATGGAGAACAAAACGTTGATCAGAAATGATACCAGAGCAGAGATATCGTTTATTTACATAAGAGTGGTGACACAAGAAGTATGTTCAGGATTTCATCCATATTCTGGTCTCATAAGCTGCTCAGGGTTGGGGGGCCTGGAGCCAATCCCAGACAGCATAGGACACAGAAGAGAGGCGGGATTTGAACCCCCAATGCTGGAGGTGCGCGGCAATAGTGCTATTCCCCCAGTCGGCTTGCAGCCCAACATCCGACTTTGGCATGATAGGTACATCATGAGATAATGGAGACTAGAAGCGCATTGGAGGGGGGCAGAAGGACAGCGGGTGTCACCGAGCAGTTGGCGGAACAGACCAGCTCCTGCTCGCAAGTCTTCTTCAGGACCTGAGTAATAACAGCCAGCGCTGAGGAGCGGCCAGGCCAGGCACAAGCTGGCAGTACTTAACAGGCCGTACAGCCCCTGACACAGAAACTCCATCATTTCGGGAAATTTTCCACGGAAATAGGCCCCCTAACGCCCCCCAGACTCCAGCTCCTCCGCCAAGGTCTGAGGGCTGCAGGGAAAGCTCTAGGATACGTAAGGCTTCGCTTCACAGAAAGCCAGAGATACTGGAACAGAGTGGGGGTTCGGGCCCCTGAGTGGGGGTTGGGACCCCTGTCCCCATAACATTAAGCATTATGTCTAGTAAAAAATACACACAGGAACGCTCCCTCCAACTCTGCCTATGTGTGCTTATGCAGAAAAACATAACAGGATAAATATTAGGATTTCTGGAGGTTGCAGTGACCACCGTCTGCAGCCTGATGCTTGTAAAGTCGGAGCACGACCAACCGGCCAATGGCTGTGTTTTATTGCTGTCTTACTGTGTAAGTAAATGAAGGCTCAGGGCTTTTTTTTCACATTTTAGCAGCAGTCGAATAGCTGACAGTGAAGGTGAGAACGTTTAAGGCGGTGGGAGATGGAGAGGCGGCCTCCGGTTGAGCAAACACTCAAACATCTCATACTTCTGAGTAGCTGAGGCCCTCCTCGACTGCGCGCTGAGGGGGGGAGCGAGCCGGGGCTCCGACCAGACTCACGCCCTGTCCCAAACGTCTCCCCAGAAGGAGAGCACTCAATCATCGCTCCGCGGAGAGCAGCCAAGAGGAAAGGCCGAAGCGACTCTCTCAGGGAGTCTGTTCAGACAGCGGGAATCGCAGGGTCTCCGTGGAAAGCAGCCCCCGCGCCAGAAAGCTCTCTCCGCTGTGATTAATCACGGTGTCCGTTTCTTAAACGCAAAAACACGCCTTAACACGAGGTAACGTCCCAGCTGGCTTTAAGTTACGTGTTTTGAAGTCTTCCATTTCAGCACGGTCTATAAATAAACGGACAGATGAACATAATGTTCCGACACACATAACACAATTAGGCGGCATCTTGCAGAAACGAACCCATCTTTTTCTATGCCTGTGAAGGAGACAGTGCTGGAATTCTCGAGAGAAAGAGAGCCTTGGAAGACCTTGACACACTATCTCGCTGACGTCGGCCTGGACCCGAGCCGTCCTCAGGAGAGAGCGGCCGGCTGGTTTTATTTAAGCTTAAATTCTGTACATTTACACCCTTGTGCTCTGACAGGTCATCAGACATCATCCGGCCCTCAAAGACGTCAACCCATAACCTGAAAGCCACCGACTTAAAATAAACAGCCGTGTAAATGTATTAATATGTCAATAAAAGTTTTTCTTTAATATTGACCCTTAATTTCTTTGCCTTTAACTTCTACCATATTTCTTTCCTACTATATTACTATAATATTGCTACATTAGTTTTAACAATAATTTACCTTCTCTGTTTTAACTGCTTTTATTTTACTGAGTAGCACATTGGGTGTGAGAAATGCGTCTATAAATAACAACAACAACAACAACAACAATAATAATAATAATAATAAGTTTGGACAAAAATATCTTGAAACTTTCTTTTCTTGCCGTGACACAGCGACCTTTGTTTACGCAACGTCCCCTTAAAGATACACAACCATATTTTGCAAATGACTGAGTGTCACACGCAAGTCTTTGGTGCGCTGAAGTTTCGGGAACATTAGGCTAATGCTTTGGCAATGTTCGGGGGACGATCGTCCCCACCCCTCCCCCCTGAAGACCTCCATGTCTAAGCAGATGGTGTGTGTGTGTGTGGGGGTCACACTCAGCATGTGGTACACTTACGCCATCCTGTACACCGATGACCAGGCGCACCCCTGCCCCCCCCGGGAGCCTCTGGCCAAGGGGCAGGGTAATGAAGCCTTGTTCGGACTCCGAGTGGCTCGGCCAAAAACTCTGAGATGCCCCCCCCCCCCCACCGCTGGCAGATCGTGCTCCTGGCCAAACTTTAATTTGTGTCATCGGCTGTGAGCAGCAGCCAAGCCAAACAGCCTGACTGAGCGGCTGTGTCTGCGTATTGAGCCTGGGACCTGGGAGTGTGGTGGGGATTTTCAGAGGGAATCCGGTGCGAATGTCCTCGCAGTGTCGTCCAGACCCCCCCCCCCCCCCCCCGGCCCGGGGGCCCCACCGGCGCACCCCACCATCCGTTGGCCACCGGGGGGGAGTTACTGCATCACAATAGCATACTTTGGTGATCGGGGGGAGTTAC
>JABFDZ020000040.1:2686888-2704196 GCA_019775955.2 Pollimyrus isidori | reverse complement strand
CCCCCCCCCCCCCCCCCCCCCCCCCCCCCCCCCCCCCCCCCCCCCCCCCCCCCCCCCCCCCCCCGCCGGACACAATGCGCCGGGGTGCCGGTCACCTGATCCAGCTCCTCATTTAGAGTCACACTCGGTGCCAGCCATTAAACTCACACTCTCAGGTTGGTTTTGGTTTAAATGCCCTTTGTTCAAATTTTCGGCATAAAAGCTCCCATTAATACGTGACCCTGACAGCCTGCAGCTGCTTGCAATCCACTTCCACTTCTGTACCATTGTACGGCCTGCATCGAGAACCGGAACTAAATGGACATTCACTAACTGTAAGTGAGATTAGCTCTGGACTGCCGATATTAATATGGGACACCGGAGTTACCTCACCCCTAGGGGGCTCCCTCCATTCTTAGAATTTGGGAAAAAAAAAAAAAAACAGGATGACGCTGTTGGTATTTTAAGTCAACAATCCATCCCCTGTCTCCCGAGAATGGTCACATTCGACAAACCTAAAGCCTGCATTACCAAAGACAGGCCAGTTTTGGCTCCATTTCCCTAAGAGGTCAGTAGTGCAATTTTTAAAGAAACTTGGATTTTTTTTTCCTGGTAGACACGCTATAGACATTTTAAACATGTTTATAAAATCCATTTCACTCCAACGAATGCGCCTGCAGAATCCCAATTTCTCCCATTTGACAGAATAACTCCACAGCCTTCAGCCCAGAGCTGACAGACCATTTCCATGCACCCTCCCAAAACTACCGTCTACTCCAGCGATCTGATCAGTCGCACTTTCGCACTTGCTGTAAGTGGGTCAAGCTGTGAGCGGTGGGGCCAGAATAGCTAATGGGCGGGGGGGGGAGGGGCATTGTCGCTGTGGTCACTGGCAGGCCAGCTGCGCGTCCCCTCCATGGGCAGCTGCCAGCAGGGGCCGCGCAAACGGCGAAAATATCTGCAGGTGCATAATAATGCCGAGTGGTCAGCAATGGGCACACGCTTGCATTACTTTTAAGAAAATATTTTACGTGGAAAAACACACGTCGATGTACGTCCCCAACCCGGAGTGGCAAGTATTTGAATCGCATACCCAGCAGAAATGTAATTATCTGTTCGTTGCATCAAATTCATCATTCACGCTCAGAAGTAGACCTGACGAGGAAGACTGTATGTAAACTATTACATCTTCCCGCACATTAAGATCTCAGCATAATGGTTCTCAAAACCAGTGGTCGAGAACGAGCGTTACATTGTAAAACAGACTCGTTTACGGCAGTTAACCATCGTATTAACACCACAATCCCGTCCCTTGATCGACACCATCCGCGGTAAGTGTTCTACAAGGTCCCGCATTGGGGAAAAAGAATGACCTATTGTTTTGTAGATGAATGCAGCATAAAGACCAAAAGTCATCTTAAAAAAAACGACTTTACATTTATACTACGATATAATATAGAGGTGCAAAAACCAAAAGGACACTCCGGATGGGAGCTGGTTGAACGGGTTTAAAGCTGTACAGTAGCACCGCGCAAAGTGTGGCAGTCGGGGTTACTGCAGGACACAGCGGCCTTTGACATTTAATCCGATGATCAAGTAAACACATGTTTGGAAGCCCACATTATATAAAGCGGAGTCCAATTTTAACCGTTTGATATAAGAATAAATCAAACCCCAACACTAATTATACACCCAGCCTGCGGAATAAACACCACGCTAGGGATTCGCTTGTGTTAGTATGCAAGCTCGTTGCTTCCCCGCGCCTTTATGTGAGTGTTGCCATGTTTGCATTTTCGTTTTATGATGCGCGAGTTTCTTCTGGATATTTCGTTTCCATTCTTGGCTTATCGGCGTCTCCAAATCGCGCATGGTTTGTATTCTGAGACGAGTTTGCAGCGTGCACCCCTGACCAGTCCCCCATGCATGCAGCCAGTCCCGCGTAAACGCCTGCAGGACGGATGGAAATAAGTTTTACACTTTTTTGTCATGATGTATGTCAGGAAGAAAGAAAATTGGATTATATCTTTATGATTTTTAATGTTTGATTATAGGCCACATTAAAAAGTAAGCCGGTAGGTTTTCAAGCATGGGTTCTAATTTGATATTTGGTTGAGGCTTACGATTGAACGATGATCTTGTGTATTTCTTAATTGAACCATAAGTAAACCGAAGAAAAAATACAAGTGACGTACTCGGATTTCAACCGAAAACCGCGGTATTAACGGCATAACCTTCAACTGACTAAAGGACCGGATAAAGTGTCATGTGTCTGTTAGCGCAAAAATAAGGATGTGCTACGTATGTCAGACGCAGTTAAGACTTCAACACGGCCAAATGTATTTCCGAGAATGAGGGCGGTGAGAGGCAGCCATCACAGGGCGTGCTGTCATTTAAAGATTAACCGAGGCTACCAAAGCCGCGAGGAAGTGCTGCCGCAGCTCATTCCGAGGCTATCGGATCCGTGTATCATGCTCACTCACAGACACACCGTGCAACCGGACGCCTCGCCTTCCCCGACTTCTTAAAACAATCACATAAACCTCGCTTTACAGCTTGCGGCTGGTGTACGCTTCATCTGCCGCACTTGATATTTTGGGAAGTATTTCTGTTGTAAAATAGAGAGGGTGCATATCCTATATAAATCTCAACCTTTCAGTAGGGTGTAAAGAGTTAATGGTAACACTTTACTTGACGCTCAAAAATAATGTTGGCTCAGTCATACTATTACGTATTTAATAATTAACCGCAAACTAATTCTTAGTTAGATACTCATTTCATGTTTATTCATCTTTGTTGAATCGTGACGCATGTTTTATCTCAAATAGCAACTATGTTTGTTCATGATTTGTACTTAAGTACTGAGTTATTAGTAATTATTTGTGTCCCATCAAGTAAAGCGTTATGGAATTTATAAATATTCATTGTATATTGCTTTGTAACGATCAATTACATTTATTTTTTTAAAAGAGCGGTAAACACAATTCTGGGTCAAATTTGGTAACATCTATCCAACATGGAAAATAAACAAAATAACTTTAAAATTCTTCCTCTATTTGAAAGCGCGCTGTAGTTTTCATTTTTCTTCTTTAATAAAGACGACGTTCCAAAGTCTATCCCGGCTAAACCCCAGCCAGAACGCGTAGGCCTATCTACTCTTCTCTCACGGACACAAACACACAGAGATCCAGGGGAATTCGAATACTTGGATCCCGTTCTCCCCCCTCGGTCTCTGGGGAAGGTGGATGCGACTTCAGAGCCTGGTCAATCGGGTAATCTGTTCCTCCCACTGGTAACCGAGCAGCCTGAATGAGAGCTGCCTTTGTAGCAAACATCATCCGCCAGACCCCCTACGTTATTCGATCACCATCCCCAGAGTAAATTTGCACAAGGGCTCCGGAGATGTTGGATGCGGCCTCCCTCCACGGTTAACACGGAAGACAGCCTGTTGACTATACCGTTTTAATTAAGCGCTCGACGGCTCTACAGCCTGTTTGATCTGCAGACCTTCGAAATTATTTTTGTTCGCTGGCTAAAAAGTATTTACGCATATAGGCAAAACAGGAGCGAGAGAGGGAGATTTACTAGAATAAACGATTCCCATTGGGGACTTAATATCTGATATTAGCAAATCAATTTCTCATCACCACGTTGTAATTGTATTCTCTCCGACGATAATAGGTTAATGTCGTCATTATCGTTCTAATGCCTCAAAGTGGTGTATTTAAGATATTAATATTGAAGTGACGTCTAACATGAATTAAGAATTAAAATGAAAAGATCCACTGACAGAATATGGTCGCAGCTGAAAGGCAGGACCGGGCACGGAAAGCAGCGGACAGGGTGTTGGTTTCATTCTCCGGCCAAACGATCCTGCGGGGTATTGTTCTTGGACTGATAGTGATGACGGGCTGTAGAGAAATATATATGGATTGGACAACCTGAGAGTTATCACATTTCGATGTAGAATTTCTCAATGTAAATCTGAAACTTAATAAAAGCCCAGGTTAATTTGTAACGGAAAAAATGCACGTTGTTCATACTTTTGCATGGCTCTCTATTACTCACTTTGTTTATCGATATATAACGATTTGGCTCTTCGGACCATCAGTAATAGCTACTTTTCGTGCTTTCCAGGCCCTTGCTGCAGAGAAGGGTCCCGAGTGAGGTCAGATAGGAGAAACATCAGCGCATTGTTTCCAGGCTTTTGCTAATTTATCTTCATTGACCTTTGCGTGCGCTGATAGCAGGAGAATTCAATCAAGCGAGAGGGAGGCAGGGGTCGCCTTTGCACCAAAATACATCGGTGTGCTTATTTTAGGGCAAAGCAGACCTATTACGTCTTTGGGCGGCCGGGGGTTGGGGGCGCCTTCTTTTCAACATGTTGATGTGAATTAAAAGAAGGAGGCGTACGGCGTGTCCGACAGTGATTTATCTGAGGCCAAAGTAAACGCCCTTGTCTGTTTTGTATACCTGCTCTGTAGTTTATCTGAACTCGGGAATACTCGGGTCAGGGCAGAAGAGTAAATAAAAACACGGCTACATTAAAGGGGCCAAATCTTACGGTGTTACTTTTTAAAAAGTTTCCGATAGAGTGCTGAAACTATAAACAGACTCAATTGCTTATGACACGTGAAATGAATTTTCGCACTAATAACAACCAATTATAACTAAATTGTTTTTAAAAAATATATAAACATTCGATGGTGTTTACTTCGCAACCGGCTACGGGGCCACTTGGAACTGTGATAGTGATATAAAATAAATTGTGCCCCCAGCCGGCGCAGTGATGTTTATATTATGAACGCATTTTATAACCCATGCATGTGATATTTGTCGTGCAAATGTCCGTGAACGTGTAAACACACAAATCTCTGGGGTGAGAGTGCGACTAGGGGCGGCCGGAGTCCCGCCCTCGCCCGGGACTAGCTGAGCCTCATTGGCTGGACTCCGCGGTGGGAGAGTCGCTCCAAGTTGCTTCTTTACCAAACTAAGCTGGGGAGGTAACCCAGAAACCGCGGCGATCGCTGGGAGGACTCGCTATGCAGAAGCCTTCTGTTTTTCCCTCAAAATAAAGTTTTGGTGCTCTGCGGCAGTATACTGCTGCTGTAGGATAAGCCGATCTACAAAGATTTTTTTCTGCATTTTATTTTTGTCCCACATAGTCCGGCTTCTGGGTTACACTGCAGGGACAAAAGTTTGTTTTCTGGACACAAGACCGTCCGCGAGTAATTTTTAAGACACTGGGATTTACAGCCGGTAAAAATGCATGGGATTTGGGGTCTGGATATCGTGGTGCTTTTGCTGACACTCCGGTGCGATCACTCGGTGCATGCGGACGCTTTCGGGGACGAGGACGAGATGACCTGCTATCCCATCCGGATATCTATGTGTCAGGATCTGGGATACAACGTGACGAAGATGCCCAACCTGGTGGGAAACGTGTTGCAGTCGGACGCCGAGTTACAGCTGACAACTTTCACTCCGCTCATCCAGTACGGCTGCTCCAGTCAGCTCAGGGTCTGTTCGTCTTAATCAGCTTTTTGGCTGTTCATGTATTCCTGGTCACGCGATGAAATGTAATGTGATTATTATAGCACCTATACATGCTTTAGTGTTTTTAAGAGGAAAGGTAGACCGCGGTACCAACGCAGATTTTGACTCCCGGACGTGGCTTTGTAGGTATATATTTGCTCTTATTTGCTTTTATTTAAGGGAGCCCTTAAATCTCAGCAGTTTCTTGTAGCAATTTCCTGCGGGGTTATGGATGTAAACCCAATGCGACCGCTGTGAAAATCCGACGTTTCCGATTTCCAGCGCGAAACCCAGTACACACTAGCTTTTTTTCCGGCACCATATTCCAGAACCTGTTCCTTCGCCGTATGCTTCTCTATTTAGCGTATCACTGTTTTTATCTTAGCAATTTAACTGGTTTCCTTAAACAGCGGATATAAAAACGCACTTTTTTGCTTATATGCCGGTAATTTGAGGACAGGGTGCAATGTTGCACAAAAGCCTCTTAATTCTGGATATAGAAATTTGCGCAACGCGTGATGATAGGGTAATTAATTAATAGAAATGTATCTGTAGTAAGTTTTAGTTTTAGTCGTCTTCTCTTTTACGTAGGTATAATTTGTGCCTCCTTGGATCGAACGGCTTCTGACGCTCCGTCTCCTCTCACGTTCTTCCACAGTTCTTCCTGTGCGCGGTTTATGTGCCCATGTGCACCGACAAGGTTCCCATCCCCATCGGGCCCTGCAGCAGCATGTGCCAGTCCGTCAAGCGCAAGTGCCTCCCCGTGCTGACGGAGTTCGGCTTCGCGTGGCCCGAGCTCCTCAACTGCAGCCTCTTCCCGCCGCAGAACGACCAGAACCACATGTGCATGGAGGGCCCGGGGGACGAGGACCCCCCATACCACACCATCCGCACCCTGCAGCCCATGGAGGAGGAGTGCCACGCCCTGGGCTCCGGCCCGGAGCAGTACACCTGGGCCAAGCGCAGCATGAGCTGCGTGCTGCAGTGCGGGTACGACGCCGGCCTCTACCCACGCCAGACCAAGCTCTTCGCTGACGTCTGGATGGCCGTCTGGGCCATCCTCTGCTTCCTGTCCACGGCCTTCACCGTGCTCACCTTCCTCATCGACTCCTCGCGCTTCTCCTACCCCGAGCGGCCCATCATCTTCCTCAGCATGTGCTACAACATCTACAGCGTGGCCTTCATCGTGCGGCTGACGCTGGGCCGCGAGCGGACCTCCTGCGACCTGGACGAGGCCGCCGTCCCCGTGCTGATCCAGGAGGGCCTGAAGAACACGGGCTGTGCCATCGTCTTCCTCCTCATGTACTTCTTCGGCATGGCCAGCTCCATCTGGTGGGTGGTCCTCACGCTGACCTGGTTCCTGGCTGCCGGCCTGAAGTGGGGCCACGAGGCCATCGAGATGCACAGCTCCTACTTCCACATCGCCGCCTGGGCCATCCCGGCCGTGAAGACCATCGTGGTTCTGATCATGCGTCTGGTGGACGCCGACGATCTCACGGGGCTCTGCTACGTGGGCAACCAGCACGTGGACGCCCTGACAGGCTTCGTGGTGGCGCCGCTCTTCACGTACCTGGTGGTGGGCACCCTCTTCATCGGGGCGGGCCTGATGGCGCTCTTCAAGATCCGCTCCAACCTGCAGAAGGACGGCACCAAGACGGACAAGCTGGAGCGGCTGATGGTGAAGATCGGCGTCTTCTCCGTCCTCTACATGGTGCCGGCCAGCTGCGTGGTGGCCTGCTACTTCTACGAGATCTCCAACTGGGGCGACTTCCGGCGCTCGGCGCACGACTCCTACCTGGCGGTGGAGATGCTGAAGATCTTCATGTCGCTGCTGGTGGGCATCACGTCGGGCATGTGGGTCTGGTCGGCCAAGACGCTGCACACCTGGCAGAAGTGCTCCGGCCGGCTGGTGGGCTCGGGCAGGACCAAGAGGGGGGGCAGACCCGGGGGCTGGGTCAAGCCGGTGAAGGGTAGCGAGACGGTGGTGTGAGGATGCAAAAATGGCCTGGAGCTGAGGGTGGGGGGCGGAGGGGGGGTGTGGTTCTCAGGACCCTCCCCAAGGAAAGAGACTGCGAGAGGACTGGGACGAGAGCACAGAGCCCCCCCGCCCCACAGGCTGACGGCGGGTCATGGGCAGCCCAGACGACACACGAGGCCTCCTGCACAGGTTCGACGGGCTCCACTTGGGGGCGCCGTCCTCCAGCCGCCCTGTGACCCCGCAGCGGGACAGCAGTCATGTGACGCCTCTGAGCCTCCTTATGCATTTTTAAGAGAACTTTGTTCCTAGTTTCTGTTCTTGACTTTTTAAATGAACCGTACACTGGACAGCGGTAGCGCAGACGTCTTATGAAAGAGAAGTGCAGTGGGGAAGGACTGAGGGCTCGCATCGGGCCTTGGGGGCTGTGGCTGGGGGGGGGAAGATCCCCTCGATTTTAAGCTGCGCTGATTCCAAGCTCAGACGCAGTAGCTGAACTACAGTGGTGCTTGGAGAAGAGTCTCACTTTTTAAAGTTTTGTCCTCAGCTATTCGGACGGGTTACTCTGCTCACAAAGGTGAGGAAATGCATTTTAAACGTGTTTCCGTTCATCCTCCACCAATCCTGCTTAAGTCTGACTTCTCTCAGTGCACTAGCTCCTGTTTTAGTATGTTTCTGAGGTTAGAGACGCAGAGGCCGTGGAGAATCAAACCATCATTTCGATCATAGATTGAAAGGTCCCCCGCAGGCTCCTCCGGAGCTGTCCAGTGATCCTGTTTCGGTCGCATCTCTAAGAGCTGGAATGCGGAATCGCATGGATACATGCGACGTCGCAGGAAACTGCCGGCAGTGAGGGGCGAAGGTCCAGCTCACGCCACGGTTACATCGGTGACGAACTCAAGGGCGCCGAGCAGCTCTGCCATCCCTGAAAGGGCTTTTCTGTTGGCCCTTTGAATGTATGTAACTCAGAAAAAAAATAATGTTTAAGGGTCCAGGGACGAGTACATTTTAGGGAGTAGTGATACCTAGGCTGGGACACAGTGAAGTACTTTAAAATATTTTTTAAAACAGGCGTTTTGTTATTACTGTATTATAAAATGCTAATTTATCTTTGTACAAACTAAGAAAAAAAACTTCTTAGTTCTGCCTTATTTAAGAACACTTTTGTATCAGAAGAAATTAAACTGTTTGTTTATAAATTGCTCTGTGTTGAGTTTTCCTGTTGATAGGTATGATGGAGTAGCGATATGGCAGAAGTGAGCATAGAAGTAAAGACCTTTTGTTTTTGCTTATAAAATATAGATACTGTAATTTGATTATCATAATTATAATGCGTTTGGCGAATTTTCAATGATTCTGCTAATATATGCTGAATAATTGTCAATTGCAAGCAAGTGAGATTAAATTATTTTAAAATCTTCTGTTAACATCCATTTACCGTTCTTTTTGACGCGGCAGCGTTTCTGTGTGCTGCGGCTGCCCCCTCGTGTCCAAATGTAATTGCTACAGATGCCTAGGGTAGGACTCGGGACCACATCAAAGCGGACTTTGCTGCAGTAACGCACCTCGTAAAACGACTGCATGAAACCCACTCGATTCATTTCAAAATTAAATATAAACTTTAATAATGAAAAAACATGGTTTTCGTATGGAGAGTTGTACTGTAGATCTCAGTACAACAGTATAAATAGTTTACATGTTTTTTTTTCTTTTTTGTTAGAAAAATATGAAATCTAATATTAAAAACACAAGTTCAAGTGAGATTTATGAAGCAGGCACATAGACATAAATGCTTCTTTATCGTACATTCAAAGGCAAAGCCCGGCTTTCTAGGAAACTGAAATAGCCGCCTTGGCAAAATCAGCCTCGCCCCCGAGAACCGAGGCAGGCATGCGCTAACCATACTATCACAGTGCCGATGTCGCCCTAAAGACCCGGCGCTGCCGCCGGCCGGTGGCAGACAGCGGCCAGCAGGTGGCGCCACAAAGTCATCAGAATGGCTTAATCTGGATAATCAGAGAAGAGGCTCATTCGGGAGACACTGGTTTGTACGCAGCCATTGCACATGTACAGAGAGAACAAATCAGCACCCGCACCCACCCACACAGCACCACTTTATAACAACCTTCTGAAGGTCATTTCAATATACATATACATGCGTAAATGCATGACTGGGACAGCAAGCAGCCACCCCCCCCCCCCAAGCCTGTGCTGGGTGGGAAGATGGACAGATACAGATGCACCCACAGATATTACCCTGCTGTGCTTTAGGATAGATGCTTATGCCACCAGTAGTTCAACAACCTCAGACCAGCAACCACCCCCCCCCCCCCCCCACAAATCTGTTCCCTGTTAATTTAGCACAAAAAATAACATAGTGTCTGGCCTGAGGTAACAGAATTTCCATACAAAGTGCAATGCAACATATACGTATATCAAAATATACAGTCATATACATATTTGTACAGAAACGGCGCGGCAGGGAAGCAGCCAATCAGGGTTGAGCCGCCCGGGCGGAGCCTGGTGCCGCCAGCGATGATCCCCAATCCTTGGATTCATCTGCACCTGCGTGCCAGGGGTCATCCGCATGTCTTCTGTGTGACCTCTCCTCCCCCCCCCCCAGCTGGAGTGCTAGTCCACATCAGGTGCACGGCATCATTCTGGTGAGCGAGATGAACAGAGAGATACGACGTAAGTAAATCCGGAATGTTCCGTCCAAGACCGTCCGACACCCGTAAAGACGGCAGTCGGAGCCCACGCTGGGTACTGACCCAGCGATGGTAATGCTGTCACCCACTGGCATATCCTGACAGGATTATCTGCTTTTTCCCCGAACAGAATCTCTTGGGCGTCACTCTGGTCTGGGTTTGTCACCCCCCCACCAGGACCTGAGGTATTGTGTCTTAAACACATTCCTGAGCCTCAAGGTCTGATGGTCCCTCGCTGAGTCACCGCAGCTCACATCTTTATCCAAAGCAAACTTCACTGGCCGTCTTGTCTTGCAAGAAAGAACTACTCCTCCCCTTTAGCAGGCTGTGCCCCCTCCCTCATTGTACCACTGTAGCCCCCAGTGAACAGGAAGAGGATTCACCAGCTCGCTTGGAGAGGAGCAGGGATGTGATACTCACTCCTTTGGGCTGCCGAATACGTCGCAACTGAAAGGAAAGTTTGAGACAGTTGAGATGAGCGCGGAACTTCGTTTTCGGAGATCAATGCTGATGTTCCTCCAGAAGGCGGGGCGCGCTCACTAACCTAGCCTCCTGCCGCGGGAACATCGCCTCCTCTGGAGCACCACTGCCAGGGCGACAGCGAAAAGCACACTGACCAGCACGCATGCCACGATGATGATGACGCTGTCTGGCTGCGGCGGGTCGAGTCTCCAACCTGTGCAGGAAATAATCAGTGGGTTCCTGACAAGAGACGCGGTATAACAAATGCAGTCTCTCTATTCATAGTAACTAAATACAGGATGTGGGCTTCCCTCTGTCCAATTAGAATTCAGTTAGAGGAACAGGAAATGAGGGTTTCTCTCCGATGAACAGAATCAAAGTTATATACAGCTGGGCTCTGGCGGTAGCTTCAGGCTTTCTGTCTCTGGGGAAGCGCGTGCGGACCCTGGGTCAAAGCCCGTGGCGGGAACCGCGGGCCGACCTCCGGCCAAGCCGCGCCCGCTGCAGCACCCCCTCCTGGTCGGGGGGCCTGTGCATACAGCCTGTGACGTTCGGAGCTTTTGTTCTGCGTAATTTACAACGGAAACGGGAACCGTGGACTCAGTTTGTTACTCAACGCCACTATGCTGTGGTTTGGGGGGGGGCACTAAACCAGAGCCATACTGTGCCAGTGCAGTGCTGCCCTGCGTCACCCGTCACTGTGATTATCCGGCTCACATCCTCTTACTTCATGGGTTCCCAGTGGGTTGAGCTCAGCTGCGTCCCCACGGTTGAAGCGCAGTATAAAAATGCAGGATATGGGTTCTAAACCCCGCCAGCACTCACAGGCATTCTGCAGCACCGAGCTGCGGTTCCCCGCCACGCAGGTGACGCTCAGCGGCCGGGAGAAGTTCAGCGTGATGGTGCTGGACACGTTGAAGAGCCTGGTGTCTGGGTCCTCCAGAACCTGCTCCGTCCCCGGGGCCCCGGGCACATCAGGTACCAGGACCATCTTCATTTGGGTTCGCGGGTAGCCCCCGTAACTGGAGCATGTGACTGTACACGCGCTGCCGTTGTGGCTCTGCGTCAGCTGGGGGTGGCTGTAGTTGGCTGTGGGCAAAGACAAGTGGGGACCTTCAGCACACGGGGGAGTGGCCTCAGTCGCTCGTCCACCAATCAGAACACGGAAGGCAAACACGGGAAGACAAGCGGGGATCTTGAGCACACGGGGGAGTGGCCTCAGTCGCTCGTCCACCAATCAGAACACGGAAGGCAAACACGGGAAGACAAGTGGGGATCTTGAGCACACGGGGGAGTGGCCTCAGTCGCTCGTCCACCAATCAGAACACGGAAGGCAAACACGGGAGCAGACGGGCCAGCAGTTACCTGTGATTGTGAGTTTGTATCTTATTATGCTGGTGTGGCTGTCACCCTTGATCTTGGATACACAGTCATACAGGCTCTCGTCGGCGGGACCCAGGTCCCGCAGGGTCACCTGCCTGCTTGTGCTGTTCACATCCGAACGTTTCTCATCCACAATTAACGGTTTCTCAGCGTGGAAGCCGGTCACAAAGATGGTCGGGTCCCCCGGCTTCTGGAAGTACATAAACTCGAGATCCCCCTTCTTATCGCTGGGGCATGAGAACACGGCTGCATCACCCACTTCCTTGTGGATCTCCACAACCGAGTCTGAAGATCCTGTAGAACACGCAGAGACACAGACGAGAGGGTCAACAGGCTCCACGCTGACGTCACGCCCCCATCGGTTTCCCTTTTGCTTCATACAATCCAAATCTGCAGCGTGGAGCGAGAACCTGATGTGGAACACTCATTTCTGTAATTTCTCCCTCCTGACTGTAAGAAGAATATTGTGGCAGCTATGTGACCGTCGAGAAGAAGGTTGGGGATTTCTGTGCTATGGGTCATTACGGTAAGATCTGAGTCGACTTTTCGGTCCCTGTTCTCTTAAAGGAACAGTATGGATCAGCTGAAGTGAAAGTTCATTAGGGTTTGACATGAAACACCTACGCCGTTAACGTGTCAGGTGATGCGGGTTAAGGGCTGGTGTTGGGCGGGAACCCAAAACCTTCCTGGGAACGAGGTGGACATGGACGCACCGTGACCCAACCGAGGCTGAAGACCGGCAGGTTCCCCAACCGTACTACAGGCAGTCGTGTGACACGTACCAGTATTCGCTGCCGGGAGCACAAAGACGACGAGCATCATCTGGCATCTGGGAACGAGGAACAGAGGTTCAGAGTGAGTGAAGGCTGCTGTCCCTGGGGTCTGCAGAGGTCCATCATGGTGCCTGAGCTGCAACCCGCTGGCAGGTAAACGGGGCAATAATAAGTAATAAACTGAAGTCCTTCAGATGGGCCTGGTAGGAGGTTCGCTGAAGGCGCTTCCCAAAGCCGTCCTGCAAGATCTCCTCAAGACGCATCCTGAGACACTGGTCAATAAAGTCGTTAAACTTTAAAGCAAATCTCATGTCCTCACATCAATGGGACGTTACCATTGTCTTAATAATGAAGAATGAATTTACAAGGCTGTCAGGTGGCATAGTTCAGGTCAATCCCTGGAAGACAGCTTGAAGTAACCGTTGCCAAAAGAAAAAAAAACTGTTTGGATCAGTGAAACTAGAGTTTGAATGAAAACCACCAGGGTTTTGGGTTGATTTCACCCTTAGGATTTCTCAGTAGGGGCACATTAAGGCAAGGGGCTCAACTCTCACTGTTTGATAACCCCCCCAAATCTGATCTTTTCTATGGCATCTGGGTAAAGGTTAGAACAAAGGTCTCCTATTAATGTCCCTCCAAAAACACTGGAAACTTGTGGAAAATTAGACAGACAGAAAGACAGACAGATAGATAGATAGATAGATAGATAGATAGATAGATAGATAGATAGATAGATAGATAGATAACACTTTATTTGAGGGGGTACAAAATATACTACTACACAATTAATCATGACATACCTCTTTTAGTAACTTAGTAGTAACTCGGTTACTTCTCAAATACAAATCATAAACAAATAGTTTGTGGTTGATTGATATACTAAGTATGTAATCATAAGTAAATCATGATTAACTTAAAGTATAATTGTATACTATTTGGGCAACATACAGCATACACACATCATAAAAAATGTAGCATAACAACAGTAGTAATCAATGTAAACCATTAAACAATATCTCTTGAAACTAAACGATACGCTTAGATGTCGCCTATAAATACTTACATATAGCAGAAATTTTGCGATGCCATGGTTTCCTATAAGAAAATACGACTGGAGTCAAATAAGAGTAACTAAAATCACATTTTAAAGGTGATCTTACTGCCCTGGCAGTCGGTCGGCATGAGGGAAAATCCCAGCGGCACCGAAACCAGTTTGCAAGAGAGCCGTGAAACGAGTACAGTAAGCGGGCACTTTGCGAAGATAGCAAAACGCCTTTGATCGAGGAGTCAATGGCGTGGCACCCAGCCAAGCGATTTAAATAAAACACAATAACACGGGCTGCTTGATTTTAGCGGTCATTTCCGTGTACATTTTACGCGCTGTTATTTTTCCTGCATTTATTCGGCTACTGCGATCTGAACTTAAATTCTGCATTCTGGACCCAAAGTCCCGATTCCTGATTTAACTATCTTCCATAAAAGCCTTCCGTTTTCAACGCGAAATCCCCCGAATGACGAGATTCAGATTGTCGTATTATGGCGCACCGTCCCGGTAATCGACATTAATTTCAACTCACTTCAATTTTATTTGTATAGCGAATTTTCACAACATTACATTGTCTCAAAGCGCGTCACACGATTCCTGCCTAAAGACCCCAGTGCCCAAAATAAGCGATCGTCCGTCCCCCAGGGAAAAAGTAACGCTTTAAAGCGTTATATTGTCTTCTGTCCAGGTATGATTCAGATTCAGATTCAATCATCATCATGTGGGAATATGCTGTCCACAATCTTCATCTTTATGGATGGTGAAACATTTCTTTATTATCAACTCCCGAATTTGTGTTCCTTTTGTGTTTATATTTTCTTTCTGCTGGCTAAAGGCACAACATCTTCCATGCAAAAATATAATAATAATAATAATAATAATAACACTTACAGGTCAGGAATATCCAATGAGACAATACAGCTACATTACCGTGAGTCGATTACAAAGCAATAAAGACTAGAATACCCAGCCGTCCTTACCGTGCCCTGTTGCCGCTGTCTTCTGTAACGCACAAATGACAATATACTGATCTTTCTTTCTGTAAAGGCAGGGCTTTTTATTCCGGAAGTTCAGCGCTTACATTTCGTTTCGCTTTTCATACCTCACGTTGTGCCATAGTTAGGCTACTGCTCTGGAAGTATGATTATTTAAGGGGTGTTACTAAACTCAGTCGCACAGGGGGGCAAAACTCAAAGCACACTTTAGGTCGCGGGACGAACAGGGTAAACACTCATTGAACAGACTAAACCTAAACGTTTTTTGAACGTAAATGTGAATAGAAACAGGCAGGATACAATATTTTTCCGAAATAAACAAACTTAAAAAAACTTAAAATATTTTGCTCATAAAAAAGTTAAAATAATAACAGATCAAAATATTAGGCTATATTTTCTTATGTCATTTTGTGAGCTGGATGCTTGGCCCCTTTTCTTGGCAACAAGTTCGTTTATGTTTGGGGGAAGGTTCTGTGTTGTGGATTTTCTCTCTCAGCCACAAATAAGCTCCACAAATAAGACACACGGATTTACCCGCAATGTCAGTGAACAGATACTAAGCCTCCCACCGGTTTTGAAAGGCTATGTTTTCAGAATCAACTTTTCTCTTAGCCATTGTTAGGGGATAGGCCTATCTTTGACTTAAAATTAGGGTTGTATTCCACAGATGCGTAGTTAACGTGGGAATGATCGTAGGTAGACTAGGCAGCTGTCGCGCTGAATTATGGGATTTGTAGTTTGTGTGTTATGGGCGCTTATTATCGCCGAGCCATTAAAAAATATATAAAATGATCTTGCGGGGTGGGTATAATTGTACACCGGGCCGGATGTGGACCGCAGGCCTTGAGTTTGACACATATGCCTTATTTCATAGTGAAACAGGGTGGTGAAAGTGGGGTACGTCCTTTTCAGATCGTGTTGTCATCAGGGAAGGAAAACGATTTTTTTTTTTGCATTGTTCTGGTGTTGTGCAAGATCATTCCTCGCATGTGTGCTTGCACAAATCCACCAAGTGCAATGTGCAAATCGGTGCTTACGTTTCTCTTCTTACTGTCCGACCTCAATAATACTGAATCCAACAACCTGTGACGTCTGAAGCCTCTATAATTATTATATTTTAATGATTTATTCCTCTTGGTTGCTGTTAATTATTAATTCTAGTATTACTTATAAGACCTCATTATCTAGAGTGGCGCACATAAAGGTTCAATTAAGCTTGATTCGAAGTGTCATTTTGCTCTGAATTATGGACACATTAAAGGTGCTCACCGTTCATGTGTAAAGTGTAAGTATTTCAGCCTGTGACCTTTATGGCAGGATGAGTAAGTGGGCGTGGCGGGCAGCAGGAGCACGGTGGGACGGCATCGTGGGACCTTCTGGGGTTTCCTGCTACCATGGGGACTGGCAGACTGCCAGGGTGATGTCACGTACCAGGCTCCCAAAACCCTGCCGCTCCCTATTGGCTGCCAGAAAGCCCCTGCCCATTATTTCCCACATGCGACATCATGATTGACCTCAGTTTTGTTCAGTTTACGACGCTCGGTGCTGTAGTCTGGAAGAGAACCTCTTGTGAGTGGGTTGAAGTGACAGTGAAGTTCTTACAGGAAGCCTGAGTGTTATAATAAACAGCGGAGCCTCAGGGCTGCCCAGCTCAGCTCCCTGGGCCTTTAACCACTCATCCTCAATCACATCTACACCCTGCAGTCTGCACACAGCCCGCAAGCTCCTCAAACATATACATTTTGCCCACGGTGTGAGAAAAAAGTATAAGTTTGTACCTTTGAGGGAGCTGACCCTCATGGGACTGCCAACTGTACCCTATCTGTAGGTAAAGTCACGGAGATGAACTTTGAGGAATATTCTTGTGCTAACGGAGGTATATTGTTGTTGTTTGTGCTGCGGCTCCATTTTCCTGACAGTGCAGGACCATCCGGAACAGTCACGCAGGGAAGCTGAACATGAGAAACCTTCCCTGGCCGTCAGCTATAATGGCACCTTTGAGGGCGGAGCTCCGGGCACAGAGCAGCTAATACCTCCTATCACACCTGCCACATTAATGGAAGACTGGGAAAATGGAGCATTTCTCTCTGCCAACAGTAAAGTAATATTAACATCCGGAAGAAAGTCCGTTAAGGCAAAGTCTCTTTAGACAGGGCAGTTACGTCATTTCTTGGTCGGTTTATACGCAGCGTGCCAGCTTCCTGTAACAGTATTGGCTGAATGCCTGAGGAGGGTGTGATGGGTGGAGACTGAGCGCACAGCAGACTGAGACTGAGCTCACAGCAGACGGAGACTGAGCTCACAGCAGACTGAGACTGAGCTCACAGCAGACTGAGACTGAGCTCACAGCAGACTGAGACTGAGAGCGCACAGCAGACCGAGACTGAGCGCACAGCAGACCGAGACTGAGCGCACAGCAGACTGAGACTGAGAGCGCACAGCAGACTGAGACTGAG
>JABFDZ020000040.1:2672483-2686788 GCA_019775955.2 Pollimyrus isidori | reverse complement strand
AGCTGGGATGGTGCCCCCCTGAGAGTTGGTGCCCTACGCAGACTGCGTACTCTGCGTATAGGGAGCGGCGGTACTGCTAGTTAGGGGTTAATGATTTTGTAAGGTACCACAACAAATCCATGTAGCGGGTTTTGGGGTGACTCTGTTGTGAAAAGTGCTATATAAAAATAAACTGAATTGGATTGAATTAATCAGTATCCACGAGATAAGAATCTTTAAACTGTTAAACCAGATATCTTCTATTATAGTCAGGTTCTGTCCCCTGCAGAGGTTCACTAAAGGTTAATGTTAAAAATATAATGTGCACACCAACATGCTCTGTGTTCTGGGAATTCATGGATTTCCACCATAAAGAAGTTTTACTTCTTTATAAGTGACATCATTTGTAGCAACAACTGAGGCCAGGTAAAAGTCAAAGGTTACCATACTACCAATGAATGAAGACTTTGTTAGTACTATGACACAAGCAAGTTCTCTTTTTGGAAAGCATGACCTCTTTAAAGCACGACAGCAAAGACAGAAGAGGAAATGCAGACTATATTAGTTTACCATCATTTTATTCTGTTATTCAAAATCAATTGCATAGACAATTCATATGTGTTGTATACCTAAGTGTAATTTTAAATAAAGACACGTTTTTTTTTGCATTCACATGAACTATATGTATGTATGTATGTATGTATGTATGTATGTATATAAGGGCCCGAGTGTCTTTTCTCGTCACCATACTTTCACGAAATTCCCCCATTATCCTACCTAACTGGCGATAAGAACAAATGGTATCGTAAAATATACCTTGGAAGGTAGAAGGACTGTTTTCTATTATTATTTTCAAGGGCGAGTTCATTTTACTTTTTATCTAACATTACGCAGTATTTGAAAAAAATGCTTGATCAACTAATTCAAGTACAAAGATGCGGCGGTAGCTGTCATTGTCCTGCAGAAGTAACGCGCGGTTTTAGGGCGCGTCTCCCCCGTCCGGCAGACAGAACGCTAGCGTGGGTTTACGGTGGAGAGACGCCGTAAAAGAGCGCTGTGAATAACCCACTGTCGTTATAGCTTTGGCAACAACGTACGCTTTGCAAGCCCCCTCCAGTCCCAAGGTTTTGGTTTCTGTTTTTATTAATATGGGCCGGTGTTAAACAACGACATTTTCATCCAAAAAGTAGTTCACTGCGATTAACCGTTAGTAGATTTGTTTTTCATTCTGCCTGCATACTGCTCAGACGGTAAGTTATTGGAGAGTCCGGGAATACAGTTAGCCCCTTTAGCTGCAGCTAACGAACCACACATATTTTAGCCATCTATTTACAGGCTAAGTTATTTTACATTGCGGTGCTCATATACAGCTCTAGATAAAGACGTTGATTATTTTTCGGATTTATGGTGAATGTGCAGCAATTTTAGCGCCAGAGAGCGGTGGAGCTATAGCTAATTTCGGCTAGCCTAACCGACTCCCTGCCCTCTGTAGTAACGTTTGATTTTTTATTTTTATTTTTTTACTACGTGTATTTAACTCAGGGTTGCCAGCTCTGTCGTGACGCTCACGCTTTTGTACCGTCATGCTCACGCATGCATAACGGAAAATCTGTATGATTATAGGTTAACGATTATAGGGTCGCTAGTTCTGCCTCTGCTTTTTGCCTCTGTGTAGACCAGTATCGGAAGTTTGAACTGACTTCCTTGTAGACGTACCTGTATCGTGGAAATTTTGTAATTGACTCTCCTGTAAGTACTGTAATTCCTGTAAATCCTGTCAGATTTGTTACTAACGTCTTTATCCATAACTTTTCTGATTGCCTCCAGAAGAGAAGAAGGGGGGGAGGAGAAGATGCCTCCAAATGCTGAAGATGTGCGCAAGAAGTTCATCCTCGCCACGGTGGAGAACTTCTTTGGCCTGGGGTCGTCGTGGAGCCGAGCTGTGGGCTCTCTCGCTGGGGCACAGGAAATGGATAACTTTCTGGATGATGTCAGTGAATTTGTTCTGTCTGTGAACAAGTCTGGAGCGGAGCTACAGGTGTCCAACAAGGCAAGGCCTCTGCAGCCTCACTTCACACAGCCAGCCTCATATCGTGCGCGAGGTTCCTCATGATGTGCTCCATGTGTCGAAACAGATTGATTCCGGTGACAGTGAAGACAAAGTCCTGGTGTTTTTCAAGTTGAGGCCCACCGTGATCACAGAGGAGAACGTTCACCGCAGCATCCTGGTCGCGTCTATGCTGGAGTCTCCCATCACCACGCTGTATCAGGCCCTGCGGCAGGTGTTTGCTCCTGTCCTTCTGAAGGTATGGGAGGTAAAAACTGGAGCGGGTGCACCTTGCAGTACAGACAGGCTCTGTACAACTAATGCGTCGGTTTTAATGAAAATACCCGTTTTGCACTTCGAAAGGATGAGAAGTGGAGCAAGACCTTCGATCCCAAGCTCCAGAGCCTGTTGAATGATTTAGAAGCTGGTCTGGGTGCAGTAGTTAGACAGTCAGACCCAGAGGAGGTGGGAAAGGAACGTTTGAGAGAAGATTACGTCCTCGGTAAGGGCTGATCAGAACCATCCTTCTTATGGTGCTGAACTCGTAGTTACCTAACCTGCCTTGGTACTTTTTTATTCTTTGCAGAACAGTGTTTTGAATGTGCTTCTCTCTGGTTATCCTGCATCTGTTAGAGGTCTTCTATCAGATTTCAATTTCAGTTGTGCCTGTGTAGTGCATTCTCACAACATCACATCGTCTCAAAGTGCTTTATATTGTCCCCACCCAGATGCTGTTTGTAGTTCTGTGTTTCTGTGTTACACATCAGATCACTTTGCATATCATGACCTACCTCGTTTGCACAACAGGACACTTTGCACTTTAGGCCCATTTTGCACTCCATCTGTCTATGGACATTAAAGAAGAACTTCTTTGCACTAATCCAGAAATGCTATTTTGTATTCTTCAGAAATGCAATTTTTGTACACCAGGTTATTTTTCTCAAGCATGCTCATTTTGCACTTTTAATTTAAGTTGTGCCCATTTGTGTGCGGACAGCAAAGAGAGAATTTCATTGTACAGAGAAATACTACTTTTTCTGTACATATGACAATAAACGCTTTGAATCCTTGAATCCCTTCTCGCTGTCTTGTTCCCTAGGTATCCTGACCCCTGCTGATGAGTATCAGTACTGGACGGAGGTCTCGGCCTCAGGACAGAAGGCGGCCGTCAGTGACAGGGCGGCCCATTTCTCCGACCTGCTTCGGCCCTTGGCTAAGGTACCGTCACAGGCTCGTCCGTCTCTCAGGTGGCTCCTTGGGTTAACGTGGGTCGCTAAGACGCCCGTCTCGCGTCACAGGACTACAGCAGCCTGGAGAGTGTAGACCTGAACGACGCCTTGGAGCTGGTGGAGGTCGCCCGTGAGGCGGTGGACGATGTCTGGAGGCAGACCGACCACGAACCGTACCCCGAGGCTCGCATGCTGCATCTACTGGACGTCATCGGTGAATGAGGAGGGGGGGGTGGTCTCTCTCTCTCACTATCCGTCTGCTCCGCTTCGCTAAGACCCTCGTATCGTTTTACCGTAGTTCGTGCGCCTCCCGCCGCCCCCAGTTTGGCGCGTTACTGAAGTTCCGCTTCCCGCCTTGCTTCCGATAGGCCGGGCCCTGTGCGGTCATGTTCAGAAGAAGCTGAGCGCGCTGAAGCTGTGGGAGGAGCCTTTCCTCAGCGTGAAGGATGGTCTGCAGTCGGGCGTCGCCGTCTGCGAGCGCTGGGTGGCGGTCTGTGAGCAGACGACAGGCCGGCTCTGGAAGCGGTACACGCCTCACGAGTGGAGGGGAGAGCGGCACCACCCCCAGCTGCCTCAGAGCCTGGCTAAACGCCTCGGAGAGGTGAGACTGACTGCCTGCCTCTGGCTGCGCCTGAGGTCTACGCAGCGAACGCCCCCTGAGTTCGTCGGCGTCAGGTTACCAGGCTCTGCATGTGATCCCTCCCGTTCAGATTTTGACCATCCGTGCCGTACATGAGACGCTGCTCCGGCTGCTGCCCCCTGGCAGGCAGCCCCTGCTCCAGGGCCGCCCCTTCCAGCCCTTCTCCGGCCTCCGGCCGCTGCTGTACAACTCTTACACTGAGGTGAGGGAGCAGCAGGTGCCCCTGCTGTTAGGGGAGACCCCTCTCACCGCGCCCCTTGGCAGCCCTTCAGCGTCCATTTCCCCGCCGAGCGTAATTGGCTCTTTTATGTTTTTGCCAACCGGTCATTTCAGCCGCTGTGGAAAGCGGCCATCTTGCAATTCGACCGCTCCATCGTGGCGGCTGAGCAGGAGGCCGCCTCCAAGCTGAAGGCCTGGATTGGAGACGCCCAGGACAGCCCTCAGCAGGTACCGTCCACCTTGCGGTCTCGCCTTTACCTGTACTTCCTTTCAGGAGCCGGAGCACACAGGCAGAAATGTTTATTCATGGCTACCGGGAGAGTTTTGGTTCTAGTTTCTCTGTGATTAGCCTTTAACTGGTACCTCTTAGTAACATGTGAACATCCCAGCCTCCGTAAAGGTGCGGTTAGCTGAAATTTCTCTACTGACCTCGTTTTCTTTCAGCTCCTCCAAGCTTTTCAGAAATACCAGGAGCTTATAAAGAGGCCTAACATCAGCAAGGACCTCCTGTCTGAGAGGGAGACCTTACTGGCCAAACTGCTTGACTATGTTAAGGGTGAGTATCTCCGCACAGAGACTCATAACGAACGCAGTTGTGAGTTCGTGCGCGACGGTAGAATGCGATCGTGCTCTTGTGGGTACAGGTCTACGCAGTGATTTTGAGGGCCGTTGCCACGGCGCCCCGGGGGAGAAGACCGGCCCCCTGGCGGGGAAGAATCTGCCAGAGGTGGTGAACAACATCGTGTGGGTTCGACAGTTGCTTCTTAAGGTAGCTCCTTCCCTGCCTCAGGGCTCCTGTCAGGGTAGAGTTTGGAAACTCTGGAAGTTTTTTTTTTGAGTTCTCTGGTTAACGGACCTCGTTCTTTAAGGGGTGGTTCACGATTGTCAACATTTTCACGAGTGTACAAACGAAAGCGTACGCCAACCCCGAACCCCCTCCCCCCGAGCGTGCGGTTTATACGCTCGTGAAAATGTTGACAATTGTGAACCACCCCTAAGCTAATTCGAAAGTTTGGTATCTTCTTAGTGTGTCCATGTTACTGTAGTGTGATTCACTTGTCATGCACGCACATGCTCAGTTGGCGCAGTGTAGTGGATCTGGGTTGCCAGGTGATTCTGACGGCTCATCCGTCTGGGAGTCCACAAGGACCGGGTTCCGAGACGCTGGTTTAAAACCCGTCGATCTGTGTTGTAGGTGGACGATTCTGTCCGCATGGCAGAGGCCCTACTCTCCGACCTGTGTGGCTGCCCCTCCTTGGTGAGGCTCTCCCGCGACCTTCAGGAGCAGCTGCGCGCCTACGAACAGGAGCAGTTCACCTCCTGGTCACGGGAGATCCAGACTGGCCTCTCTGACCCCAAATCCGGCATCAGGTGACTGTGCGGTCGAGCCCCGCCGGTTCAGAATGAACCATGACGAAATGGTGTTCCCTCCGCACAAATTGCACTTGGTTGCGTCAAGCTTGAGTCAGCCGCCAAGACGTGTGGTTTTAACCCGAATGTTCATTGCAGCAAAAGATGCGTAATAAAGCAGAAACTGCATTTTGGAGAAATTGCAATTTTGCAGTCCCAGCCCCATATATGTTACAGTATGGGCATCAGATCAAACAAAACCAGTCTATAATTAGATGTTATTGAGTAGTGATGGTGTTATTTATTCTTTACTTAAGCTGTATTGCTTCACCATATATGTCAGCTGCTTGTGTCTTGACAGGCGACTTTCACGGTTCCAAACGGAAAGCGAGGGTCTCTGCCTTAAGCAGCCAGCGTGTCCGTTTAATTCTGAATCTCTATTTTTCACGTTTAAGTGCTGCAATCAGACGATGGCGTGTTGCAGGCGATCATTTTGTCCGAAGTGTCTCACGTTAAAGTGAACTCGTCTCTATTTCCATTATTTAAAAAAAAAAAACACACGTTTGAGCAGAGTTTGGAAGTTCTGGTTCTGAATGAATGTGCAAGGCGAAGACCTGCCAGCATTCACGTGCCACGGCGTGGGAGCGGCAGGCCGCCCTACTGTGGCAGTGTGGTGAACCGGGCACCTTCCCTCCTCAATGCAGTTTGCAGGCCAGCGACCGCGTGATGGAGCTGGACCACTCCGACGGCAAGCTGAAGATCCAGTACTCGGACCGGCTAGTGACCCTTCTCAAAGAGGTCCGCCAGCTCTCGGCCCTGGGCTTCACCATCCCCGCCAAGATCCAGCAGGTCGCCAACACGGCCGATAGGTTTTACCGGCAGGCCCTCGTCCTCAAGCAGGTGGTCTTCCGTTTCTCCTGCAGGCCTTTCTGAGATCCAAAGAGGTGGTGGCCTCGTTTTAATGTCTTCTTGATTCCTTGCAGGTGGCTCATTTTTACAACACGATAGACCAGCAGATGATTCCATCCCAAAGGCCAATGATGTTGAATTATGCTCTCGCCTTCGAACAAGTAATCAAGGTGAAGTTGACTGTGTTGGTAATTTAAAGCACGCTGTACGTTCCCTAATGGGGAAGCAAGAATTAAGAGTCAGTTCTGACCGTGCACTCGTACCATTTACCGATTACATACACTGGTGTTTAGCCGTGGGCTTTGTTTCTTTGGACTGTTTTGCCGGCGTAAAGCAGAATCCAAAGTCCCACTCGCGGGAATCGGAGGGCAGGCTTCAGATCACCTGGGGGAGCCCCAAGGAGCTGGAGCTGTACATCGGCAAGCTACAGACTGCCGCTGAGCGCCTCTCCGTGGAGAATCGGAAACTGAGGAGGTGGCACCAAGACTTCACAGAGAAGGTTTGGCACGTTTCGGAAGGCTGTCGGTCCTGGTTGGTGTTGCTGGACGCAAATGCTCCGTTCCTTCTAGTGCAAACGGAGACTGAAGACGGTTGGTTGACACTCTGACCCTCACAGGTGATGACGCTGATGAACGTTGACTTGTTACGGCACCAGCAGCGGTGGAAGGACGGCCTGCAGGACATACGCACTGGGTTCGCCACTCTGGAGGCCCAGGTAGGCCTGGCTGAGCTGGAAGAGCGACGGCGTTGGTCACGAAAAGTGTTTAGAATAGTGTTCCACAAAGTTATGTGTGGAAATGTTGCTTTAAGCCAACGTTGAAGGAGAATCCCAGAAATATCAGGGTGGACAGAACAACAGTCCATATGTGCTTGAATTCTACCCTGAGAAGGATCTCCAGACCTCAGGGCTTTTGGGTTAGGGTTTGTATTTGTTGTGTAATTTTTTTTGAGTGAACTCCATCCTGATATTAACTTTAGGGCTTCCGCCCGGGAGACATGCGGGCCTGGAGACGGCACTGGAACCACCAGCTGTACAAGGCCCTGGAGCACCAATACCAGGCTGGCCTGGAGGCCCTCAGCCGGAACCTACCCGAGATCCACATGGACCTCACCTTCAAGTGAGCTTTCAGGACCGGCCAATCCAAGTCCACAGGCCTGACCCTGTGGTACTGCGTGACACGCAGAGTTAAGCACGATGGCGGTGGGCACAGTAAACCCCTGGTTAAGGGGGATATGATACAGGCCTCTGTGAACCCCGCTGAGATAAGTATGGTTGTTTTTGTGGCTCCCCTCTGTGGGGAATCCGGATGTGTCTCTTGCACATTTTGTACGTATTATGTGTGTTCCTCTTCCCTAAACTCTGGTGTTTCCCTTTCGCCTTTCCAAGACAGGGGAGGCTGCAGTTCAGGCCGCCGTTCGAGGAAGTGAGAGCGAAATACCTCAGGGAGGTTAAGAGGTTCATTTCCATCCCCAACCAGTTTAAGGGCATCACTGAAGTAGGGGAGGAGCCTATTTTTTCCGTAATGGTCGACCGGAACGCCAGCGGATTCGTCACCGTCTTCGGCAAGGCGGAGGACCTCTTCTCCCGGCTCGCTCGAGTGCAGGAGCAGTTCGAGGTGCGTTGGGCCTGCCGCCGGCAGGAGGGAATGGAAAAGGCCTAACTCCCCGTTCGGTATATGTGGAGAATTCCCGGCGTCTAGTCAGCATGAAGGGATTTCACTGCCGTGCCAAGAATAGTGTTTAATTTTTTTTTTTGCTTCTTCAGTGTTTTGACAACAAGGCAGGGGATTCTCCAGTCAGCAGAGCGTGTTGTTAATTTAGGTAGAGGGGGTCTCTGGTCCATGATGTTCTGGGAGGGTCTTGGCTTTTGCCCCTTTCTGCTTCGATTCTTTCTGTATATGGTTGCATTGTTTTGCGAGGAGGAACATGAGCTCATGTGAGCCGCTGTCTTTGCGACGCTGTCTGGTGCAGCGGTGTCGTCAGCCGCGGCCGGTGGTCAGCGCTTTTGGGGACCTGTTTAGAAGGCCAGTCTTCCTGACAGACTGGAGCGACACCGCTGTGTTCCGCAGATTTGAGTTTCGCTTCCCATCGGCCGCTGGCTGGCGCCGTCAGCCCTCCGCGAGCTGGGCAGTCCCAGAAGGGAGCAAACTGGGAGCCGTGGCAATGATCTGATGCTCCCTGCAGGAATGGGTGGTGCTGGGCCAGGTGGACGTCGACGGTCTGGTGCAGAAACACCTCCACACCGTGCATGACTGGGAGAGAAACTTCAAGGCCTTGAAGACTAGAGGAAAGGAATCGGAGCGACTACCTAGGTAACCCAGCGAGAAGGGGATCCACCAGTCCTGAAATGGTGCAGGATTCTTCGTGCCAAATTTAGCTCAAAATTAACCCCCGGAAACCTGACCAGAGTGATGAGTGTGTCCTTCCATTGTTCAAAGGAAGTTTATTGAGGTCTCATCTTTGAAAGGTGTGTTTCCCGTAATCCTAGCCTCTACTCTGAATGGAGGAACTGAAAAACTTTCCTGCTTAGACATCAACAGACATAAAGGCTCACACTTGGGCTGGCCTCTCAGAACAAGCATGAAAACACATGAGCACTATGCCTCCTCTGACTTGGGTCAGACATGCAGGAGTCATATTTCTAAGTCCAGTTTGGCATGTGACCGGCTAGCACGTCTCAGACTAGGGAATCTCAATGCATTCATTCAGCCACCATGAGGTGTGAATTAAATAATGTCCTACGCTGTGTGGCTGCTCATGAGAATTCAGCAGTTTACACACGCACACGCACACACATAGATGATTGATACTGGCACCTAGTTTTTTTTTAATGAATGCAGTAAAAGTGCTGTAATCACCCAAACTCTGCTGGGTTATTCTCTGCCTGCTGTAATTGGAATTTATCTCCTCAGCACTGAAAGAGTGGACTGTTTGACCATCAACTGTGAGCCTGTGAAGGCTGCCATTGACGATTTGACCCAGAGGCTGTTTGACGCTCTTCTTATGTCTCTGAGGAAATCTGTCCAGGGTAGGATACTCTCTACTTCTGTTTCTTATTCTCTCGCTTTCTTGGATAGATAGATACTCTCTCGCTCTCACTCACTCTATCAATCAATCAATCAATCAGTCCTGAAGGAAATTTTGGCATCCAGTGGCTCAAAGCACAAAATCATACACATAATAATATCCACAGTAATGGAATAAAACACAAGGCCTGCAGATGTACATAGTGCGTCTATGGCCTGGGGTACAAAAGCCTTCCTCAGTCTGTGCGTTGAGCAGGACAGCGATGACATTCCGCCACCAGACCGGCTCCTCTGCCTGGAGACGGTGCCGTGCAGGGGGTGGCTGCCGTCGTCCACGCTGACGGCACGTGGCTGCTTCACGCCCGCTCTGTCGCCGCAGGGCACACGCAGGACATCGACGGCTTCATCACGCAGGCCGTGGAGACGCTGTCGGTCCGGCCGGAGACCGTCGACGAGATGGGGGAGGCCAACCTCAAGCATGGAGAGCTTCTCCGCAGGAAACCCGAAGTAGGCATTGTGGTGTCGTGCTCCAGGGAGACGTTTGGGCGGGCATCTGAAATGGGGCGAGGCGGCTTTATGTTCACCTGTGCGATAAACAGTGTGGCTCGAAAGGCCATATAGAATATTCTTAATCCCTAAATATTAATTAATGTCATGACGACTTTAAAGTCTTGTATCCGCACAGGTTCTCCTGACGAGTTATTGGGTCAAACATTCCCGGCACTTTATCTGTGACACCTTCCTGGGTTACAGATCCTGCCGCAGTTCCAGGAGGTGGAGGACAAGAACAGATTGCTGCGCGCGGTGGCGGGTGGGGGTCTGGACTCCATCGCGGCCCTGAGGGCTAAATGGGACAAATTCGAGCTGATGATGGAGAGCCACCAGCTGATGATTAGAGCGCAGGTACGAGGGCTTGCCCATCTCGCCGCAGGAGCTGACCTGACCGCCTGCACCACCCATCTGCCAGTGTAGCAGTAGGGAATAAATACAGGGGAAGACTTATGTTTGCCCGCCTGTGGCACCTCATTGCTACGGTCCACTCATTACCATCCCAGGCTACGGTTTGCGTTACCATGACAATGCTTGACAGCGTTACCATGACAACGCGTGACAGTGTTACCATGGATTTTATGGAGTATATAACGATTCAGATCCTGAAACTGTTTATGAATAGATGGTGGGAACTCTTTAGACAGGGTCATGACTACGTCAAGTTTGCCCCAGGTGGAGGTCATGAAATCCAACGTGCAGACTCGGATCCAGGCCTACCAGCAAGACCTGGAGAAGTTCCGTGCTCGCTGGGATCAGCTAAAGCCCAGTGATGATGTCGTTGAGTCAGGCGATCTGGAGGCCCTTGAGAAGTGCATCCAGACCATCAAGGACAAGAAGGCCGAGTTTGATGAGCTGGAGGCCGCTCGGAAAAAGCTGGCGTAAGGACCACATGACCCTTCTATGTTAAAATAACCTTGGGACACTGATGTGTTGGGCTGGCAGGTGGAGTTGGAGTATTTACCTGACCTGGTGTCTTGCTCTTCTAGTGAGGACTGTTGCAGTTTTAACCTGGACCCACCTGATTTCTCACTGGCACTTGAAACTATGAAGGACATAGAAGATTTGTCGGAAATGTGGTCACTTTATGAAGAATTCCAGAGTGGCCTTCAGGAGATGGCCAAGGAGGACTGGATCACATTCAGGTAAGAAGATGAGAGGACGAATTTGCTTGAAAGCGTCTGTGGTCACTTTCTATTGATTTATGTTACTCTAGGAGTAAAACGTACGTCTTTGAGGAGTTCCTGTTTACGTGGCATGAGAGGCTGCGGAAGCTGAGGCACCACACCACTATGACAGTTAAACTCCAGCAGGCCGTTGACCAGTATAAGGTAGACCCTGCTTTCCTGGTGACGGAACAGGAAGCCGTCCTCTGATGTTCCTCACACACCTGTTTCTTAAAAGACCATGCCAGTTTCGTTAGAGGTGCGTGATGTAAGCCTGAATTCCATCAAACATCGTGAACATAGGTGCTGGTGCCGGTTCTGAAGTACGTGCGGGGCGAGGAGCTCTCCCAGGACCATTGGCTGGACCTGTTCCGCCTGCTTGGGCTTCCACGGGGCACCATGCTGGAGCGGCTGCTCTTTGCCGACCTTCTCAAGGTCACAGATGCTATAGTGGAGAAAGCTCTTGATCTGAAGGTGGGTTCTAAGTACATTTAAAGCCAATGTTCTTTGTCTCAGAAGTACAGTTTCCTGAATGTTGATAAAGTGATAAACTAGAAATAGATGTTTTTTTTTAATTATTATTATTAATTTGAATGATTCTCCCATTTTTATCTTTGAGCTGTATGTCCTGGATATGAGGGTAAACTGCATCTGGCCCTGCGGGGGACATAAAATTGGTAGGGTGGTTACTGGATTGACACTCCAGCCACTGTAAAACAGCTCAGCTCTTAAAGAGACAGACCCGTCTGCTCTGTGTGGGAGCGGCTCTGCTACAGCCGGCCATCATGAAGGGGATGGGGGGGGGGGGCCTGGGGAGCCTCATCCCCGGGAGAGTCGAAACCCTTGGAGCGCTAATAGGGTCGGGCCTGTGAGAGATCTGGGGTGTTGCCGTGCTGTGGCATCGCAGCAGGTCCCCGGTTTGAGGCAGCCCATCTGAGTAGGCTGACGACACACGGACCAGGGAGTGGCCAGATCTCTGTAGGTAGGTCTACCTACTTTTGGTCTGGCGGGTCTGAGGATGGCTGCCATTCTCGGGGAGTAGCTGTTTCTGCAGCAGATCAGCTTCTCCCAGTGGTGTCTGATGTCCATCCAGAGGAAGTTGTTACTTTGAAGGTACTTTGAAGATTGAGCTTAGATTCTCTAGGCTACCAGGCTACTAGGAGAATGAGGCTGGACTTGGCCGGACTCCAAGTTCAAGCTGTTTCTGATGAGTTTGAGGTTATTGTTATTAGTCCTCTGTATTAAGTCTGCGTTTCAGCTTGTTTCCCCAGTCCGGTCATTGAGTGCATCGACTTGCTTACAGCACTGGCTTAAAGAAACGCATTCTGATCCTGATGCAATGCATTACAGTTGGATGCATTGTGACCTCTCACCCGGCTGCACAAACTGGAACCGCCTCCGTGATGACACACCTTTGCCCTTATTGGCTGAAGAGTTTAGTTACACGCATGACGTTTGTATCCCAGGCAGTTCCGATGCGTAATTTGCTATTTGTCCCAAATATCATGTAAAGCAGTGAGAACTGGTTTTCAGTTAATTTACCTGGTAAAATAAGGTTTAAATAAATTACATAAACGCTCTAATAGTACACATAAGTTAGTGGTTTATTTATTGTTAGTTACTGTAATGTCGCACTGCTTTATTTGGTTAATTGTCCAGTCTGTGAAGAAGGCATTTAAGTAAGAATTGCATTGTAGTATCACTCATTTCCTGACGGGTACAGTTATAACTGGATTTGACTGTAATAGTACCTGCGTATCTCTTGTTTGAAGTGCAGGTTCTGATAACTTCAGTGCTAGCAGCTGGCCAATACAGGAGGCCCTCAGCATGGTCTTTGTCCACCAGGATCTGAACAACCGTGCACAGGCTGAGGTGAGCATCCGCGAAGCCCTGCGGGAACTGGACCTGTGGGGAGTCGGGGCCTCCTTCACCCTGACTGACTACGGGGACAGCCAGGGCAGGACCACCAAGCTCATCAAGGACTGGAAGGACATTGTCAACCAGGTGGGCGACAACCGTTGCCTGCTGCAGACGCTGAAGGACTCGCCGTACTACAAGGGCTTCGCGGACAAGGTGGCGCTGTGGGAGAGCCGGCTAGCTGACCTGGACGAGTATCTGCACAACCTCAACGCCATCCAGAGGAAGTGGGTCTACCTGGAGCCCATCTTCGGCCGTGGCTCGCTCCCCAGGGAACAGGCTCGCTTCGTGAGGGTGGACGAAGACTTCCGGTGGGTGTTTTTGTTTTTGTAACAGGCAGAGACGTATCGACGGTTGGTTCACAGCCCTGCTTGCCCTGCAGATCCATCATGGCCGACGTGCAGAGGGACTGCAGGGTGACCTCTCTTGCAGCTCGTGTTGGGGTTCGAAACTCTCTCCTAACCATCCTGGACCAACTGCAGAGGTGCCAAAAGTCCCTCAATGAATTTCTAGAGGTAATTCAGGGCTGAATTGTGGCTTTCGATTTTTCTCACCTCCTACTCCAACCGGTACGTCGAATCTCCACGTGTCTTACGGTAACGACATCCCCGTATCGTACTCTTCCATTTAATATCTATTTTAAAGCATTCTTGTAATGAAGAAAAGTACAATTCTATTTATACATTCTATCACTTGCGTAAGAATAGCTGGATGCTATCCTGAGATGAATTGTCCCCGCAATGTCTGACTTGAAACCAGAAATTTCTGAGTGAGTTTTGAACTTTACAAAATGACATCTACACCTGCCTGCGGGTGACATCATGTTATAGCAAAGGCGTTGTAACATCGCTCTTGTGTGTTTCGATCTCGGTTGTGGGGGGGGGGGGGGTGGAAAGACTGAGAATGAGTAAAGATTTCATTTCCTGTTTTAGGATGTATTGAGCATGCTTAGATGCACTGGCTGCCCTCAGATATGCAGTGAAAGCCCGGCCCGTTCTAGGGGGTTCCCCGATACTCAGAAGTTTGTGCTTCTTTGAATCAATATGCTAAATTCTCAGAGGCCCCCCTACCCGTTCTCCCCCACTAATATGATTGGAGAGTGGCTACAGCAGAGCCGGGGGGGGGTGATGTGATGGCCCAGTGTAGAATATCCACTAATATGATTGGAGAGTGGCTACAGCAGAGTCGGGGGGGTGATGTGATGGCCAAGTGTAGAACATCCACTGATATGATTGGAGAGGGGCTACAGCAGAGTCGGGGGGGTGAGGTGATGG
>JABFDZ020000040.1:2486100-2497221 GCA_019775955.2 Pollimyrus isidori | reverse complement strand
AGAGTCACTACTGCCGTACTGATGTAGAGTCACTACTGCCGCACTGATGTAGAGCCACTTCTGGTGTACTGATGTAGCGCCACTTCTGCCGTACTGATGTAGAGCCACTTCTGCAGAAAATATCAGTTGAAGAATGGTAACATGGGTTTCTTGAAAAAGAGAGGGTTTTCTTTTTATGTTTTCAAGTTCAAGTTCATTGTGCTCTGAAACCCACACATCAGTCGGAAGGTTTCCATTCTATCACATACCACTCGTTCTGTGCGGTGCTCCAGTTTCTTATAAAGCCATTGATTTTATCAGTGTAATGAATGAGTGTCGGGATCAGGGTTTTGAACGGGAATATGTGACTCGTTGGGGTCCTCATACACATTTGCGATGCCAGCCAGCCCCGAAAGCCTCTGCACCGGGTGATGAAGAGGCAAACCATGCTGTTCATCTTTAAGTGCAAACAAACGGCGCACAGCATTTCCCTCCAGGGCGGCTTGACTTCTTCATTAAAGATCTGTCATTCCGCAGCCCATCCCACAGAAACTGTAGGGGCCCCGCTTTGCCATTTTTACTTACCGTTTGTGGAAATGTGCCCCCCCCAGGATGCTTTTGGTATTGTTACCTGCAGTAACGAAACAGTCAAATTTATATCGTTGAAATGAATCATCTCATATCATTATGCTTTCAGTTCACACAATTTTAGACCCTATTTATGGGGGCATCAGCCACCTTATCTTTTGTTTCGGCCTCCATGCAGAATTATTATTCCAAATCTGTTTAACTATTTCGGCCCATTTTTTAGGGGGGGTAAGCTCTCCTAAGGGTAAAATCGTTGCTTCACCGCATTCCCAATTCCTTATTTTTTTATATTTTTAAAGGGAAAACAGTTTGTGGGGAAATGCATTTGTGTGTAAAACGTCAGTAATGATTCTGCGATCCTAACACTGCTGACGTCAGGGGAAGACCATCATTCCGACGAGTCTCCTCGTGGTAGCAGAAGAGAGTGTCAAGGCTGTTTCGGAAGGTCATTCTGTTTATTGGATTCCTTTTGCACTATGAAACCTCCTCCTGAAGTGTTTTGAAGCAAATTGGGCAAGAGTTATGCAAGGGCAGGGTATCTCTCAGTGCTGGAGGACTGAGGGAGTACCGTGCCATGGCCGGACCGGGTCCACGCTGCCTCGTCTCCTAACGGGTGCGTCTGCGTGCTCGGCAGGCTACGCCGTCCTGCAGGCCATCATGGAGAAGGCGGGGCAGAACGGCTGGCAGGTCAGCGCCATCTGCGTGGAGAGCTTCAACGACGCCAGTTACCGGCGCCTCCTGGAGGACCTCGACCGTCGCCAGGAGAAGAAATTCGTCATCGATCTGGAGCCCGAGAGGCTGAACAACCTCCTGGAGCAGGTGGGCACGGCGGGACCTCCTCCAATCTGCCTCGATTTGCGTCCCTGTCTCTTTGTGTGGCTCCACAATGAGAACCAGACCACCGTCAATCCTGGCCACCTGACAAACTAATCATCCCTCCATGCATAATTCGGCAAATGGCTCCTGGCACTTGTTCCATTCGGTCCGAGGCAGCAGAGGTCGGCGCTATAAAGAATTTGCCCAGCTTCAAAGGGGCTAACTGGCCCGAGGCGAGAGCCAGAAGTCTCCCGGACCTCCTATTGTCCCAGTCTTCATCGCCTCTGGGATCTCATTCATCTGCTGTCCGAACAGCAAAGCGGTAACCCCAGGCTAATGCTAACCGTCAGGCTGCAGAAATCCGATAGGGGGGCGATCGATAGCTACCCCCCTCCGTGTGTTTAAAATGAAATATCCGAGTCTCTGCGAGTTTCTCCACTCCTCTCCTCTTGTTTATATCTCATTTATCTCGCATTTCATTTCGCCGTCCGGCAGCACGGTTCCGCTCGTATCCACGGGCTGTTCATGGATTCTGGGTATCCGGAATCTCCAAGGATCCTAGTTTCGGACCAAAGGCTTTGCTCATATACTGATCTGCGGCCTGTTTGCGTCACGCTGATCTGACCGCGGCCAAGCAGTCGTGAGGAGCTGGTGGTCTCTCTTCCTCTCCTTGCTGCCACGTTCCACCACCTTAGCTTGCCAAAATCTCAGTGCCACCCAGCATCCAGTATAAACAGGGTCACCAGGCAATGTTCATGCCTGAGAGAGTTGTGAGCTGGGCGGAGAAGATGTCTGACAGCTCAATAAAACAGCCCCCAGTCTTGTTAGACACCCTCAATGGACATACTTATTATTGCGATATCCTTATTGATTATTAATTATAATGGAGACAGGTCATAAAATAATCTTTATGAACATTACGGCCACCCTCTTCTCTCTCTCCAGCCTCCATGTGTCGTCACACAGCCCTGATTACCGGCTGTTAATTTCCCCGCAGCTTAATTAATCGCACACGAAGATATTGCTCCGTGTCGCATGAACTTCCATTGCCCAAGAGCCGCGGTAATTCTCATGTTGACAAATATAAGAAACAATTAAGTGTCACTAATCTATCCTTGTCCGATTTACCCCTCCCCCCACCCCCCACTGTCCCTTCTAGATTGTCAGCGTTGGAAAACATGTCAAGGGCTACCATTACATCATGGCAAATTTGGTAAGAGGCACTCTTATTGGTTATTTGGTTGTGCTTGCATCCCGTGTGGCTTGAGTGTCATCATCCTGCCCCTCCTTCCTGGGGCAGGGACACCCCCAGGTAAATAAAGCCTGATGAGCTTTGGGAGGATTTGGTAGAGGGTCCTGCACCTCCAGGACTTATTTGGAGCACATTGTTCGGTCGATTAGTTTCAGATTTTCAGCGAGGAGACAGCGTGGGGAATCGCTGCTAATCCATTCTCAGGTGATGCTGGGAGAGGCTAAGGCAGGAACATATCTCCTGTCACGGTGATGTGATTACTGCTCCCCAGAGGTGCCGTCAAGGCCGCTGGAGACGGCTGAGTCTGCCCTCCCTCATGAGGGGGTGAATGGGACCACTTTGAGTAGGGACGTCATTTGCAGCAAATTTCCAGCGTGGAAGAAAATGAATTTGTCGTTCGGGTAGGCAATTTGGTTGTAACATTAGGCTCTAAGGGACATAGTAAGCTCAAAGGAGTCTGGCCTGTCTCTGTTTCGGATGTTTTGGTGAATCCGACGCTGATGCATTTATTCACTTCTGTTCCAACTCCGCTCCCAGGGCTTCAAGGACATCTCTCTGGAGCGCTTCATGCACGGCGGGGCCAACGTGACCGGCTTCCAGCTCGTCAACTTCAGCACGCCCAAGGTCATCAAGCTCATGCAGCGATGGAATAAACTTGACCAGAGGGAGTATCCTGGGTCTGAGAGCCCGCCCAAGGTAAGTGGCCGCACCCGTCTTTGCAACGGGTTGTCACTTTGAGCCACTGTACCCAGAATCCTCTTTGTCCAGAGATTGCTGATTCCTGAAGGATGATGCTTCACCTCTGATATGACTCCTGGGAATGTTGGTCAGAGCTACAGACACACTTATGAAGTGACCGGGTTGAATCCCACCTCCAGAGAAGGAAGTGAGCTTTGTGTGGAGAGCAAGTGGGCACATAGACGAGTCTAGACCCCAGTTAGGGAGATGTTAGCCGCCCTATTTTTTTTTTATCTCAGCCCCTACGGAAAAAAAATATTTTCCCATATTACTTCAGATTGAAAGTGCCAGTCTTATGTGGGGGCTGAGCCCCCCCTAAGGGTCAAATTATAGAATCACTCTTGGGTAGGCAGGAAGAGATGTGTGTGTTTATAGATTCCTGTGTACATGTTTGTGTCTAGAGCAGTGCATGTGTATATGCATGAAATGGTAGCACTCAAAGGTGATGTTTAGTCTATTTTAAGATAATGGGGTTAAAAGTGGCCATTAAGAGCTGATTTATCAGCCTTATTGTAAGATGACCTCTATCTCCAAGATCGCTCTAAGACTGCTCCTGAGTGTGGGAGTTACCCACCCACTCCCCGCCCTGCAGAGAGGATGGGGACAAGCCTACATCAGCAAGCCTGCCTCGATGCACCACCATCGATCCTCCCCCGAACACCGTCCTCTGAATAATAATCTTGTTGTCACGGCTCTGATTGGCTGCCCTCCCCCGCATCGACACCGCCCGGCCTCTTGCGGTTCCCATTGATCCGGAGGGGGATTCTGAGTTCCGTGTACACTCTGTGTTAATACGGTCCACTGCATATTAAACAGCAATTATCCCCGTTTAGAGGTGGAAGTGTCAGCGCCTGGTCTCGCCCAGGCACCGGGGACAGTTAACAGCTCCTTTTTACGAGGCCTAATTCTCCTTAAAGGGTTATCAGTGTTTTCCAAATGAAATTATCTGAATTTATTAAGCGACCTCCACAGACCTGCAGCGAAGCATGAAGCAGCTGTTGTGCTCATGACAATATCATGACAGTGACAGGGAGGAGACCCGCACGCTGACAGTATCTCCAGTGGTTATGATTCATTAGTGAGCATCGCCCCTGTGAAGCAGTTCCTTCACTCGCCAGTTACCTGCTCGTGGGATCTGAGATGATGGGATGGGCAGGATCCTCGCGAGGAACATCTCCCTCCTCCTCCTCCGCAGTACACCTCGGCACTGACCTACGACGGCGTGCTGGTGATGGCCGAGGCCTTCCGCAACCTGCGGCGGCAGAAGATCGACATCTCTCGGCGCGGGAACGCCGGGGACTGCCTGGCCAATCCGGCGGCGCCCTGGAACCAGGGCATCGACATGGAGCGAACGCTGAAACAGGTGAGGGGCCAGGGGGTACGAGGAGAGGAGGGGAGCCTGTCGCCATGGAGGAGAGCTGCTTCGGGCAGTTCCCAATGATTCAAAGAACCAGATTCTTCGTTTTGCACATGAGTACGTAGGAATTCTTACCCGCACCGTGCAGCCGGGAACATCTGACATGTGACGGGAAGAGAGAGCAGAAAGCGAAGGCGTTTGCGATGCATTAAAGTCGTCGTACGGGACGCACATAAGTCGTATGCAAGTAAGCATTCACCCGTGTGCATTTTATATGCATTTGTTCTGATTTGACAGGGAGTTACCTTGCATTTTAACCTTTACATGCTAATTTGTACTTCATTTGCAGTGTAAAGGTTAAATTGCATGGTAATTTCTTGTCATAGCAGTGCAAATGCGCATAGAAGTCCACGTTTACGCTGTTACGGCAATCAATTCGGCTCACGTACCGCTTTTAAGGTAAATGCATATTTGCGTATCAGTGATGTCATCCTCGGCCATTTAACTAGGACCTGCAGAGGTACATATTTATGGAATAATTATGAAATACAAGGAAGTGGCAAAACAGAAAATACGGCTAAATTATAGATATATAAGATAATTATTCACTAAGTTAAATCGCTGAGAGGAAATATGGCCGGGTGAATTGTAATATAGGAGGAGGTTCTAGCTGTAGAGGTGGGGGAATGGGGTGCGATACAGGTCAGACAGGTGGCGCTGTGATAGCCCAGTTAGACCAGGCTAGATGGGGGGGTGTGTGTTAGGACTGTGATCAGAAGGTCGCCAGTTTAAATCCCAGAGTTGGCACTGGGCCCTTAAGCAAGTCACTTAGCCCCCACCAGCTTTCATTAAAGTATGTCGCTTTGGATAAACGTGTCTGTTAAGTGAATAAAAATGTAAATAAGAGTGGCTGTGTAAGTGGCAGTGCGGCTGAGCGCCCTCTTGTGGTCGCTGTGAAGGTGAGGATCCAGGGCCTGACCGGGAATGTGCAGTTCGATCACTATGGGCGCAGAGTCAACTACACCATGGACGTGTTCGAGCTCCGGAGCAACGGACCCCGCAGGGTGAGTGGGCGTGCTGTTCGGAAGTCAGCATCTTCAGAACGGGGGCTTGAGAGGCAAATTTCAAAGGGGGGGGGCTGCAAAACCACGTTTATGAATGGCACACCTACCCCCCCAACCAAGCTCCGCTTCGGTCCGATAAAATTTTGACTGCGATGGTGTGGCTCAGTGTGCCTGTGACTGGAAGGTTGCCGGTTCGAATCCCAAACACTGGCAAAGTGATGTCATGCTGGGCCGCTCAGCTATGATCCAGGCATATGATCCAGGCATGAATAGAAGCATACAGTAATATAACTAAAGTATAATTGTTTGAACGTTCAGCTAATGGGCACAATGTCAGTCATGATTCGTGTCCCTGGGATTCGACCCCAGCTACACGCCGGACCTTCAATGCAGCCCCGGTTCTCGTGGCGTCTTTAGGTTCATGCAGTGGCCATGTGGCTCACCGGTGCCGCCGTCGAAGGACAGGATCGCTTGTCCTTGACGTGTGACAGTTTGTCACTCCTGTCAGTGCTCCTTCCACAGGAGGCGGCGGAGCTGCGAAGCCTTTATTCCAGGCCTGCACTCCCCCCCCAGTCGACGTGGGCATGCGGCATGCATACGCAAACACCGGAGGCCCATAAACACACTCGCATCAGCAGCGCCGCAGCTGTCCCTCTCGCATAAAATGGGTCAGCAGGTGGCAGAGTAGTTAAGGGCTCATAATGCCGCCGCTGCTGGTGCAGGGACGCTCCAGCGACCTGCGGTTAGTTTATTCATCTGAGGAATTACAATGAGAGCCGCATTCCGCAGCCGGGGAAGGGGGGACCCGGACCTTACATATTAATGAGCTCCTTTAGGACTCGGCAGTTTGACCTTTCAGCACTTTGCGGGGGAGGATGGAAATGCTGAGGTCCGTCCGGAGCAGTCCGGGGAGCGGCGGCTTTTCTTGGCCGCGGTTCCTGCTGCGGCATCTGAAAGCGTCTGATTAGTGTCCCCTGGGAAGCGGCCGCGGGGCTCTTATCAGCCGCGGCCAAACGCGCGCGTTAATGCCGCTGTCAAGGCCTGTGCAAATCGCCAGGGCCAGAGAGGCAGCGGCTTGACTGAGCAAGTCATCGGCGACCGGCAGAGGTTCCGGGGCTCGGGGGTGTATACAGGGGCGGGGCCACAGCAGTGTTGACCCCAGCTGAAAGCTCATTGGCTCCTCGCCTGTCAATCACGTATTCCAAATACATCATTGGCTAGTAATAAGGTTGGCCCTTTCGTATGAATTATTGCCCCTCTTATATGCCCCCCCCCGCCTTTTAAAAGTCCTAAAATCGCCCTATATAAGCCACATGTACCTCGCAGTTCCCCTCCTTCATCGATAGCTTTAGTTTTCGGGGCGTCGGGGGCTCAGCGGCAGTGATAGCCGCACCACAGTGCCTCCCCCTGACACACGCACCTCTATGCTTTAAAGCACCAGCAGAGTCCCGCCTTTCACCGACTGGCTGCTAACCTGACCTCCCCCCCCACCTCCCTCCAGATCGGCTACTGGAACGACATCGACAAGCTGGTCCTGATACAGAGTGAAATTGTGTTCGGCAACGACAGCTCGATACTGGAGAACAGGACGGTCGTGGTGACGACCATAATGGTGAGGCACCGGTCGCGTTTCACCTTTCACGTCTCCTGGAAGGAGGTCTGCCGGCAGGCTTGTGAGTCAGTGGAGAGAACTGAACGATCAACAGGGGCTGTGTGAAGTGTGGGTACCGACAGTATTTGGATGGGCCCCCTGCTGGCCATAAACAGTCACTACACTAAATATTAAGTTCCTCAGTTAGGAGATGCTGAAGCAGCGTGTTCTGCTAGTAGCGCCCTAGCTGTTTATTTCGTTTCTGTAAATCTGAAGGGGGCCCCGAAGTTATTTCTTTGAGTGGGGCCCCACAAGCATGGGACCCGTCCCTGGACAGGAGAACAGTGTTTCCTGCGCTGTACCTGCATGCTGACCTCCGAATGTGAGCGTCCTCAGACTTTCCAGGCCGAACCAGGCAGTGTGGGCGTGCAGCTGTGTGGCTTCTATAACCGCTGTCACTGTGGGAAGCAGTTCCGGAGCCTGACAGTTAAATGATACTCTTTTTTTTCCAATATCCACCACTGGCTGTATTTTTAAATCTCAAACCTGTCCTCTGCAGGCAGATACCCTACATGAACCTTTAGATGCTTTCCAGACTGAGTGCCTTGTGAAGGAGAAGTAGTTTGTGTTCTTTTATTGTCTTTTATTAATTGGTCCTGTTTTCTGATTGTGCAGCCTGTTCTTCAGCAGTGTTTATAGTTTGTATGTTACGTATTTTTCTGTTTAAGCTTTCGTCGTCCTAGCCTGACCTTTCTGCTACCTTGAAGCAGGGCGACATCATCAAGTCTTTATTAGCCTAACCTGCGGATGAGCTTCCAAGTGCCTTAGCGTCTGACACACATCGTTAAAAAAAGAGAACGGGAAATTTATTTCCCGTTGCCACGCTCTTAAATTGAGTCATGAATACTGTGCTCCACTGTAAAAAATTGTCCTCGGACAGGCTGAATGATATCAGTTTCACTCACCTTGCCCTAAATAAAAATCATAACTTTCTCAAAATAAGAAAACGATGTTGTTCTCCATTCCCTGTCCAAGACACCCGATCGTCTCTGAATCACCGAACACTGGCTTTGGCGAACCCATTCCGGACTTTGCCGGAAGCTTCCAGTCCATGCGTGACGAGGGCACCCGACCAGGAGTCAGTGTTCTGAACCTGTCATCCTGTTTTCTTTGATCGTGCCAAGGGGACCTAGACCAACCCTGGGGGGAGGGGTCTCAGACTGACCAATAGGCAGCTTCTCTGCCAACAGCTTACAAATTTCTTGGTTTGGGCAGCAGGTGCCTAGCAGATTAAGGTCACATAACCCTGTCAGGGTGGCTGTTCCAGTCTCTGGGAATCTTGCTGTTGTACCCTCACTCTTTACTCCTTCAGTGTATCTCCTTGGAGTAACACAATCACAATGTCCAAGGACCTGAACCCACACCCTCCGGGTGAGGTGCAGTCCGCTGGGCCGCTCCGCTGGAGACCGACGCTGTTCGCTCAGGACCCCAGGAGTGACGTTATGCATGGCTGCTTCTGACCTGCCACTTAATTAGTGTCATTAGCACACGTTCCTACTCGGAGGATCACTGGAGTAACACCCCAGGGCCACTCAGTGCCGGTCAATAATCCCCCCCCCATGAGTCAGTGGACACACGCTTCACCGAGGCCAAGCATGCCGTTACTCAATTATATGGTCCAAATGTCAGTGAGCCATCCTAATTTCATATGCAACTCCCATGGGATGGTCTGCATGCCACGCTTCCCAGAATTCCCTGCGGGTTCCCCGTTTGCCTGCTCGATTTGTTCACCCAAACGTGCAGCGAATCATCCTGTGTGTGGTTTCACAAGGAAGCTTCTCTTCGGGGTGCAAGCCTGCAGCTCCTGTCCTCAGCAGGGGTTGTGGGGCTCCCCCCCAAGCAGAATGTCATAGAGGTGCTGTCAGCCCTCCGCCGCTCTGTTTAAGAGAGACAGCGCTGACAGTCGTCCAAGCAATGGAAACCCAGAAGGGGCCACGCTTGGTGCCGTTTCTGCTGCCCCCATCATGCCCCAGTCATTCACCTCCATTCCCCCATCATGCCCCAGTCATTCACCTCCATTCCCCCAACATGCCCCAGTCATGCGCTTTCATTCCCCCATCATGCCCCAGTCATTTGCCTCCATTCCCCCATCATGCCCCAGTCATTCACCTCCATTCCCCCATCATGCCCCAGTCATTCACCTCCATTCCCCCATCATGCCCCCGTCATTCTCCTTCATTCCCCCGTCATTCCCCCATTATGCTCCAGTCATTCCGCCATCATGCCCCAGTCATACCCTCGCCATACCCCCACCATGCCTCTGTGTCCAGTGTAACCATCCATCAGTGTTGGATATCATCACTGAGCTCCTGGCGATATTTTACATTTCTGCGTCATGTTTTGTGCTGTTCTCATAACGGCAAACAGGCAGATATGGAGGGAGTTCTCAGAGGAGTCTCTGGTTGATGAGGACGCCCCCCCTTGTTTCCCTTAACCCCAAACTCGGTTACTTGCATTGTTACGTTTGGCAAGACTATGGGGACAGATATCCCGGATATGCCGGGGGCTGCAGATATGAGGGGCTGACAGCCCGTCCCCATCCCTGCAGGAGGGTCCGTACGTGATGCTGAAGAAGAACTGGGAGATGTTTGAGGGCAATGACCAGTTCGAGGGCTACTGCGTAGACCTGGCCTCCGAGATCGCCAAACACATCGGCATCAAGTACCAGATCTCCATCGTGCCGGACGGCAAGTACGGCGCCCGGGACCCCGAGACCAAAATCTGGAACGGCATGGTTGGCGAGCTGGTGTACGGGGTAAGGCGGGCACGGGCCGGCGGCTCTGTGGCGGGAGAGAGGCTGGTGCTGGGGGAAGGGGGTGAGGTGGGTCTGTGAATCTGTCTGAACCTGCTGAACAATTAGGGAAGGAAAGGCAGGGTAAGCACTTTGTGAACTTTAAGACATATTCTTCTGTTATCCCCCCCCCCATTTCAACTGGGCTGTCCAGAAAGCAGAGATTGCGGTGGCCCCCCTGACCATCACCCTGGTGAGGGAGGAGGTCATCGACTTCTCCAAACCCTTCATGAGCCTGGGCATCTCCATCATGATCAAGAAGCCGCAGAAGTCCAAGCCGGGCGTCTTCTCCTTCCTGGACCCGCTGGCCTACGAGATCTGGATGTGCATCGTCTTCGCGTACATCGGGGTCAGCGTGGTGCTCTTCCTGGTCAGCCGCTTCAGCCCCTACGAGTGGCACACGGAGGAGCCCGAGGAGGAGAGCGACGGCCAGCCCGGCGAACAGCCGCCCAACGAGTTCGGCATCTTCAACAGCCTCTGGTTCTCGCTGGGGGCCTTCATGCAGCAGGGCTGCGACATCTCGCCCAGGTGACGCTCTCCTCTTCTTTTCCCGGGCTCCGTGTGTCGTTCGCTGACATGCACAAAGTCCAGTTAACATTTCAGTTGCACAGGCAGGTCTCGACTTACGTAAAACTAACTTAAATCTGCATTTATGCAAAAAATATCTGAGCTACACAGTATTTATGGAAGCACTAAGGCAAACAGGTAAAATATGCCTGTAGGTACATTTACACCTGATTTCTCCATGTAATATGTGCTCTTGGTATATCTTGCATATTTTCGGCTTGTGTTTTTTTTGCTATTAGGCAGGGCTATTCAACTCAGGCCCTCGATTCCAAATCCAGGCCTTGTTTTCAGTTCTCCCAGGTAGTTAGTTTAATAATT
>JABFDZ020000040.1:2409202-2427249 GCA_019775955.2 Pollimyrus isidori | reverse complement strand
ACGGCACATAACCACCACACAAAGTGCGATACCTGGTGCCCTTAGGGCGCTTTACCACCACACAAAGTGTGGTACTTGGAGCCTTTAGGGCACTTCACCACCACACAAAGTGCGATACCTGGAGCCCTTAGGGCACTTTACCACCACACAAAGTGCGATACCTGGAGCCCTTAGGGCACTTTACCGCCGCAGAAAGTGCGGTACCTGATGCCCTTAGGGCACTTTACCGCCGCAGAAAGTGCGGTACCTGATGCCCTTAGGGCGCTTTACCGCCACAGAAAGTGCGGTACCTGATGCCCTTAGGGTGCTTTACCGCCACAGAAAGTGTGGTACCTGGAGCCCTTAGGGCACTTTACCACCCGCTGCTTTTGCATGAGCACTGTACGCGTTCTCCGTGACGACCATCATCTTCTTCATCCTTGCTTTTTAAATCACTCCTATACAGGTTTGTGAGAAACAGACTCCTTTTTTGCTTCATAAATACTAGAATATTTATTACAACAAAATCACACCTCTTTATTTATAACAAAATCACACCTCTAGGACTGCACACTATGTGTGTTCTGTATTAGTATATTCAACAAAATACTTTTTAATTTCTTGTCATGGCATCCAGATCTTTTTGTTGTATCTGATCTTACAACCAAATTGCACTTTTTAAAACTTTGTGAGTTTTAAAGTGTATTCAGGCAGCGTTTGTATTGTATTTCAGCGTTGGGCAATTTGAATAACTGATCAACAAAGAAAGCGTTTGTTATTCCACCCCAAAAGTACCAAAAGAAGTACCCCAGCTGGTTTGGTACTTTTTGTACTGAAGCTTTTGATACTGGTACTCAACCGGAAAAGTACCGAAATGGAAAAGTACCGAAAGTACAGTAGATGGTATAGTGGAAAAGGGCCCTTAGGGGCACTTTATAGTGAAGGGGAGAACCTTCCTTAACCCTGACCAAGACCTCCCCACGAACAAGACCCCTGACCAAGACCCCCCCACGAACATACCCCAAGACCCCTCATTAAATCTAACTAGTATCAGTTATTAAACCAGTATCATCCTCAATTATGACTTGTAAACGACATTCAGACATTCCTGTGCCATGCCGTGCCTGCTTCAAAAGACATTCATATTTCCTCAGCCAATCGGGCAGCAGCGGCGCTGTCTCCATTACTTCCACACTGACAGCTTACACGGCATTAATGGGATAATCTGCCCGTCGGCATCTGTGACCTATGAGGCGGCGCGTGATCACAGAACGAATTACGGCCCGTGACATTTCCGCAAGCGATCGGTGCCAAGCTCACGCTTCACATCGCCGTCCGCCACGCAGGCGAATCACGCGCTGCATCTCATCAGAGAGCCCACCCCCACCCCCCCGGGGTTCAGACAGCCCCAGAAAGAGTGGACCCCCCACCCCTCCCCTTATGCCTCATTTTGGGGGTTCCGTGCACATGACTCAGCGTGCAGCTATGCAGGAGTGATGCAGAGGTGGACGCCCAATCACGGTCTCCGATCCTGCAGATGGAGGCGGGGCTTTGGGGTCGTTGACCCAGAAGGCTCTGCCACCCATGTGTCCATCACCAGAGACTCATTTCCCTGCCTGTTTTCACCCAGCACAGCGGACAGGGCATGCAGGCCGCCGCCCAACCTCAGCCACCTCCCTCTCTCTACTTACAGCCGCTCACGTCACATCTCATCCAGCACTTAGACATTCACCTTCTCACCCCCAGCGCGGGGGGTTATGGGGGGGGTCCTGGCTGGACTGCCTTCCAATCTTAAAGGGACTTGTCACCGGAGCAGGACAGACGCCGGCAGTCACAGGCCACCGGCTGGTGCCTCAGAGGTCCGTTCTTTTATGGAAGCCCGGGATGGAATGGGACCGCGCAACAATATAATAAGAATCCCGCTAATCACATGCAAAATACCTGCGAGATCTTTTTAATTACATTTCATGTCAAGGCCCATCAAGCACAAGTCACACCTCAGAACAACACAGATCAACGAGGGCACTGAAGATCAATGGTGCTACGGAGGACCAAGCCAGAACCACCAGCTCTCCCAGTGCCACCAGCTCTCCCAGTGCCACCAGCTCTCCCGAAAACTAGTTTGAAATAAAACAATTAACTAAAATTCTGAATTTAATTCAGCCAAACTGAAATAGTACAATTAGGCTATAGGCAGCAGCTACACTGACATCCCATATAATGATATGCTTCTCTTAATACTGGCAAGAACCAGTCATTTCTTAATTTCTCTCCTGGGCCAAGATAAGCAGCTTATTTAACAAAGAAGAACACACTGTTTTAAGGCCAGACGGACACCCCCAGGTACAACTAAGACAAACAGTCCCCCCCCCCCCCCCGGGGTGAGCACCAACATGTGCTGGAGATGCTTTTGGTGCCGTGCAGTGACCCAGAAATCCTGAGCAATGTGACTCGACATGTAAATACTCAGGGCGCCGTAAGCATTCCCTACTCAGCATATTACGCATGGGAAATGTAGACCAGCTTGTTAAAATCAGCCAGATCGGCCAGTCAGATGCATGCTGGGGGGGGGGGGATCATTATAGCGGTGCACAGACATGACCACACACCCTCTGTCGTGGTCTGCTAACGTGCTAGCGCCCTGCTAACGTGCTAGCGCCCTGCTAACGTGCTAGCGTCCCACTATCGCAATAGCACCCCACACTCACTACAGCTGCGCCACAAGCTATGCTGAAGTGGAGGAGGCATGCAAAGCAATGCGAGTCGCTCAGCCCCGGGTCTGAGGCACCACTCTGCTCCTCACCGTGGAAACCGACAGCACATGTGACATGTAATATCTGTGCTAAATATAATGAACAGCAGAAATAAAGCTCTGAAAAGGCAGCATATGCAAGAAAAGCCCCTGGTGAACCTCCCTTACCAGGAATCATCTGCCCGGATTAACGAGCTGAGCCGGCGTGTTTGTGGGGTTTGTCAATGGCGCCGTGGCAGCGCCAGACCTTCTAATTAGGCCACCTCATTACAGAACCATGGGGAGCAAAGTGAACGGCAGAAGAAGAGGACAACATACTGGGCATGACACGCTTTAAAAATCCAGCGTACACACAAAACCACAAAAACGGGTTGGGATTCGCAAAGCTGCCGGGACAGGCTCGCATCCCCATGACCACAGAACGAGCGAGTATGGACCCCCTGTACAAGACGCCAATCCAAGAGAAGCACACTCACTACACACTGTTTCACCTAAAGCACTGTCCACACACACGGGGGCGGAATAGCCCTCGAACCTGGAGCCCTGTAGATCCACCACACAACACCTGCTAAAGAAACATCTCTCAGCTCAGGAATTGGAATAATACACAGCAATCTAGAGAAAGACCAGCGTTTTAGCCAAGAGGGCTAAACCCACAAAGTCAAAATTCCAGGATTTTTTTAATGTATACGAGGGCAGCGAATGACAGGGGAGGGGGCATTCGAGAAGCCAATCAGCTTTCATCTGCAGCCACCGACCCTGTGGCCCCGCCTCTGTATATGCCCGCGATCCCAAAGCATCGTTTAACTCAGAGGATGATGCGGCCTCTCGGGCGGGGGGGTCCCCACCTTCTCCTTGGTGCCAGTGCTGCCACCCTCTGGCCGGGTCCGAATGGTGAAGGGGGTGGAGAGGCGCAGCAGGATGCCCTGAAAGGTGCAGGCGATGCGGGGCGACACCACCTCGAAGCAGTCGGCGAAGTGCAGGGTCCGGTGTGGGTCGCACCTGGCCTGCCGGCGGAGACCCTCCCCCAGCTGTAGGACGCTCATGTCGGGCCCCAGGACCAGGTGGAAGGGGAAGGCGCGGCAGAAGGTGCTGAGGCCGATGCGGAGGTCCGGGGGTGAGCAGGACAGCTCCAGGGGCAGCGTCTGCGGCCCCCCCGGCCCTCGGGGCTCCTTAATCAGGAAGGACAGGCAGGAGGAGGCGTCCCTCTCGCTCTGCACCCCCTCCAGTGTCAGCTGCGCCTCCTCCACCTCCACCTCCCTGTGGTAGATCCTGCGGGCGGCAGCGCGGATCAGGCCAGGCATGGCCAGGCCTACAGGGGGCGCCGGGTGGAAGCAGTGCAACAGCAGGCTACCAGTCTCAGGGGCGTCCTTGCATAGGAAGGAGGGCGACTCGGTGGAGGCGCGGCGGCCGCAGGAGGCGCGGATGTGCTCCAGGAGCGCGTCGAAGCCGTTGAAGAAGCCCTGCAGGTCGCTGCCCAGGGCGCGCAGGACCCGCTCGTTCTCCTCAAAACAGAGGCCAAAGAGCTCCTCCCCAAAGTGCTCACGGAGCTCCTCAAACCGCAGCCCTGTGGGGGGGACAGGCTGTTTATGCAGTAACACCAAGGGCGAAACTTTGTGCTGAACATTGGGGGGTCAATTCGTAATTTTTTTAACTGGAGTGATTATATTGAGGGGGTTATAGTGGCTGGATCTGATTATTGGGGGGGTCATGACCCCCCTAACCCCCCCAGAAATTACGCCCCTGAGTAACACCACACCTTAACTGTTAAGCCTTGAATGACTCCCTGCTATCGACGCAGGGAAACCCCACAGAAGCATCCCAACCAAAAAATTAAACCGACTATTTTCCCCCAAAATTCTCTTTTCAGAGTCGTTACGCTAGCGATGCAAAAAAAAAAGAAAACTGTGCTGACCTGGCGGTTTTCAACGGGGGAAAAAAATGTCAGGGATTAGAGTGGAGCGGCGAAGCAGAGACCACATTAATGCGGTCGTGGCGGGGGGGGAAGGGGGGAGGTAATGAGTCCGGCAGAATTAGCCTTTATCGCGGGGCTAAGCAAATGGAGGAAAAAATAAAAGCACGGCAGGACACTCTGTGCTCGACGGAGGCGTGCAGAATCACAGGCGTCCGCATTGCAGAGACGGAGTCGGGTCTCCGAGCATCGCGGACCCGCAACGCAGGGCTGGAATCAGGGCAAAGGACCCCCCCACAGGACCAGCGGGTCTCTGTGCGTGTGCACGGCCCGGCTGAGGTCGGGTCGGGTCAGGCGGCGGAGCAAATGGGCCGCGGAGGAAGCTCCACGGAGGTAAACAAATCAGCGCCGATCACGTGACTCATTAACGGAGCGAAAACAGACCCCTTAAATCCACACGGGCAATTTGTCCTGGTTTCAGCCCGGAGGTTACGGGCTTCCAGCTCTGCCGACATACTGAGGGCTGCTTCAAGAGGGTGTGGCCAACACAGGACGGTCACAAACGCGGCCAATGGGACGACGGTAACCTGCCTTGTGGGGGAGTGGGGACTTTGCTACGGTAACAGCCAGTGGGCACTTTGGCCAAGATAGGAAATTTAAAAAAAAAGACGAGACTTTTCCCAGGACCTGGAGGGTCACACAGCTGTTACCCGGGGAATTCCAGCTATGAGCATAAAGTCTGGGAACATCTCGATCTGCAAGTGGCCCCGGGTGCAGACATCTGCTAGGTAAATAAATGATCTTTCGGGGGTGGGCTCACCCAGTAAGGAGGCTGTGTACCGCAGGATTCCTGAGATGTCACTCTCCTCCCCCAACCCCAAATCCTCCAAGAAGGGACATTTTCCAGGCTCGCTGCCCTCATCCGCCCCGTCCTCGTCACACCTGCAGAAGGAGCAGACCCGTCACGGGCACGGGATGAGGCAGAACCCCCACGTGGACCCACAGCTCATGGAATTTAGACGGCGTTCCCTCCTACGGGCCATTTTTGCGGAATAACCCCACATGCCCATTACCATGCGCACGTTTTTTTAAAAATACACCCCATCTGGCAGAAAGAAACGGCCCAGGCCAACAATATGTCCATATTTGTCTCTCCGCTCTCCTGAAATACTGAAATAAACTGAAATGGATGGAAAATGAATTGATTTGGACAAAAATTATATATTACAAAGAGAGCACGCACAGCTGCAAACCTCCATTGCACCAGGATCAAGCAGAGACTAAAGTAATAGAAAAGATAGGAAGGGGGTTAGTGAGGGGCTGATGCCAGCAGAGTGGGGCAATCGGGGGCCTGCAGGGGACACTAGAGGACATGGGGGGAAACGCACCAACAGCCTGAACACGTGGGGCTTTGTTGCTGGACTGGACCAGAACATAAATTCTTAAATTATCTATCAGAGTTTAACTAATAAAAAATAGAAAAGCCCATTATAAAGAAAGGCTCAGGACTGAAGTGTGGGCTGAACAAACAGACATAAATCTGATGATGGGACAAGAAAACCTGCAAAGGGACAGCTTGGTGACAGCCTAGAAATCCCCCCCGCACACACACACACCACCCAAACAGAGGGCCCACGGTACACCCCACCCCAATTACCTGATCCCCTTCTGCTTGTAGGCATCCAGAGTCCTCTGCAGGGCCAGCTGTACAGTGTGCCTCTGTAGCAGGGAAACAGCACAGGTGTGAAGGGCGCCAGACGGTTGACAGAGGAAGATTTGTGCTCGCTAGCTAGCTAGTTAGCAGAACATGCTGCTTCAGCATCTTCTAAATAGAGCATTGTGTATTTCATATTTAGTGTGGTCAACAGCCCTTCCCCCCACACTTCATAATGGGTCCAGAAGACATGAAATCGTTGAGGAGTCATGTTGAAGTAACCACGTCCACGCCCAGTTAAATCGTTCGGTTTGGCGGATTACGCTGCTGCAGTGAGATGCAAACGTCAGGAGAACATCACACTTCGCCCACACGACATCCTCATTTTCACTGCCGTCTGGGGACCCAGAAACCCGGGAGGTTCGTGGCGAGTAAACGCCGGGCTCCGGGGACAGCAGGTCGAAAGCTCGCCGCCACCAGTCAGCCCAAACTAACGCTGACAAGCGGCTCTGAAAGGGGACCACGGACGCTTACGATTATACACCAAAGCTCACTCTCATTTCATTAACTCTGACAGGCGCTTTGGACGGCTTTTCAACTCGTTGCCATTTGTTTCCCACAAATGGGTTGGCACGGTGCCGCTCAGTAATATCGATTCCAGTCCAAAACTCACTTCAGGGATACATTAATTATAATTTTATTACAGTAGCTTCCATTATTGAAAGACATGCCATCTGTCAATAACTAATCACACGAGCCTCTTCTTCTACTTCCAAATATTTTACGTCCTGATGTAAAATGATTTCATTCGGGACATCCTGCAGTTGGCTAGATCTGTCATTTTAGCCACTTTTCCGTATTTATTCTTTATTCCCAGATGAAACGCTCACATGAATCATGCATAGCGGCTTACTGTCACCCCGGGCACCGGCGGCGAGGCCATGTGCTCCCTACTTTCAAAATTAAACTATCGCAAGTCTATTTATACACAGCCCATGCAAGCAAATTAGGACATCCCCCCGTTTCTGAAATCTACATCCACATGGGGACATTTTGGAAATGTCCCTTGGTGGCAGATAAAACAACCTTATTTTTAGTTTGCTGTTTTACTCAACCAAAGCTGGATTAAGCTTTATCGGTCTTTTGTCGACCCATAGTTTAAAAATGAATTACAAAAGGTGTGACCCACAGGCTGTCATTGCACGTTAATTAGGCCTACAAACGGCCATATATATACAGAAGGCAGGGTATGATCAATAAAACGACGTGCCGTGTTTCAAGTAGACTGTGTTACCGAAGGCCAGGTAAAAACGCACCTGATTCAGTCTGACAGTCACCGGATGCGCAAAGCAGCCTACATGATTAAGGTTTAATGTCTGAAGAATGTTAATACAGAAGACAACTACAAGAAAAACAATGCAATACTACAACAGTCGAATCAATTATCACGTAGCCTACTATTGAAAAATAGTTTCCCGTGTAGCGATATTTATTTTACTCTTATCAGTGAAAACTTGATGTTTATTGCAGGATTAACGGTGGTACAAAACAGGTTCCTGACAGAGAGAGGACACCGTTCAGTTCGCAGTTTCCTCTCATTACACAGGTGCGTTTCAGCGTAGGAATGACGGCAGAAAGGAAAGTTACAGCCGGCTTTCACACACACACACACACGTACGTACGGAGAGAGAGAGGTATTTGTAATTATGTCTTTGTGGGGACTCTCCATTCATTTGTATGGGAAACCTCTAATCCCAACACGATAATCATCCACCCCTAACGTTAACCGTAAGTAACCAAACAAAATATCAGACTTTTGGTATTTTAATTTTTTTTCCCCATTGCATTCACAGATCTTTGTGGGGACCTGAAAAAAATGGTCTGGTCTCCGCAATGTAATAAAACAATCTACACACACACACACGTTAACATGCTACACTTACACACACACAAATATGCACAAACTCTCACACTCACACACAAAGAAATATACGTAAATTCGAACACAAGCAAATGGATGCACTCTTACACAATACACACACAAACTCGCACTCTCGCGCAGGTGCATACACTTACGCACACACACACACACGAAGACGTCTGCGTAAGCGTAGCTCAGTAAGCACCGAAGCGCAGCGTACAGCCGCCGCCAACTTGCGGGAGGCGGTGGCGGCGGTCCGTACCGTCGGTGAGGTCAGCCTTCTCAGGCTCTCTCCGAGCGAGTCAAGGTTGACGCGCTTGCGCCGGGTGGTCCGCTTCACCACCACGTCCTCGAAGGGACTGGGCAGGGACTCCACGGGGCTCCGGCCGTTCCACAGCATCCGCGACATGGGGCATTCACTGTCGTCCGGGCTCTCCAAGTAGTCGGACCCCATTGAGCTGAATGATTCCGATGAGATCTTCCTCGAAGACATACCGGGCAGCCAAAGGGATTCATTAGATTGAGAATTTAAGACTAGGGGGCAAAGCGGAGAACAAGGGGCAGAATACGAGTTAAAATCCGGGGGCGATCAGCCGGTCCCGGCAGCGTAGGATAAAACGCAGATTCCCATCATGTGCGTTTCATTCCCACCCGACGTTCAAAAATCCTTCTTCCCAACGCAATAAATAAGTATAACCATCAGAAGTAAACGCTCCTCCCGTTGTCCGCGTGATAAACGACGACCGCGCTCTTCATGGTCCTGCGGGTCAGTGCGCATCCAGGAAACCGCAGATGCGGGAATTTGAGAGGCGAAGCACAGCGTTCGATTCCAGCCAGAGAGCTCAGCAACCGCTGAACCATCCAGCCCCTACGACCACACCATCACTATTCATTTTTTCCAGCTCTACACGTCAGCCAATCAGTAATTTTTAAGGCTAACAACCTACCCCCCCTAGCCCACCCCCTCTCGGTGTGATCCTCAGAGGAGCGATGTGAAGTCTGGAGGCTTGGCAAAGATGTGCGCTGAGGAGACATCGACGCCGAAAATGCAAAGAAATGCGACATATTATGGAGAAAATGCTCGTTTTTCCCAACTGGCATAATTTAAAAACAGACATCAATAATGAGAGACAATATATTTAATAAGAACCTGAAGACCTTTAGACTGTTATATTTAATAGCCTATTATTTAAAAATAGAAATTTATTCCGCGTGCGTCTCGCGTCGCTTGTCTATATGAGTGGACTTTTATTGATTATTTACTTACTATTCAGTGGATGGGATTATAACACAGACCCTGGACTGTATGCACAAGCCTTATTTTAAGGAGGGAGGGGTCTCTGTGCCCCCAATCATCACTCACGGTGAACCGCAGAGTCCCCATTAAATGCTGGGTACGATTATATAGACGTTGATCTACAGCAGGAAGTCTGTCCGAGATGTTCTGGTGTTGACAGGTCGTAGCCTCCCTCGCATGCCTGAAACCGGCGACACAACACAGCATGACAACTTTCCGACTGCAAAATCAAAGCAGCACATAGAAGATGTCCTGCGTGCAATGTGACCGGGTAAAGGCTCTGGGTGCAGGAAGACATCTCCAAAGCGCGCTTCGGTCCACATGACCCACTTTCTTGGCTATAGCTTATGGTATTCCACTACCATGGAAATTAAAAGGACATCGAGGCATGAGTGAGCGATCAGGGCACTGGTGGGTTTGCGCTAAGGAGAAGCAAATCCCGTCGTGACAGTTCATTTCATTTCTCTGATATATAGATCATAAGCACCAGGGCAGGATGCGAGTGCGGCCGCGTCGCCATAGACATATTAATGTCCCCAATAATTTACCGTCGACAAGAAATAATAATAAACGTTGTGGGAAATGTACACCGTACAGCTAATAAATCCCAGTGACTGCCGCGGCACGATATGGTGGCGGTGGTCGATCAGAAATATTACAGTAATAAGCCTGTTGCTGGGCGGCGTACAGTGGCCTGCGAGAGAGCGCACCGTAATGCTTCATAGACCCCTGCCTTGTCCAGGTCAATGTCTATTAGTATTTGAGGGGCGTAAAGAATCACCGGGCTGCGTTAACCTCTGCTCCATGTGCCTAAGCAATGCCATAAATAACGGGAACAGCATCGACGATCGGCTTTCAAACACGCTTGGGAAGCTTGTCGGGCTGCACTCCACAAAACTCAAAACGCATCTCCTTTACGTAAAGCCGGACAGGTCGCTGAATACGGTAATCTGTCAGTGACGCGCAATGTGACTAAGCGCGTCGTAACACCCGAGATGGGATGGGTTAAAGTTCACATGCACAGAATACCTCAGATCTGGGACCATGAACGTGATATTTCAAACTGATGTTTTATCTGATATGCTGAGGTACACCGCTTCCCCTATAGCAAGTGTTTTTCCGCTAGCCACGTAAAGCGTAAAATGCCGTGTTTCTCGATCAGGGCCGTAGGCAGCTATGAGGTCACCTAGGATTTGAAACTAAATGTGAAGCTAAAATGTTCACCTGAAGAAAAAAACTTAGCCCGACTAACGTTTCATGTAACTAATTAAAAAAACAATAAGCACTTTATCGATAATGTGAAGGAGGAGACACACCTGCAGGTCCCAAATAATTTTTTTTCAAATCCCAGCTACACCCCGTCCCTCATGCCACTTATCTCCCTCGCAGACACTTTTTTTTTTTTTAAAGGATTGTGGGTATTCTGTTGATCCCAAGATAATACACGCTGTTGGTTCGGCAGGAATATCCCACATTACTGAAGAAGGGAACCAGTCCCCCATCAAGCAGATTCCAGTGACCTTTTGGCTGAGGTGGGCCTCTAAACAAGGCTAAAGCCTAAATCCATAGTACTGTGCCAAAATATTCTATGAATATTACCAGGGGCATCATGAGGCCCATTTTATGGGTGCTTTAGACCCCCAAATAAATGTGTATTTATTGGCTTAAGTCATGAATAGTGTTACTCCAGCAGGGTAGCCAAGGTCTGAGAGGCTGGTACCCTAAATGGTTACTGGGTTCCATCTTGAAACTCACCTGAAGCCGCCGCGTTTTCCCCTTAAATCCAGGAGGGAGGGAGGGAGGGAGGGGTGGTGGTCAGGAATGAGCTGCTGTAGCGAGGCCCTCCACGGTGGCTTCCGGGAGAAGCCAAGCAGGATGCAGGAACAGGCCGCAAATCACACAAGGTGTGAGACTAAAACTCACCAACAGAACCGTTTAGAATAGATTAACACCATATAGTACTAAACACCGAACAGACCATGTTCCCAGAAACTTTTAATACATGTACCAAACAATTCTTAGGCTTTAATTCTTAAAAAACGAAACATAAAAAACACCACCTTTCACTTTCAAAGCAGCATTGCCGTCAGCGGTGACTAATGGACACACTCCCAAAGCCTTACACGTCTGAATCGGCCCCAGCGTCAAGCCGGGGGCACCCGGGGATCTGGCACTGGGGCCCCATTCCACCGATGAGAGTCTGCAGGCCCAAGGGCTCGTGTGAGGGTCCAGGTTAGAGTCCGTCTGTTCCGGCTGCGCAGTCACCCATCGGTCTTGGTGCAGTCGAACGGCTTCCAGCCATGCGCAAACTGCAGGACCTTCTTCCTCTGGTCATCGAAGTTCTCCCGCATTGGCTTTCGCCATCTCCTGGGCTCCAGGTCCAGCATCCCTCCGAGGATCTCCTGCGGGGTGAAGGAGGGAGTCGGCAGAGCCTTAACACCACACAAAGGGCTCAGGGTCGGACGGGGAGGGGGGCTCGGGAACGGACCTTCCCGAAGTAATGAGGAAACTTCTGCTCGTTCTCAATGACATGGGCGAATCCTCCCTGAAGCCCAAAGTCCACAGAGAAGAACGGGAGACCTTTGGGGACCTTAGAGAGAACCAAGGAGGTTATTTGGTGACAGAGTGGGCGGGGCTTCATAGAGAGCCAATAGGAAGGGCCCCCAGCTCGCCACACGCATCTGTCACAGCCTATCACGTTACCACGAGGGCATGGAATCCTGACCCGGCTCATCCAAAGCTCACGGCACATCTCAGACCCAGCGACGGCGGTCCGCCAGAGGGGACACACTCACGGCGTGCCGGATATCCCTTGAAGACAAATCCACCAGCTTCTTATTCATGGCCCATTCCTCGTCAGACTCCAGGATGGCTTTCTGCAGGGCAGACGGCACAACGCCGGCGTGTCACCGGGGGCGTGAGAAGGCCCGGGGCGGCCCGGAACATGCCGGAAGGCGGGCCTACCTTGAAGTATATGGGCGCCATGTCGCCCAGTTCCCGGGGGAGGGGGACGCACTCGTACACCATGTGGAGGCGCCGCTTCGGGTTCATGTGGGTCTCCAGGAAGACACAGTCCTGGTCCTGCTGCTGGAACATCTTCACCAGCGCTTTACGGAATACCTGCACAGAAATCCAGGCCTTACAGTGGGCAAGGCTGCCTGCATTCCACTCATTAATGCATCCGTTTTCCAAAGAGGAAAGCGTCAGGTTAAGTAGCAACTCAAAGGTCAAACAGCAGGACCCCTGCCGGCAACCGAACCAGGAACCTTCGGGTTCAGGTCATTAACTGATCTTGCTATCCCAAGCTGTATGGCCTAGTCAGGGCCAGAATGTGTGTGTAGCATTCAGGTCGGTATCAGTCAGTCCATCCAACACACTGCTGTAATTTGTGGGGGGGGGAGCCCTGTGCGCACCAATAATCAGGGACATCACTCTGTGTAACGGACCCACCTAATTAATGAGAGGCCAGGAAGGCAATCATTACGGCGCGCGCGTGTGTGTGTGTGTGTGTGTGTGTGTGTGTGCGCGTGTGTGGTGGTGGGGTCACATATATGGGCTGCACATAACTATATAAATGAGAGGAGGCCATTTGGCCCATCAAGTTCGCTTGGGGAGAACTTAACTAGCAGCTCTGAAAAGTAACCTGAACCAGCCCATGGATACAGTGCGGTTGGGACTGTAAACTCAAGACAGAACTGTCAGGATAACAACCAAAAATCACAGAAAGAGCGTGGAGGGTGAAGGGAGGAGGGGGCCGGGGACAGGGGGGAGAGTGTGTGAGGGGGCCAGGGGTGGCCTGCCTACCTGAACCTCTGCCCATACGTCCTCGTCCAGGGCGGTGGAGGAGGTGTGGTGCTGCAGTGGACAGATGAGGCAGTGTCCCTCCGTGAGGGAGACGGCATTGGGCAGGGACAGGTACACCTGTGGGGGGCACAGAGAGGGGCCTGCGTTAGGGTGCGCTGACTGGGCCATGTTACAAACATGGTGTGAACCTGGCACCCACCATAACCAGACAGGGTCTGGCCTGCAAGGGTATGGCACAGACTAAATGCTATAAGATGTACCGTACAGTGTAGGGTTTAAAAGAGCAGGCTCGAAATTCCTACAGTTGGGGGCAGGCTCTAAATTCCTACAGTTGGGGGCAGGCTCTAAATTCCCTGGCTTTACTTTTGAACAGACCAAAAGAGGATGGACGGTAATGGTGAATCGGTAGAGGCACACTAACAGCAAGGCCTGACCAAGAGGCGCATTTATAACATTGATCATTTTGTAATCGCTTGACTGCTCCTACATTTCCATGTTACGCTGTTACAGTTACAATGCTGCTAAATGAAACTTAAGACTGCATTACGTCGCACCTCATCCTACAACTACATTCATATGTATAAAACAAACACACATTTAGTTAAAGTAATAATAACAATAACAATAATAATAATAAATGGTGCGTTTTCTTCAACTGCGCTACAAACAGCAGTAAATCTACGATGACCATATAGACACTCCATTCAGCCCCCCCCGGCCCCCGGTACCTTGGTTCCGATGGCCACCACCAGGTGCTTAGGCAGTTCGGCGCTGTCAAAGCAGTAGGGGCACTTGCCCATGGCACTGGCCAGCCGGCGGTGCTCTTGTACGGCCCTCTCACGCTGGCGCCACTCATCCTGCCCGGCGCTCTCCCTCTGGGCCGCACTCGACACAAACATGTCGTCCAGCGTGTAGTTGTCTCCGTCCTGCTTGCCCATCATCTGCGGCACACGGCACAGCGTCACCTTCGTCATACGCGCTTGTGTCCTCGATCCCGACCGGAAGAGCCCGAGCCAGCGAACGACGCTGATGGGCATCTAATGGCCGAGATCCGACTTGCCCAGCTCTGGGTTTACACGCATGGAAATAACATCAGAAAAACTGAAACCTCAGCCAAGAAGCAACCAAGGGGCTGGAAAGATGGGGACATTTTCGTACAAACCGGATAGGAACATCGGGACTGGACCGGGCCTGACAGAGACCTCGGCTCTTCCACGATGTCGTGTTCCTCTAAACCGACCGAAACGGCCTTTTGGGAGACTGGGGCGGGTAGGAAGTAGTAGGAGATACAGGCGGAGGGGCCACAGGCAGGCCTACGTCGAGGGGGTGAGGGTGCAACCACAGGCAGCGTGAAGTGAGAGGGGATCCCCGGCAAATGGGGAGGGGGGCTTCTAAGCAAATTAGAAATTTCTGTCATTCCTTCACCACTCACTTCCGTTACACTTTATTCACACCAGATTTTAGGAAATTTCAAGCGTTTTTTCCCCCCAAGCGTGTCACTTACGGATATCCGGCCCCGGAAAACAGATCCATGTTTATAGAGCGGCACAGCAGACCGACGGCGGGGCTGGAGATCGCGGCACGGCTGAAAGCTCGAGGTGTAATGTTTACTGCTTTCATTTTGAATCGCCATGGCAACACTGACGTCTTTGGACTTTATTAATAATGCTCTCCCCCCTAAAGGATTTACACATATTAGGCACGTTAATATTTCATACGCGAACCACATGCACCCACTGTGTCCTCCAGACCATACCTGTTGCGCTGAGTTTACCCCCAAGCCAAGCCTGACCAATGGGGTCAGGGAGGGCAGTAGCCAGCGGAGAGGCCCCTCACTGTAGATTGTGTTCTCTGACTTCAGTAACGAGAGAGCAGCACAGATTGGTTTCTTTTCTTAACAAAGGCGAACAAATCAAGCAGACGTCTGCCACCTGTTATTTAATACTGGGCTTTCCTGAAATGTCATCGAGTATAAACTGACTCTAGGGCGCCGCCCACTCCAGGGCACCGCCCACTCCAGGGCACCGCCCACTCCAGGGCACCAGCAGTCTGGTGAAGGACCAACTGGAATGTTCGGCACTCATAACAGCCAATCCCAGCAGGAGGGACAATGAAACGGGGTCCCTGCTTTGGTCCACAGCTATTGTACAAAACGCACTACCAACCCACTTGAGTCACCGTCCCAGGATGCACAGGGGTACACAAAGGTAGAAGCATGCCCTCCCTCCCCCTCCCCAACACACAAAACAAACAGTCAGTGAAGCTCAGCTACCCCAACACAGTCCATCTGGTTCATGTACAGGGATGCTATACAGCCCCCGGAAAATCCACAGCACATCCAGGGATGGCAGGCCTAGGCCAGACCCCCCCCCCAGCTCCCCTGGGGCTCTGACAAAATATCAGCACTTTATTACCCAGAAGCCTCAAAGCCTCCAAACAAACAAAGGAGGCCCCGCCCACCTTGGCAGCCATGCGGGAGTAGAGGGCATTTTGCTCTCCCGCGGTGCTCATCTTCTCCCGCCGCACCATCTCCTGCAGGTCAATGGCGTCGTCGTCTTGGAAATAGCGGACACGCTGGCCATCGCGGTGAGTCTCGATCTGGCAGGGTGGGGCAGAGTTAAACACGCGGGTCAGCTCATGCTGTGGGATGAAGGCTGCGGCGACCTTAAGGGGGCGTGTACTTGGCGACATCGGCATTAAAAGGGGCGTGGCTTTAAGGGGTCATTTACATAGTGTCAGTGGCATTACCAAATGGTGCGGGTTTGAGGGGAGTGTACTTTGTGAGGGTGGGGGCACCGTCAATGTGAAAACATTGCGCGATATTTTGTTACGGTTTCCAGGTTGAATGACATTTCCTCAGAACAGTGTGAAAGGTTTTGCTTGGTGAGGGTCAAAGGAGTAAAGATCAGTCAACAAGACGCAAAGGATTCTAGCCATGTGACCACTGTTTCAGCCTATTAAATGTTTCCTTGGGGCTGAACGTAACCACGCCCAGCAAGGGGGTGTGGCCTTCAGAGGGCAGGCACTTCAATGCAGTGTTGCTGGGGGGGGGGCGTGTACTTTGGGACGGCAGCATTACCAGGGGTGAAGCCGTACAAAGTGCTGCTTTTAGAAACATGTTTAAAGAGTGCAGCATGAAGAGGACGCCCCACAATTTAGGCCACTTGATCATCCGCTTTAATGGGTCTTAGACACAAACCGACTCGAAGCACCATGTCGTTGCAAACAGCATAGATCTCGCAGACAAAGGGCCAGCCAATCAGCACATCCCACCACAAAGACTGTCCCGCCCACATGCTCAGACAGGGCCAGCGCAAACGTGAACTAGACCCCTACATCAAGGCTCAAACATACTTCATTAAACTAAAGGCGAGTCTTCACCTTTGACCCCTGTACCGGCCACCCCACAGGAGGTCCTGCCTAAGCTTACCGCCGTCTTCTTCCTGCGTCCTCCACGAGGCTCCTGAGGTTCTGTCGGGCCCTTGACGGGCCACGCCCTACCCATGTGATCGGTGCGGTAGAGAACCACCTCCTGATCCTCCTCCACCCGTCTGGGCACCTGGTTCAAACGGAGCAGAAGAGTCACCAGAAACACAGGACTGTGTATCTGACAGAGCAATACCGCAGACAGGCAGCAGGTGGCAGGGCAGTTAAGGAACTGGATAAACAAAAAAGGCCACATAGAAAATAAAGAGGCAGATGCACTCAGACACTTATAATCCCCCAAACCTAGTGTGTGCCAGTCGGACACGGCGGTTTGGTTGCGAGTCGACTCTAGAACTCACAGCACTGCCTGGCAGCCTGGACAAGAAACAACCTCAAATTCGCTGCGTTCGCTTAACATTAGTTGTCATATACAATAGCAGCATAAGACAGATGCCAGTTTAACACGGAACATTTTGAGGTGTTAAATCTACCAAAACTGCCAAGACTAAGATTACAAATACAGCGGACAAACACAGACACCAATACAGAAAACATCTATTTAAAGGTTTTAGCAAGGGGACGCAAATATCATTTATTCAAGAATACCCAGGCTATGTGGGGACAATATAGCGCGCACACACACACACACACACACACACACACACACACACACACACACACACACACACACACTCAGGTCAGCTTCCGCAGTGAGACACCACAAAGCTGATGAATCTACACTCAACATCAGCCAATCAGATCCTCATCCACTCCGGGAAGACCCACCAAACCGGCCTCATTAGCACCGGATGCTAAGCCTTTAGCAGCAGGGATCCCGTGGCTGATCCTGGCAAGACTTGCCACAGACACTCAGCCAGTGCTACATCAAAAGAGCGGATTAGCTAAGAATGATCCGGCTGATTAATAAGCAGGGAGACGCTGAGCTGAATGGGCGAAGCACAATGGGAATCATTACTGAAATGGCTCACTAATGTCGACGGGCCTGCTGCCGTCAAGAGGCAGGCCGCAGATGAAGGGGCCCCTTCAGTGTATCTGGGTATCCGGGGACCTGCACTGCGAAGCCGGGCTACTGGCCAATCGCGGCCACTTGTCCGATTTAAGGTGGTCTGGTTATGAAGTCCATCTAAAGCACAGGTGTCAGACTACAGTCCTGGGGGGGGGGGGGGGGGGGGCCGGCCCATTTTTGGGTTTCCCCCCGTTTAAAAAAAAAAAAGAAAGAAAAAAGCTGCACAGGGGTGGGCCCCCCCCCCCCAACCCCCGGTTGACACCCCCGGGGAAAAA
>JABFDZ020000040.1:2389198-2409102 GCA_019775955.2 Pollimyrus isidori | reverse complement strand
GGGGGGGGCCGGCCCCCAGTCCTGCACATTTGTGGGTTTCCCCTCGTTTAACAAGAACTAAGAAAGAACTAAGCTGCACAGGGCTGTGCCCCCCCCCCAGAACCGCAGTTTGACACCCCTGATCTAAACTGTGGTACCTTAAATCTGACAAGTTACCCCAATAAGCCAGTAACCCCGATTCGTAGTACAGGCCACAGCGTCAGAGAGAGCAAAAGCACGGGCATGTTTGGGGGGGGCTGCCTCTGGGAGAAAATGGGCTTGGGGGGGGCGGTTGAGGCAGAGCGAGCTCCCCCACCTGCTTCCTGCCGCCTTGAGCTTGCTTGTCTTTGGCCCGGCGAGCAGCTTCCAGCTGGGACTTCAGCTTCTCCTGCAGCTCCTGAGAGAGAGAGAGAGAGAGAGGAGAAAGACTAGATAGTCAGAATCCAGCTAAGGTCGGAAGTCGCGCCCACCCCAGGTAGCACAGCCAGGAGGCAGAGAGTGAGAGGGCAAACACTCCGCAAACACTCCCGAGGGCCTGGTGAGCATTGAGAAGGGCAGGGGTACGGTCAGATCCTGCCCCCGTTTATCAGAGGACCGCTACTGCATGGCAAAACCACGGTATTCTACACACGTCCCTGTGAATGTCCCCTCCCTCGGAAGGAGCTCACCTTGTTCCCCATCAGCTCAGCTTTCAGCAACTTGGCCCCAAGCTTGTTCATCTCCTCGTCGGTGAGGATCAACTCCTCCTCCTCCTCCTCCTCTTCCCGCCCCCCTTCTTCCTCCTCCCCACTCTCCGACTCCGTGGCCCTAAGAATGAAGACGGGGCCAGATTTTTCAGCCGCCGGGCTGCTCGGTTTGGTCTGAGCAGGTCCAAATCAGTGACGGCTCCAGAGATTTGTCTGCATCTCCACCCTCAACTACACTGACCTGAGCAGTGACGCCACATCCTTGCCTCCATGACGTTCCGGAGACCGATGCTCCGGTTCAGTAGACTCCACCACGGTGGGGGTCTTCCCAGCCACCCTTCCCATGCCATCTTCCCCAGCTGGGCCCGGCTTCTTCCAGGCCAGACGGGCACCCTCGTGGTTGCCCTCGCTGCAGGGTTTGAGGAACCCGCTGGTGCCCTGGTGTGACCCTGCAGGCTCGTCCTCCGCGGGCTTCAGGAACCGGGCCTTCAGCGAGCTGCTGGATGGAAGGGGCCTGGCCCGGTATTCCGTAGGCCGAGGGCTCTCTCTGCGGGGGCGAGGCTCCTCCGCGGCTCTGCGCCCAGCCTCATCTGCCCGCTCCCCCCTGTCCCTTCTACTCTGCCTGTCTTCCCGATGCTGGTCCCTGTCCCGGTCAGGGTGTCCCCTCCCCCGACCTCCGTCCCGGTCTCGCCCGCTAGCCCTGCCTTCTGGGTGACTCCGTTCACCCCGTCGGCCCCAATGGGACTCCTGGTCCCTGCCAGAGCTGTCGTCCGTGGCCCCTGGTTTCTTCCACCCCCTTCCCTCGTTCCTGTCACGTCCGGGCCCCCTTCTCCGGGTCTGGGCGGCCTTCTCCGCTTCCTCCAGCCTCTTCTGAAACTTCTCCATTGACTGTGGGAGATCAGACCAGGAACAGAGCTCTAAAAGCGGCCAGGCGGCCAAACGGCTGACGTCACAGCTGCCCAGGCACGCAGACTCACCCCGTATCTCTCGGAGACCACCTGCTCCAGACTGCGGCTCTCCCTCTCGGCCTGCTCCTTCATGCGCTGGTAGGACCTGCGCAGCCAGCTCAGGCCACCGTCATCTACCACCGCAGCTTTGAAGGGGGGGGGGGGGCACACAGTATTTAGCCGGATAGTTCTGCTTCAGCCATCGGCGGAGACCCATAACTAGTACAGAGTGACTGATGGGCAGGAAGTCAAATACCAATGAAGATCCGTCTCAGAGCCATATGATCAATATGACGATTATGATCATTTCAGCTGTTTAAGTCTGTGTTTTCCCAATCTGGTCCTCAGGGACCCACAGACAGTCAACATTTCTGCTCCGGACTGAAGCAAAACTGTGGACTGTCTGGCAGGGAGCTTGGAGAGAGCAAAGACCAGGTACAGGCTGTGGATTGGCATCTCTAGAATACAATTCAGACAATGTAACCTGGTTTGTATTACTTTGACTGGTTCCTGAAACACTAAAGTATTACCCAAATCACAGAGCCTGGTCCGTGAATCACGACACCCCCCCCAACAGAGGGGCAGTTACCTTTGTGGGAAGGGGCAGCGATGTCCTCTGGTGGTAGGCCGCGACCCCCGTCCTTCCAGTAGGGGTTCAGCTCCAGCTTGTGCAGACCGGCCTAGAGGAGGGGGGGCACAGAAAGGATGGGGGATTAGCAGACAGGACCAGTATAAACCGCCACGGAGGTGGGAGAGAACCACTGGCCGGGATGGCGATGGCGGGAAATCTCAGCGGGTTCGTTTCACGCCCCCAGGGTTCCTGTCTCCGTGACCCAGACACGCCCCCCCCAGGGACGGGGGACAGCTGCGGCCCTCCTTAGCAGACGGGGAAATTAGGACAACTGTGGAGAGATCGCTCCTGTTCAGGGCAGGAGATGCCAAAAGAAGAGGGGAGACCAAGGCCTGGCCTGCAAGGAGCTCGATGCGGCACCGTCCATCATGATAGACCAGCAGGAGCCATCAAGGCAGAGAAAAGGCGCCAAAAATAATCAACTTCCACTCTGAAAATGTGCGCTAAGGTGAAGGTCACAGGAGAGATCTCAAGCGAGCACACATACCTGCTCCAGCACCTGGCCCCTCTCCCGCTCTGCCTCCTTCTCCCGGTCCTTCTCCGCCCTCCTCTCCACCACAGACGTGGTCTTCATGGACAGGAAGTCGAAGGTCATCCACTCGTCTCTCTGTGACAGTAAAGATCAGGTCAGACGGACCGATGCCTGCCCCGGCAGCTTCAGAGTAAACCTCCCCCCCCAACATCACCGAGCAAACACACCCTGCACTCTGCTTTTCATCAGCTCATTATGGGATGCTTTGCACAGGATGCAGCCCTACTGAACAGCATCTGCACCTCCCTCTATACTGAATGCACCTTCCTGTCTGGCATCATGCAGATCGTAACCTTTAAATGCTCACGTCAGTGTTTTCTGTGGTCTCAGACATAAACACCCAACTTGCAGATTTTTAATTCGGTCTTTCGCAGTCTGTACCGTGGTGAAGACCCCAAGGTGCGTAACTCACCTGCTTTGGCTCAGCCTCAGGGATCTCCTCACAAGGCTCCTCCGGCCGGCTCTGCCCGCCTATCTTCCAAGGCTTGGCTGCGACCTCCACCGCTGGCTGGGCCTCCACCCACTCCTCCTCAGAGCCCTACACACCGCAGACGCAGCAAAATGGACGTCCTACACCATAACATCTCCCAGCCGGTTCGCAGAAACATCCCTTATCGCAAAGCTGTCAGGTTAGGCATTAAAGACCTAAACCCAAGCAGCAAACAGATCCACGCTCTTTCTGTCCCTCTGATCAGCTGACATCTGCCTGGAACTGGCCACCCCCGGGCCCGCGCTCACCTCAGAGCTGCCGCTGAACACATTCTCCTCTGTCCTCTTCTCTTTCTTTGCCTTCTTCTTCTTATCCTTCTTGCTCTTCTTCTTTTTCTGTTTGTGTTCCTAGAAAACAGGGTTTTGGGGGGGGGGGGGGAGGAGAGGGGTCACACAGGTGACAAGGGAGTGACACAGGGGCAGAAACAACCGCAAGGGTAACCGCGGCACTGAGACACACCCAGAGAGGGCAGGGGAGGAGCCGCAAAAATCAGTGTCCAATGAAAACAAAGGGGCGGGGTCACACACAGGAGCGTCGAGGCTAGAAGCTGCTGGTTTTTCCGTCACCGAAGTGCAATAGCGCCTTTTAAAAGCGAACTAAATGATGCGTGCAAATTTACAAATATGGGCAAATTAAGCGATTGTAACGGCCTTTTAATACCGGCACTGGGAAAATCTACAGCACTTTAATACGGGAAGACGATCTTTGACCTTTGAGGAGAGTCTGACTGAAATGCACATGAACCCCAGGGCACAGAGCCCAATGCATGAGAGACTAAGCAGAAACCAGACCTTGACCTGAAAGAGGGGTTAGGGAGGATCCTGATCAGCACCAGGCCTGCTGGAAGCGTCACCCACCTGGCCCAGCTGCTGCAGCTTCAGGTCCACCTCAGGGAGCATCCACGTGCCCTCTCCGCGGGCCCTCTTCAGCTCCTTCCTCCTCTCCTCCTTCTCAAACTTCTCCTTGGCCTGCAGAGGACATTGCAGCATCGTGGTGGGTTTCCATGGCAACGCAGGGTGGGCTGGGTGGCGTCTCTGCTCGAGGCCTGCTTTGACACTCACCTCACTGGACGCCACGCTCACAGCTAAGAGGTTTATGACAAAGAGCTCAGCTGGTCATTCTGGAAGCCTTAACCTCCGGATCCTATGGAGCACCAGCACAATGTGGGTTCCTAACTGATTCTCCAAGCTTAACAGCACTTAACTCATTGTAGCTGCGCGCCCACATTACTAGGCCCCCACCTGCTCATCACCCTCCCCCTCCCCAAGGAAGAAGGCCACCTGCTTACAGTGTGTCTGTTTCACAGAAGGAAGCCTAGCACAGCTGCCGGGGAGATATGGGACTGGGGGCATTTCACAGACCCCCCACCCACCCCAGTGCTAATCAGCAAGCCAGTGGGTGGGTGACACCGACCTCCTGACCTCCACTCTCTGCTGCCACCCCCCAATGGCCCCAAAGCCACATGCTGTTGCCCTGCATATCGGCCTCCAACCGCTCTGCCGTCTGCTGGCATCCTTTTCGGATGGGGTAAATATTCCGGAACATGACGGAGGAATGATACAGAAAACAGAACGTGGGCTTCCAGTGCCGATCCCGTTTACTGCCAAGCCGTGTGACACGGCACCCTGACTGATATACATCACTGGCCAATCAACTCGCATGACAGTGGACTGACAGGCTGCGGGAATATCCCATCAGCAATTCTGATTCCGTTACCTGAAGAAAACCATCAAACCCTTGTACCGATGGGGCGGGGGGGCTTTTGAGAACACGGCACGAGGAAAACACAGCAGTGTGTGACAGCATAGGCACGGCACGCACCATTAGCTTATCCTCCAGGCTCACAGTGGACAGGCGTCTCTCCAAACCAAACCAAGGCAGCCTTATCGGCAGGGAGCAGGATTTGATTACTGGCCACCTCGCCTGGACCCAGGTGGAAGGCATTTATTCCTTGGTAAGTTATGGCGCTTCAGTGTGAATGGATTAACGAACAAGCCAAACAAAATGTGTACACAGAACAAGGCAATTATCAGCAGTGACGTGCTGCTTCCGCTGGGTAATTGTGTTGTTGGATCATACGGAAAAGAGGCTTCCTGCAGGAGCCACGGCAGTGTAGGAGCACCCCAGCACAGCACAATCTTTTCTCTCAAAAAAAATCACAGACCTGGTCCATGCTTGCTGTTCATTCTCCATCACATTAAACTTGCAATAGCCTGAGTAGGAGAATTACAGCAAATGGCAATTTGGAACTCTTTCAGAAAGATTAATGTGTGCACACTTTTCAAAAGAAACATTTTATTGGTTTAGACCCTCAAAATAAATTACTCAAGCATAACAACTTCCCTAAAACTACCATATAGTTAAAAATACTAAACCCAAAAATTAGTGACTCGCTCAAAATATTAGGTATTTAGATAAACCAAATAATGTCAATGTAACAGAATCTGCAACTCAAAACCAAAAAAACAGCCAGAAGAAAATTAATTAATGCATAAATACAACAATACAAATTATTGTAGATTATTGTAATACAAAAGAACCATTATTGAAGTCAGTATTGGGAAGGGACATAGCGCCATCTAGTGGCCGGCGGGCTACCTGTGGGGAATTAAATTGATCGTCTGCCGCGATTATAATGTGGTGTTAATGAACCGAGTCCATCTGAAAGGGTTCAGCATCTAACAGTCTGATGTCTGAAATAAGCACGCTCCCCCTGGCATTATCATTAGGATTTCCACCTGGGGAGAGTTTAATTTCCCGTGTAAAATCCCCATAATACACGAGGAAAACACATGAACTCACCCAGACAACTACGCTCCTTAGGAAAACCTACAAGTCGCCAAGGAACACAGCTTGATACGAGGCCTTCATGTATCGTAAAGCAAGAAAGATTCCTGCTCATAGCAACGAACACCCATATTAACTAGTGATGTTAGTAACTGTTTAGTTCGCTGGTTACTGCGGTAATAAATACGTTTCCATTATATTTAAGTTTTATCGTCGCATCTGTTCGAGGTAACACGGTGAAATTCTTGTGCCACACTTACAGGGATGGGGACACATGCATGTTGGGACAGTAGGACAGACGACAGTGCAATGAGAGACACGGCAAGACAGTCACAGTGTCATGTAAGAACAAGCGGTCAGTAAATATAAGCAATAAATAGGTTGTGCAACGGGGTAAAAAAGTGTAAATGATCACAGAGTTAGTAAATAGCTTGCAAAACGGAGAAGCATAATATTTAAAACAGCGTGAAATACAATGCAGTGGGTGGACTGTCACCGGAAGTTTAACATATTACAACACAGTACAGCTACCGGCAGTTTAAAAGCCAGTGGGCCCTCGCTGTTGCTTCATGTCACTCCAAAAATTAAACACACAAACATGGATCGATAGAGGAGAACAGTGCAGGCCAATCTGGCGAACCAAGAAGAGCCTCGACCAGGTGTGCCTTCGAATTACATAGCTGACAATAATAATATTATTACAAGATTCACATCTTTGAGCTTCAGTTCAGATACAAGCTAACTAATGTTAGCCACCGCGTTCTCGTTTTCAGCCAAACGCTTTTTTTTTGGTCGATTAGCAGCCTCGATACAAACATATTGGCTAGGCTGGTTGGGGTTATTAGTTACCTTCCGAAGAACTTCCTCTCTTTCTTTACGTTTAAATTCTCTCCTGCTCTCGATGCTGTCCGAACTTTCAAACGCAGCTCCGAATGCCGCCATGACATTGCCGGAAATACTGCCGTAAAATCATTCGCGACAATACAGCCCTCGTTTCCGACAGAAGTGCTCGCCTTAAGCTCACCCAAACACAGAAATCTTAGATGTCTAAGAAATTATCGTATGTGTTGTGCAGTTATTCACAAGACGCTGAGGCCACTCATACTACATTCTTGAATGATTCTGACTTTTCAACTAAGGGTCCACCATTAAACCCACATTGTGTGCTGCATTTAAGTCTGTGGTAGCAATCGGTTACAAGCACTTTAGAAAACGTTATAATATCGCTACCTATTAAAACGAGCGTCAGAGAACTTTTGTTCTCAATGGCATTTAACAAATGATGCTATCCCATGGAAAGGATTCAGTAGGTTTCCTGCATATGCAACATGTCTGCACCTCACCCAACAGCTCCAACCACACTGCAATATAATGAATAATTTTCTCTCTACAGTCATTTATTAAAACTGTTCTGCGAAAGACATCCTCAGCCACTACCAATAAACCAAGCCTATTAAAGAATGCTGATGAGCATCACTGCAAACCCCAGTGTGAAAGAAAGCGAGGAGTAGTGTAGGGTGATTCCGTCACCATAGACGTCTCACTCCAGACATTTATCGTGTGTGGCTCCCAGAACGCGCTGCCAAATCACATTTGACCATCAGATTCTCTCTCCACCTTCAAGATCCCCGTTTCAGAAACACCTCCACTAATCTACATCACATCATGTTCCCTGAATGCTTCTAATATTGCACTTTCTGCTGATCTGATAGTCTTACTATATTATTGCTTTGTTTGGCAGATGTAGTGTAGCTCTTGTTCCAAAACTGCTTACACTTGTAATCTGGCATTTATTGGAAGCTCATCTTAACTGCACTTTTGCCCGGTTGACTGCTCAACAGCCATATGTTTGTAATGTGCTATTCGTCTCACTCGTCCATCACTTTGCACAAAAGTGTCTGCTCAGTAAAGTAAATGCAGATAGAGCGAGGACAGCGCAAAGCTGTTGAATGCAAGCTGATAAATCCCTGAGTGGATATTTTATTTAAAAAATGAAGGGTACTCATATTTCAAATTTTATTAATCCTCTTTCATTTCATTATTGAAATTTCGCAGTAAAACCGACGACGGCAATTTACTCTGCCGTTGCTGTCGTTAACGGATCAGATGGTAAAAGCTCATTTTCTGATCCTCGCACGCATGCCACCGCATCAGTCTTTTCCAAAATCACGCACCAGTTCCCTTGGTCATAATAGCTGCTCTGAACAGTCACATTCTCCACCTTGCGACACTCGTCCTCCAGCTCCCCTTCACAGAAGACGTGGTAGTAGCGATGGAAAACGGGGTCGAGCGTTGGCTCCCGCGCGCGGTCCGCGAGATGGGCCAGCGGTTCCGGGACCTTCCGTGTGCCACCCTTCAGGTGCCAGGGCACCAGCAGGTCCTGAGAGCGGAATGTGGTGCGGTTGGTGTGTACGCTCAGTGTGGCCTGTCCCAGAGAGGTGGTCTGTACCAAAGAGAGACCTTCCCCAGCATGCTCCTGGGGGGGCGTGATGGTGGTGTGGTCCTTCACTGGACACACATTCTCCTCCTCTGTCTTCTTCAGGTACTTGGACCTCTGCTTGTTGTACTCCTGCTCCAGTGCCCACACAGAGATTAGGGCCCGCCCCCCTGGCTTCAGCAGGCGAATCAGCTCCTTGATGGCCGACACTCTTCTCTCCTGAATGGACAGCGGTGTGAGTTACAAGACTTTTCGCGTGACGAAGACTGTCATCCTAGATGGTTGACGTGTTTAATCCCCTCCAACTGTTATATCGGTTGACATCTTGATATCGGCCAACGTTTCATAAAAATCAATGCATCATGTCCAATATGTGGACATGGGTCCACATATTGGCCAATATTTAGACTTTAGTGAATATTCAAATTGCACTTTTCCACTGGCACCAAGAACCGAGCCGGACTCAGCCGGGCCAAAAGCGTAAATAAACCGAGCCGGTTCTCTCATCACCACCTGACTGGTCAACAGACTCAAAGATACCTATGATCTGCATTGGTGCGCATAGATTATCTGAAGGGGAAAAAAAAAAAGTACTCTATATATTATTCATTATTGGTCGTATTGCACATCACAATGTATTCATGCATTCCTGATAACTTGGAACATGAACATTTCCAACCTCCTACTTCAGGAGGACAGCTGAACAGAACGGAATCATAATGCAAATTTATGTGAGCTAATGTTAATTACCGTAGCGCTTGATGCTAACATAACATGACGATTCTCACAGACGTGCTACAGGAGATTAGTTAGCAGTATCTCCCAAAATTGCCGCCACGGTGCACCAATCTGGCTTGATAATGTCACCAGTGAATCTGGTGGGGGGAGGACACTCATAGACGGAAGGGGGAGGTGCCCGGCGGCTACACCCAACCTGCGTGGAGAAGTGGTGGATGACGGCGATGGAGATGCAGGCGTCGCACACGCCGCTGCGTAGCGGGACGTCCAGCGCGTCGCACGCCAAGGCCTGGAAGCCGCGCTCGCCGCAGATCCGCGTCAGGCTCCGGCTGCGATCGCAGCCCACCTGCAGGGGGCAGTGTGTACAGCAGTACTGTCCCCTTGACCTTTAACCTCACACAGCTGCGCACAGACCCCACCCTCAGAATCCATCCATCCATCCATTTTCCAAACCGCCTATCCGTACTGGGTCGCGGGGGGTCCGGAGCCTATCCCGGAAGCAACGGGCACGAGGCAGGGAGCAACCCTGGAGGGGGGGGCCAGCCCATCGCAGGGCACACTCACACACCAGTCACCCACACATGCACACCTACGGGCAATTTAGCAACTCCAATCAGCCTCAGCATGTTTTTGGACTGTGGGCGGAAACCCCACGACGACACGGGGAGAACATGCAAACTCCACACACAGGAAGCACAGGTGGAGACACGAACCCAGGTCCCAGAGGTGTGAGGCAGCAGTGCTAACCAGTGCATCACCATGTCGCCCCACCCTCAGAATTAACTGCTGAATTTACTTCATGCAAAAAGGGTAAAGCTGGTAATCAGGGGCAATATTTTACATTGTAAACAATAAATTCCCTGATTTACTGCAGCATCCACCTGGACTTGCAGCCTGTTTAACATGCATTTTGTGCATCAGCCGTAAATCAGGCTGGCAGGTGACGTTCAGGGCCTCTTGGTCCCCCGTTCTGCCCTGCTGACGTTTCCCACATAAATCCACAGCCTTTAGCCGCTTCGTCTTCACATAACGCTGAGGATATTGAATAGCCGTAATAATGTTCGCGATAAAACTCTTACTTGGGGGGAAAATTTCAATTAATTTTATGAGCCATGTTAGCCCCCCCCCGAGGCTCATAAGCTAGCGGATAAAACACAACGCCTTACATGCCAAACTGGGGGCAATGGTCAGCTTTTAGATTTGACTCAGGTTGGGCTTGGTCTTCAGCCTGGACTCCTTTTAGTCCTTATATTCCTGTCCCGCAAACTTGACAGTCACATCAGAAATCTCAGGGTCACGAGACTAGGGACTACTAGAGTAATATCTCACCATGTGTTTAACAAATACCCTATGTTGTAATATTACCTGCACCACATGGGGGCAGTCATGTTCAACAAGAGCCGTACTGAACAGTCCCTGTTCAACAGAAAATACTGCCTGGCTTTAAAGCTGTGTATTAAGCTCTAAAGAGGAAGGTCTGTGATTTCCTTAAGCAGACCATGGAGGCGTTAGGGGCGGGACGCGGTCAGGCCGGCCCAAGCGGCTCGTACCGCAAACACATCCGGGCGGAGGCCCAGGTACTTCCCGTTCCCACAGCCGACATCGAGCAGCAAGGCGCCGGGCGCCAGCGAGCGCAGGAAGGCCGCCACCCTGGGCCAGGCCGAGTGGCGGGTGCCGCTGAAGTGGGCCGCGATCTCCTCGTAGACGGCGTGCACGAAGCGGGACTCCAGGCGGGCGGCGTCTGTGTCACTGCGAGGGAGGGGGGGCCCGGGGGGGTCCTGCCGAGGCTGCTGGCTGTCACAGGCGGACGGGTACGCTGTGGTGGGCATGTCCGCACATGAGGAGAGGGGGCCATGTGCAGTCAGAAAGTGGTACCCCATCAACACATTAAGGTAGATGGATGGGTGGAACTTGTGTGCCCGCCTGTGTGCCACACCACAGATTTTTTTACCACGTTTACATTTATTTCATAAACTGCAGATTTGTTATTCTTGTTAAGCTTTGGAAAGTTGAATGAACAACTATGCATGAAAATAAAAGTCAAACAAAACAAGTTTCTTTTATAACATACGAATATGTATGAAAGAGTGTATAACAGTGCATGACATCCTATTAACGGGTTGTGTTCGGACAGCACAGCAATAAGATTTCCTTAGTTACGGCTCAAAGACAAATGTCAGTGTTAAGGAATAGAAACCTACCGACAGATACTGAAATTAGAGTTTTCTGCCAGGACTCACCACAGCCACACGGAGCTTGCCGGACCTTGCGGAAGGTGAAGGAGGTCCTGGTGTCTCGGTGACTCAGCGTTAGGTCACCAGGGTCACAGGTCACCACGCCCGGCCGCCTACCGCCGACCGCGGGAACCACGTCGAGCTTCCTGGGAGTTATTCTGAAAGAACCACATGGTACGAATGAGTCAATCATAAGAGACGGAAACTGTAACTGCAGTCCTCCCAGGCAATAGGGGGTAGCATCTCCCTCACCCATGGGTCCAGAGGTAGCGGCTCTCGCCATTCATCACCAGCAGGCTCCGCCTCGGTAACACCACGGCGACCGATCGTCCATCGGGGTGCCGGAAGTCCATCACCGTCTGTGGATGCCAGGGATGATCATATTTTTTATGGACAAATATGAGAAGCACCCCCCCCCCCCCACTGCTAAAACAAAAATGGGAGGTGGGAAAGTGATTTGCTGTCCTTCACATCAATGCCAGCGGGGGCATGGGGGGGCATGCACTGAGGCTTCAAGCATCCTGGGTGCAGAACCAGCAAATTAATCAGGCACCATGGTGCCTCCCGCATGTATGACGACACCATGGGTAGTGAGATGATCGGCCAGGCCTCCACCGGACTTCTCCTGCAGTTTGCAGACAGAATGAGGGACTCTCCACCATCACACTGAGGAGTGTCTGCGACGGCTTCCACAGACCTCACATCTCCTCCTGAGCTCCCCCTCACCGCTGCTCCCTGAAGCCCCAAACCACAAGCTGTCTTTAATAAGCAACTCGCCTCTGTCCATTCGAGCGCGACTGTACAGGTGTCTTACGGAGAGCCTTCCCTGATTCCCCGCTTTGCCGTTAAATGAGACAGGACCGCAGAGCGGAAACGGCCCAAGCGTGCAGAGATCCTGTCAGGTGCAGTCTGTTCTAATCAGTGCTTATTTTGTGCCAGATCCTGCTGGAACATCTTCTGTTTTTGACCGTCCAAGGAAATTCGGCATTTCCTTGTGTAATAAATATGTCTGACTTTAAACTGCAAAAAGTGCCGCCACACCGTTAACATCTTTTTGACCTTGTTTATACGCGATATCTCTTCTCTTAAAGCGTCTTGTAACCGTTGATGGGTCCCCTTCTTCATTGCTCATGACTTCCATGATACCAAACCGGTTAGCATGTGTCACACTCCGCTAGCTGAAGTTAATAAACAACTCATTGATCTTTTAGGGACACTGCTGGTCTGCTGACCGAATTTTAGGCACAAATAAATGTTCGTATAGAATCAAAGAGCCGTGGTCTCGCCCGCCATATAAAGCCCTAGTGATTATTGCACATGTGCCATCTAATCACGGTTATGTCACAGTGTGTTATCATGCAGCCCCAGTGTCGGGCATTTCAGGTCCACAAGCTACAAATCCAGACCAGGATTTTGTTTTTACCAACCAGTTCAGCATAAGGAGTCACGGTCACAGAGTATTGAGCTGCTGGGTAGAAACAAAATCACGGCCTGGATTTGTAGCTTCTGGACCTGAAATGCCCAACACTGTGCAGCCCTACTTGACATCCTGAAGATCATCTCAGCAACATTTAATTTTGCTCCTACATCAAATTTAGGATTAACGCATAATACACAGGGACACTGCCCATGTATGAACATTAAATGCCGAGAACCTGAGAGGAAGACAGAAAATTTCTCCCCATGAGGGAGAAGGTTTGTTTTCTTAGCACGGAAAGACACTGCTTTCTCATATCCACAATCTATGATGTCCAGCATTCCTCTGATGTAAGGAAATACCAGCTATAATTTATTTCCCCTGTAAATGTTAATTAAACTTACCACCGTACCTTAGCTCCGAGACTTAACGACAGGATGGTGTCCTCAAACGCAGAGTGAGTGTCCACGTGAGGTGGGATACCTAACAGTAACAAAACATGACTTTTTAACAAAACTGTCTTTGGACCAATAGCTTAACGTGAAAGGCCTCTACTGCCCTCTGGTGGAAAAGCAGGGCACCTTGTCCTGGCTGGTATTGGTTGACTGTCAGCTGATCAGGTTTAATGTTCATGATGTTCTCCCTCAAGCACTTTTCCAGCACAGAGTCACAGGCACTAGGGAGGCCTGAAGAGAAAGCAAATATTGACCTCTGAGTGTCTAAAACAATAACACAGAAGGAAATATTCAGGCTATTGTTAGATAACTGCACAGTTTTCTTTGTAACAAACATACCGAACACTATAACTTCCCCAAAATGAAAAAGAAATGCATTTAAAAAATAAAAACATACCACCAGGTAGCAGCTTGTCTTTGTCCACATTATTGGTCTCATACAGAAACTCATATCCATAGTGCTTTACTCTCCTGTTTTTCAGACTCTTCTGTGCTGAATGATAAAACAGAGAAGGCACATATGTGAATAGAAAGGAATGACTGAATTAGGATCACACTAGTGTTCATTTTAGTGCCAAGTGCACGGAAATCAATACACCCATTAATTAGTCCAGAGACTATGACACCAGTCCGCCGTGCAGAGCCATTGTAGTCTTTTTCCAGTCTTTTTTTTAGTCTTTTCCAGAAAAAAGAATATAACACAAATTATTGGTATGGTCCTCAGTTGCCAACACTACAGTTCTGCTTTTAGGGACCTCAGATTAAAAGAACAGGGGGGTCGAGGCATGCAAACTCAGCCACACACCTGTGACATCATTATCAAGGGACACCCAGTCCAAACTTTCCAGGAGACCAGTCTCTTCCTCCGGTGTAACAAAGTCCTCCAACACCTTGAGGCCAGGAGGAAGTTCTACACTGGAGCAGACGTTGTAATCCACTGCAAAGACAGGAAGAGGGAAAGGAATACACCTAGTGACGTTAAGGAGTAGTTCAATAGCCACCTCTAGGCCCAGTAAAAAAACACGGAATTTTACATCGTAAACAACGGTCATTAAGAATGTCGTCATATCTTTCCCGTGTTTATTGATACATCTGCAACACACTAACAGTATAAGTAGAAAAAAAAAAACATCGTGGTTATGTGGACATCTGGTTTGTAGAATTCATACATTTAAAAAAATCCGGCTGTTACCTTTCTCCACAAAACAAAAGTACAATGTGATAGTTTGCCCCTGGCACTGGAGGTGTCTGCCACCGAGCGACGTCTGGCATCGCCTGGCGTCTTCGACAGTTCCGTAGGTGACGAATGCATAGGGCTTGTTGGGGGGCATAAGCAGGGCCTCCACATGGCCACATCGTCCCAGCACGTCCAAGAGCTGCTCTCGGGAGACACCGTTTCCGAGGCCCCCGTTAGCCACTGCCAGCTTCTGAAATGTGGAAAGTAGCACCCATGAATTATGCATACTTCAATATGTTTTTGTAAATATTTTCAACACATCTTCGAAGGTTTGCTATGATCGTATCCGCCATATCACTAATATTTAATTGGTTTGAATAGAATGTTTGTAAGATTCACGTTGCTTCAATTTTCAGATTATGTCCGTGAATGGTAGTTTACCTGCCAAGGAGACATGTTTTACCAAATTATGTACTAATATTATACTAAATAACAAAGCGACCACAAACTGCCGGCGTCTATCTATGTTACTAGTTAATGAATCCCAGCCACTTTAATAAGGAGATTGACGTGAAATAATACATTACAGTGAAAGTTACCTTGGTCGGAAAGGACACCGTATTAATACCTTCATGTCTCAATAACGTGTGGCTAACTTTTATTTCCTTTCGAAGGCGTTTTTTTTCCTCCTTATTCTTTTTGACAGTTTCCACGCTCCCTCCACAGTTTGCTGCCATGGTGCTACTCTTAATTCTGCCGGAAGGAAACCAGGTTGCTACAAATAGTTCCTCTCTGCATTAATGTAGAAAATGTTGTGTTGTATTATAAATGAATATATATGTGTATATATATGTATATATATACACACATATATATATATATATATGTGTATATATATATATATATATATATATATATATATATGTGTGTGTGTGTGTGTATATATATATATAGCCTTCACGTGTTTTCACATTTTTGTCCTGCCCTGACATTGTACACCGACGCTGTGAGTTGCCACTGACATTGTACACGGCCAAAGTCCCTAAAGAGATTTTCCCAGCTGTTCAAAGCACCCCCCGCCCCAACACCATTCTTTATGTGGGGTAATTATAAAGAGCTCTTTGTAATTGGGACTGATTCCTGGAAAATTCTGCCGCCTGGCATTCGTTGGGCCCCTCGGCCTTCCCCCCTCTCACCTTCACTGTGAAATTCACCCTGGGATTTGCAATGGAGTCCTGTGCTGGCATGTCAGCGGCAGTCGGGTTTGTCTGGAGTTCTCCACAGTGGAGACCAACACGTACACAACAAGCAGGGTGTGAAGGAGTGTGTTTAGTAGCTTTTATGTCAGAAATTCACAGCTGTGAGCTGCTGATAGGTGGGATGCAGTATTATCCCTGACCTCTCTGCCATGTCTCTAAAACGTGAGTGAATGCAGAACCCACACAACTCAACGCCACCACGCTTTGTCCTCTGTTATGCTCCCTTTCCGTCTGCATTACCCAATCAGCTTGTGTGATCTGTGCCATGCAGAGTATTATGGGGTGTATCCTGCCGCAGCTGTAAAATGGGGGCAAAGTGTCAGAGGTCATGTGTGGCCTGATTTTTACAGAGGGGCTGCTAATCCTGGGCATCATATGCGAGGAGGTGCTGGTGCAGAGGCTCAGCTCCTCCCGGGAGGTGTGCGGGGATCAGCCGCAGCATTCCCGTGGTTGAAATTCTTCCCGTCTGCTCCAAAGAGGGGGGCCTGGACCTTCCTGTATTGTTGTGCCCACTCCCCTCCCCAGGAGGACTGGGATCCGGTGAAATATAGGTGTATTTGACAGGGCAGCCCACCTGTCTTGCTTCCTCACTGGGTCTGAATGGTTTCCAGATTGGTGGCCAGGATTCCCTCAGAGCAAAGTTCGGCTGCTTATGCTCCTGCTGATGGAAAAACAATCCCTCTCCCCTCATCCCACCTTTCTATAATAAGAATTATAACACATCCTCTAGTCCTTCATTATACCCCTGGATTGAGCTGGAAATGCCCTCCAATTAAAGTAAAGCCTTCCTCTACTTTTCTGCTTTAAGTGCAAGGCTCATATTGCTATTTTGCAAACTCACTGTGCAAGTGCTTGGCCCAGCCTTCATTGTTGCATAATGTGGAGCCTTAATGAGAGGTGGACACTCTATATATCACTTTTTAATTTGGCATAATCCGTCAAAATCTATTTTCAGTGCAGCATAGCAGCAGAAGGTGTGGACAGCTGTCACCGGTGGCAGGGAGCCCGTGCCTTTTGGCCTGATCAACATGCCTTGCCCTGGACTTCTGGGGCTCGCAGCACAACTAAACATCTGAGAGCCAAAAGTGGGCCTCAAACAAGCATTGTTTGCAATGCCGGAAATTCACTCAGCTTAGTGGCTATGTTTTCCAGATATTTTAGGAATTGTGGGTAAATTAAAGCCCAGGGGAATGTGGAAGCGCAGTATGTTGCGTGTCAAAGGCTGAAGGTGTGAGTTCAGGAGCTTGTTCTCCCATCCACACTGATGACAAGGGTCAGGGAGCAGTTCATTCATCAGGGGTAATGTGGGCATTCTCTCAAGTCTCGAGTCTCAGGGACCCCCCCATGGCACATTTTCCTTCCTCCATCCTGTTTGAATTCCTGCCCCGGTGCTGGCCCCCGCTTGGACTGTATAGGCGACCTAGTCCTGACGGAGTCTTTTATCTTTTCTTGGCACAGCCGAGCCTATAAAGTTATGAGACCGCCCACCATTACTGACATGCCAGGGGGGCCTTATACCCTGCCCTGCGTGCTACACGGTGGTGGTCGTGGTTTCTGTCCCTTGCTGAAGTTGGAGTTGTCATGACAACCGCCGGGTTCTTTGCATTCCCTCGGTGAGGGAGCCTGTCCCTCAAGGCCGACGTATGGAAACAGAGGTGGGATCTTGCTGGATCCCGGAGCCAATCGTCAGGCATCAGTGGGCATGTTACATCCGAGAAGCCACCTGAGCACAGGGGTCCGCCATGTTTGCTGTTGCTAGGTCACTATCATTGCCAACACAGCGCAAGAACTTGGCTTTGAGGGGGATGTGGTCTCCTGATGAAGCTGTCATTCCTGCATGCCCAGAAGGAAACACGTCAGTAAAATGTGTTTTATCTTAACTTCATCTAATAAACACCCTCAGCCTCTTTCAGTGCCTGCTGTGCTCGATCAGGTTGTGGGGTGTCACCAGTCTTTTGGGGGAGGGGGCTGGAACTGGAGGAAGCAGCTGAAAAGGGAAACTGTCTCTAAACAGGAATGCAAACTGTAAAGAGGAAACTGCAAGTATGAGAGCTTGCCCAGCAAATCGCAGTGAAACAAACACGTCTCCTTTAATAACAAGTGACTCTTTTGCTTTTGCTTCAATCTATTTCCCCAACCAATCATTCATCAGAATAATCTCCGCCCAGTTCACAAATCAGACCTGTCCCCACCCTAAGAACCCTTGATGGTGCCCCATGGTAGGGGTGTAAGTGCATGCAGTGTGACACGTTCGCTGGTGCCCCCCCCACTTGCCGCCCGATTATTTTAGTGGGACCCGAGTGAGACCTGGACCAGAAGGACCAGTCCGAGCCTGGGAACCAAACCAGCAGTGCACTGCGCTGAGATTTGCCACCTCGCCAGTGGAGCTGAGACAGTGTGCCCGCCTTCTGTCAGGTAGGGCTACCTGTACCCACCTGCCCCCACCACGCCACCGTCTGGGGACTCACTTCAATGCCACTGCATCCTTTTGGCAGCACAATTTATAAACTGAATTTGTGTAACGCATAGCAATTCAAGAATGTAATATGGAGAGGATTTCATGCACCGTAGAAGCTTATACAATGTAGAGAAATGCAAAAAAATCAAGGAGATTTTTTAAAAAATTTTTGTTCAGGAGAGATTTATAAAATGCAGTGTGATTTTGAATCAGGAAGGAATTTATGAAACAGGGAGGAAATTATTAGCACTAACAGGGTGGGGAAAAAATATGAGATGCTTCAGGTCTGTTACCTATGAAATGCTACCTGAAATTTTGGGATGGAAATTCCAGAAGCATCACGTGAGACTTTACGAGAACCGGTCTTGGTTTTATAGGCATCTCCCGAAAGCTTTCTAGGTGGCATCTTTACAGACGTGGCTGGCAGCTGACACAATGCTAAGTGAGACGCTTTGGACTTTAGGGATCCTGGAATGCCCCAATATCGTTGGAGAGCATGCTGTATTTTTAAAAAGTCACCGATCATCTTGATTGCTCGGTGAGCCAGAAACTTCCCGTAACCTAATCAGGCTTAACATCTCTGACATCTGCGCTTCTAGAAGGGCCCTTTGGCGACATCGGATGAAAACAATACTGAGTGTTTGTGCATTTGGCAAATGGCGTTAAAAAAGCACGTGATTGATATTTGTCCTTCACTCCACCCCCCACCTCCAGCCAGCTCTGTGCTACCATGATTTATTTACCCAGACCCCCCCACTCAAGGTCACTTCCTGTTTTTAGTTTTTAACGGTGTGCAGGGCGGCAACTCAACCCTTTTTCCTCTCTTCTCTTTGTTGTCCTTCCTCCAGGATTCCTTGGCGAGAAACAGCACCCACCCTGGTACTGCCTTCATCTGCAGCCACTGACTGACTGGAGGTTGACCTTGCCCTTCAAACCTCTGACACACCCCCTATTCCATTGGCAGGATGGAACGGTCCGTGCAGGAGCTCTTCCTCAACTTCATGATCGTCTTGATTACTGTGTTGCTGATGTGGCTGCTGGTCAGATCCTACCAAACTTCATAGGGGTGACGATGGCATGAAGCATGGATGGGGTGCAGGTACCGACCATGAGAAGAGGTCATGCAGAGTACCGCCCCCCCAACACTAAACTGAACCCATCTCCAATCTGACACCTAAATTTATTGTGTATCACTGTGACTGTCTTCTCTCAAGCCTTTAAATGCAACAACACTTAAACTTCTTTAAACAAGTTTAAAGAAAGAACGTTAAATTAATTCTAGCCAATAATATTTCTATGCTTGTTTTAGTGTTTTGTGTGTTTTTAGATCATATTTGAGAGAACATTCAGCTGTTTCCGTTTTTTTCTTGTACAGAGACTTTTAATTGATTAAAAAAAGTTAAGTGTAATTAATTCCTGTGCATCAAGGTGCCACAGTAATTATTCATGCTAATTGAAAGACCTGTCAGTGTGAGAAAAAGGTCTGTTTACAATATCTGCCATAAAAAACAATGAAGTCACTGGTGTCTCCTGTGTTTGTCTTGTGCCAAGTCGTTTGGGCCAGAAGCAATGGCGTCTTTAGAAGGACGTGACTGCTTTAAATGATCTCTGCCGGTCGGGGGGGGGGGGGGGGGGGGGGGGGGGGGGGGGGGGGGGGGGGGGGGGGGGGGGGGGGGG
>JABFDZ020000040.1:2341954-2362509 GCA_019775955.2 Pollimyrus isidori | reverse complement strand
GTGTCTTTCACTAACACATTATTGATTATCATTTATAATCATGAGATGCACGGCGCTAATGGACCAGCACGCATTGCGATTAATAGCTGTTTATATGAGGTAGTATTACTTACGTTTAAAGTGAAGTGTGTGTATGTCTCTCTCTCTCCTGAAAGATGCTGCTTGATTAATGGCCTAATGCCCCCCACCCCCTGAGACCCCCTGGGTGTAATGAAAAGCATAATCACTCTTGTGCTTCCTACAGGCCTACAAAGCCGTCGTGAACGACGCTACGATATTCAAACTGGAGCTTCCCCTCAAACAGAAGGGGTGAGTGTCTCCCCTTCCGTTCCGCGGACCCTTTTTCGCCTCACTGGGGGGGGGGGGCGCGTCTGACTTCTGGTGGGTCCCCCTCCCCCACAGGGTGGGTCTGAAAACCCAGCCAGAGTCGAAATGCCCGGAGCTGCTGGCTAACTACTGTGACATGCTACTGAGAAAGACGCCGCTTAGCAAGAAGCTCACGTCCGAGGAGATAGAGCTGAAGCTAAAGGAGGTGGTGAGTGTCCATGCGGCCGCGTGTGTCTTCGTGATGTTCTGCTCCTGGACCATCCAGGGTTGATGCTCATCTGCCGTTTGTGGATCCGTCCCAGGTTCACATGCCTTTGTTCCCCTGTGTCTTGGTGTAGCTCCTAGTTCTGAAGTACGTCCAGAACAAGGACGTGTTCATGCGGTACCACAAGGCCCACCTCACGCGGCGGCTGATACTGGACATCTCGGCCGACAGCGAGATCGAGGAGAACATGGTGGAGTGGCTCAGGGTAGGGTGACCGCGCCACGGCGCCACCTTGTGGCAACATTGGGTTTTGGTTGCCGAAATCGAAACGCAGTAAACGATACTGTGAGCTGCAGCCATGATAGGGTTTAGCTTGCTTTCAGCTTGCGGGGCCGTCGCCCTTATGTGAGCCCTGTATCCCGCAGGAAGTCGGCATGCCTGCCGATTACGTGAACAAACTGGCCAGGATGTTCCAGGACATCAAAGTATCGGAGGACCTCAACCAGGTTTTCAAGGAGATGCACAAACACAACAAACTGGCGTTACCAGGTGACGTTCTGCATATTTGGTGTGCCCTGTGTGCGAAGGCGCTGCGCTGATGTCTGCGCGACACTAACTGCCCCTCTCCCGTACCCCTGCGCATGCGACGCAGCCGACTCAGTCAACATAAAGATCTTGAACGCCGGGGCCTGGTCGCGCAGCTCGGAGAAGGTGTTTGTCTCGCTGCCCACGGAGCTGGAGGACCTGATCCCCGAGGTGGAGGAGTTTTACAAGAAGAACCACAGCGGCCGGAAACTGCACTGGCACCACCTGATGTCGAACGGCATCGTGAGTGGCCGGGCAGGGAGCAGATGCAGTAGTGAAGCCCTGCCCCGAACCTCGCTTAACCAATAATCTTTCACGTCTCCTACTGCTTAGCCAATGAGCGTTCAGCTTGTGGTGCCCATGAAGCTGCACAGTGGTTTTTGCTTTTTGGAAAGGGGGCTGGGGACAAATGTTCAACATGCCTCTATGAAATAGCTGGTCAGGCCTGCCTCATATGACACCCCCCCCCAATCCTTCACCCTGCAGATCACCTTCAAGAACGAAGTGGGGCAATACGACCTAGAGGTCACGACCTTCCAGCTGGCCGTGCTTTTTGCCTGGAACCAAAGACCAAGGGAGAAGATTAGTTTTGAGAACCTGAAGCTGGCCACAGAGCTGCCAGATGCAGAACTGAGGAGGACACTCTGGGTGAGCTTATTAAGGTTATTTATGTGGGTGACCCTGTCGGTTGTCTGTGTCCCCCAGTCTCTTATTAAGTGGGGTGACCCTGTCGGTTGTCTGTGTCCCCCAGTCTCTTATTAAGTGGGGTGATCCTGTCGGTTGTCTGTGTCCCCCAGTCTCTTATTAAGTGGGGGGACCCTGTCGGTTGTCTGTGTCCTCCAGTCTCTCGTGGCCTTCCCCAAGCTCAAGCGGCAGGTTCTGTCATACGAGCCTCAGGTCAGCTCCCCGAAGGACTTCACAGAGGGCACTCTCTTCTATGTTAACCAGGAGTTTTCGCTGATGTAAGTGCTATTCTCCTTATTTAACAGGGTTGTATGATCAACTACAGTTGCCGTATTTCCAAGATTTGGTCATATTATTTGATTATGTTACGGTCCTGTGGTTAACCAAACCAGCATTTTATATCTTCAATTTAACTGCCAGTTTTTCTGTATTTGGTGTTTTTATTGGAAAACTTTCTACTACATTCTCTTGGGTTTCATTGTCTGTGGTCCGCAGTAAAAACTCAAAAGTCCAGAAGAGGGGGAAGATCAACCTGATTGGCCGGCTGCAGCTCACCACGGAGCGGATGCGGGAGGAGGAGAATGAGGGCATAGTCCAGCTGCGGATATTGAGGACACAGGTGTGTTGGGCTTAGTGTGTGACGTCGACCTCTAGTTGGAAGGGGGACTCTCTGAATCTCCGGTAGGGTTCTGTGGCCAATGACTCCGCTGCTCTCCTGTACAGGAGGCCATCATTCAGATTATGAAGATGCGCAAGAAGATCACCAACGCCCAGCTCCAGACGGAACTCGTGGAGATCCTGAAGAACATGTTCCTGCCGCAGAAGAAGATGATCAAAGAACAAATCGAGTGGCTGATCGAGCACAAGTACATAAAGAGGGACGAGACGGACATCAACACCTTCATCTACATGGCGTAGCGCGGACAAGAGGTGGCGACAGCAGTGCAGATGAAAAGGGGGCGAGGTGTAGGAGATGCTGCCTAATGGGCTGTCAGGACTGGCACCTTCATAGCGTCAAGTGGGCTTGTGTGTGCAACCGGATCTGAGATGGATTAACGACTGACAGTTACAGTCCAGTTACAGAAATATTTAAATCCCTGCCTTACCTTGCGGAGAAAAAAAATGATTCAAAGGGACTATATTTTGCCGATTATAGTCAGTATGCATGGTGGCGTTCGTCTTGGTATTTCAGCTTCACACCTGCAGCATGCTATTCTTCTGTGGATATCTTGCGTTCATAAGAGAGCCCCATGTGTGCTGTGTTGTGCGCATACCACCCCCCCTCCCTCCGCAACCACCCAGTCACTCTCATTTCTCATCTGACTCCAACTCCAACTGTACACATCTCCGGCCAATGGGCAACCAAAAGTTTGGCCCCGCCTCCTACAGTTAAACCACACCCCTCTGCCAATAAACCGAGCTCCTTTTAATTTGGCACAGGAAGATCAGGGCAGCCTTGAAGAACGTTAGCATTGCGACTCTTCTGGATCTTCTTTCTCGGCTTCAGCAGTGCAATTTTGAGCCTTTATGTGGATAGTTGTGCTTCTCTCCATCCCAGATGTCTGACATTTTCCTCCACATTCTCAAGGGATCCACAGGTGTTTGAACATTATGTCAAGGGTGAAGACTTCTTCAGGAGATGCCTACCTGTTGTGCTGCAGGGGTTCATGTTGCAGTGACACGCCTTCTTTCGTTATGAAATCAGATTACCTGAAATCTTGAATCCTCAAGGATACTGTTGAAGGAATCTCTCCAACAAGAGCTTTCTCTCATCTCAGTGGCGTCTGTCACAGAAGGCATTAAAACAGTAGTCCGGGTCTGGTGTTCTGGAATTATTGAGAAGTGAGGTCTTTCAGATGAATTAGTTCACTCAACTCTGTTTTAGATGCTTTTCTTACTCCATCTGAAGCTGAACAAAATGTGCGTGTTTGTTTTTTTTCCCCCCTTCTGTTCAGCCTTAGCCTAGAAGCTTATGACTGAGTGGGCCATTTGTTACCAAGAAAGACATTAAAATTGCTAAGCAATGTAAACAGTTAGAACAGTACACTTAAGCGAATGCATACCTTCGGTTCACACGAGTGCAATATTTTTGAGAGCTGCAGGTGAAGGGTTATTGGTGCCATGAACGTTGTTTAAATGTTGTCAGAATGATGACCCCCCCCCATGCTTGAAGATGTTTGTCAGAGGTGTATTCCTGTTTCGGAAGGATCATTGCGATTCCTGGGATTGAAATGCGTACGGACGACGCTGACACTTTTGGTAAATTTACAGCACAACGGTGCTGAAGTCTGTGGCGTGTAGATTTTATTTTAATCAAACGCATGATTTTTTTAATGTAATACAGCTCCATTGAAAGTAGCCCCCCAACACTGAGTATTTCACAGTCTTTCTAACTTTATATTAAAGCTACTTCATCGGAGTGTCATGCTCTCGGAGAGTCTGTAATGCATCCTGGTTTGGTGGTCTTTGTGTGTGGCGGGCTTCATCAGTGCAGGTGGGCTTGACTGCGGCGCCCTCTCCTGCCCCGGAGGACCCAGGAATGTGGCCCCAGCAGTCCTCGTGCCGATCTGTTTCTCACACTGCTGGAACTCGCACCAATTTCAAAGGTTTAATATGTCAATGAAAATAAACGGTGAACCTTGTGTATGTGTTGAGGCTCCCCGCTGTCTCCTTGCAGTCTTACTTCCTGTTGATTCGTAACGTCTTGCCTCTCATGTGCCCAGTCGATGCTGGGACCTCCTTTTCTGAAAGAGGACATCATGGGGTGCTTCTCATTGGCCAGTGTTTGTCTAATCTAATCTCTTCCACCAATGGCTTCTTGAAAATCAGGACGCCAGATGTATCCCTGCCACATATTTTTTCTGCCTGGGAATCCCTATGTTCCCTGGCAGAGCTGTGCCCCCCATGTACAGCTTATTTCATCATACCGCTGCACTAAGACGTGACGGTGGGGGTCTTCACTGTGTCAAACCACATCACTCGCTTTAAGGAGGAACATGATTAATGTCCTCCCTCACTGATCTCCATTGTTTGTCCATGTTCCTCCTGCACTTCTCAGATATGAAAAGCACCTGGATGACATTACTTGTTTACTGAACTTTAGTTCCCATTTTAAAGGTCACTGCTCTGAAATTCTCCTTTGTCAGACACCCAGCACAGTGACAAAACAGCCGCTATGGTGAATCTAACTTTAATTAGGTATTAAGGCACAGATGTACAAGGTCAAATGTTTGGATATAGCATTTTATTTATAACTTTTTGATGTTTTGCTTTCCCCCAGCCATTGAAGAAATGATGGGCTGCATAATAATTACTTTAACTGCAGCAGTTCATACATTATCAATTAAATGTTCCTGAAAGTGATTTTGGTTATTTACTGATTAAGTCTGTGAAACAATATACAATTATATGCATAAATATGAAGTTATATGATACGTCTGGCAAAGAACACGTGTGTTATATTCTTCATGAGTTGTCATTAAACTAGGATACTGCTAGGCTTAAGCTTATTTATATGTGAATGGATGGATATACCATGTGTTTTCTTGATCTTTTCACTCTTGTTGATACAAAAAGGCGATCCAGTAGGTTGGGTGTGTTTCATATTTTGTTTTGACGTTGACCTGTGGTATGGTCAGTGTAGTCCAGCCTTTCCAAACCGGATGAATTTAAAATTGTGGGTCCAAATATGACAGGTGGAGCGGTGACTCTTGGTGAGGTTAGGGATCTATGTCAGCAAGCAGAAGGTTGTTGGTTTGAATCCTGTGGATGCTAGAAGGGATCTTACTCTGCTGGGCCCTTGAGCAAAGACCCGTCACCTGCAATTGCTTCATCTTGGGTTTGATATTAGTCTACATCCAGCCCTACAATTTGGTCCTCCGACTTACAGGGAAAATGTGGAGGTTGGTGGTAAGATTGGCACTCCAATCACCAATCACTGTTCCATCCAGACTAGTGTGGTGCTGAAGTATCACAACTGCACTCACATTCTCATTCCCGAGGTTGTTTATCATGTGGTGAGTGCCGTAACATGAGGTCATCAGAACATGATCCTTACCTACCACACATATGATTGCTTGAATTTTTTCCAGTAGTCCTAGAGTTTACATCTCTGCAGTATCCCAACTACCTCAATATAAGTATTTATAATGATCATGATTTTTTGTTTTTTATTTTGATTAGAAACAATGCTTGCAATATGTATTTTAAAATAAATTACCAGTTTAAGGGTCAAATTATTGATGAAATACTCTCTCTATTCCCTATTACATGATTTGTCCGTGTTATGAAATATGACAAAAACACTTTTTAAGTTAGAAATTTTGCTAGCAGGTTTTCCTTTAAGGAAACCATTCCTATGATTGTATTCTTTAATTAACTGGATTGAATATCAAAATGTTTGGTCATATCTTTAACTAATATTTTCCAGTTAATTATCAGTCAAATTATAAAGGTATTCTGATGTACAAAATATGGATGCTCTTATGTAGTTCTTGGAATACGGCTAATTTATTATAACATATTGCTTACTTTTTAAGTGGTATAATTTCTTTCATGGGCAAAATAAACCTACTGTAAATAGGCTGTTACTTGTTTTTATTGATACCCATTGTACACTCCATGTACAATGCACATTAAAATGCCATTAATAGGAGGATGCTTAATACTTAAAATACAGGTTTATCAGAGGCTTTTGTCTGAATCGACGCGAGGCATTACACTCTCAATTTAGATTTATATGTAAAATGTAGAACTGCATATTTAATAATGTATAAGAAATGTATACTGGTCGTATGTCAGCAGAGGGTGGAACTCTGTATAAATAGCACGGATAATTAACTACTAATTGGATAAATCAAGCCAGGTGGAGGGTCTGTGAAGAAAACCGTGAATAACAGGACTTTCCTGGAATTAAATTATATTGCAAACCTATTTGTCTCAATCACCAGTAATTTCCTCTGAATAAATGAGACCAAAACGTAATATGCTTATTGAAAAATTAAGATTACATCTTTCCACGTTACGCACACCTCCCCAGCTGACAGTGCAGGGAGACATGGAACAAGTGGTTTAAGGGGGTTGAATATAACGTGACTACGTTTATAATAAAACGTATTTGTAAAAATGTATTTGTTAAATGTTGAAAATAAAACGTTAAAGTCGGTTTCCTTCGATGTCGTACCGTTTCACGTGTTTATTACATGTCAAAGAGGGACAGCCCACCTTAGTGAAATCATAACATGGTACGATCCGAAAAAGTTTGTCCCCCCCCCGGAAGAAGACAGTTTGTATTTCCGGTGTGAGGAAAGTGGCACTGCTCGCCGAGGTTGGGTGCTAGTTAAATAGGCTGCTGGTTGAAGGAGTTACAGGTTGGTGTTACATTTTTGTATAATTTTATTCGTATAATGTACTTAGAATTTTGAGATGAGGACATGTCTCTGTAAAGTTACTGGGGTGTTATGAACTCAACAGATGGCTGAGTGAGATGCTAATTGTTAGCTGTCTGCTTATCTGAGTAGCTGACTAAGCGGCGCTGCTAGATTTAGATAATATACGAAATGTTAAATGGCTTACGGACCGCTAACTTAAGCGACTGCTTTTCGCTTGGTTGCCGACTGCGTCGCATACAGGAGAAAATGCTAGCACCGTTGAGGAGAACTTGGATTTCTGGTTGGATCTCTCTTGTCTCATTTTTAAATATTCTGTTGTTTTGGTTATTCTTGTCTTATGGGATTAAAATAGCGCAGTCGATGGGGGAAATTAACTTTAATACTAGTTAACTGCATACTTAAGCAACACATTATCTTTGATTAAATAAGTCATGTTTTAAAATCTCCTTTTAAAAGCTGTTGATCGTCGCCTCCGTCCACATATTCCTAATTACATTTGGTTTATGGTTCCTCTTGGCATCGGCACTGGTATGGAGCCTGTTGGTGTCTTGTGTTTAATAATGTTAAAGTATGTATCTCGGATGATTGTCAGGATGTTCTTCGGCTTCAGTATCCCTCCAATCTCTGTATCTAGCATCGCATCTTCATCTGTTCCTACGCAGTTTGCCGCGTTTGCCCGGTTTTTCTGCCCCTCCACGCAGTGACGCAGTTAGCGGAGGCCGAAAAACGCAGGATGGCGGTATTAAAGTATAAAACAAACACGATCAGACACGTTCAGTTATTCATACTATTTGCTGCTCACACTTATCCACTTCCCAGTTTAGATAAGGAGCTGGATTTTCTTGGTTTATGTCTAGACTAAATAGCATTTATCTTACCACTACTGTTATGCAGTAATTTAACATGGACGGCTCATGTATATATTTGCGTGTATGTATGAATGTTGTGAAAGCGAAACGTAATATTTGGTTTAACGAAAAGCTCCGATCTTTTCCTTTTTAGTGTGTCTTCGTGCGTAAAAATGCTTTTCCTGAGAGCACTCTTTTTCTAATTCTTCTAGTTGGGCGAAATGTTCAGTCTTTTCTCCTGTCACTCTTACAGAAATAGCTTTCTACACCGAAGCATTGCTGATTCCTGGTGAGCCCTGTAAGTCTGAATCTCACCTTATTGGGTTATTAAATGCATAATGTACGTACTGTTGACGATACTGTTAATTAGAAATAACTTTTAATCCCCGGAAAGGAATGCTTTGAAAACTAAAATTTTAAGACCATTCTGCAGCTCACAGCTAACCATAACGTTTTCCCCTCTCTTAAGTCTAGATTTTGGTACATCTTAATGGACAGAGTGACCAAAACTACATAGGTACAGTTTTCTGGTATATTACTGCTTGTAACGTGGTTGTTCTGGCTGTAGTAGTGGTAGGCTGTTCTCCATGCATGCTTCTGATCTCCCTCGCTGCTTCCTAGGTACAGCCCAGTTTGATAAACCCTCTGGTGTCATCAGCATGCCTGTGAAGAAGAAGAGAAAGTCCTCAGGCTCTGATGAATCTGCTCTCAAAAAGTGTAAAATTACCAGGTAGGAGGCCTGCTAGGGTATCTGTCTTTAGTACTTAAGCGCTGGGTTCTTAAGTGTTGCCTTGATCTGAATGATGGCTGGTTTGGGGTTCAGAGGCTGCTCATTTCTGAATGTGCAGGGCTCTGGATGGGTGTCCAGGTTACATGTCCTGCACATTCGAGGCGCCGCGCTCAGCATATCAGTCCGGTTACCTGCTGTGAGATTCTTCTGGGAGGATTGTCCGCGGTCTCGTGGCTTTGCTGTAAACCTATTTTTCTGTTGGACACTTACAGTTCGCCATTAAGAAACACTTCTGCCGTTTTGCCTGTGGGTCAGTTTTTGCAGGACGCAGTTGCCCAGCCGACTGATCAACCCAGACGACCACTTTTCCAGTAAGAAGTGCCAATCCTGGTTCTACGAGTATGCGGGTATGCTGGCGTGTATCTGTACCTCTGACTTTGTGTCTCTTGAATTTATCTGTTATGTTCTGTTCTTGCTGTCATCCATAGCTGTAGCTTAATGTCGATGTATAAGCAGTATGTCTATGGAACCTGGTTCTGTACTAGCTTGGTTTCTGCTCTCGGATGCAGTACATTAACAGAGGTTGTCATCAACCATCAGTCAGGCATCGTTGTGGGTGTCCAAGAGGTCTGGGTGATGGAAACAAGTCTGAAAGACCGGTACACATCGGTGCGAAATGAAAAGGATTTTTACCCTTTCAGGCACAGATGAGGTTGTAGGCCCAGAGGGGATGGAGAAGTTCTGTGAAGACATTGGTGTGGAGCCAGAAAACGTGAGTATCCCCTAATGACAAACTCATGTGGATCACGCTGAATTGGTGTAGCTGGTGGGCAGGAGGATGCTCTTGGCTCCTTTCAAGCTGGTCTCCTGTGCTTCTCAAGACCCTGGTCCTTCAGGTCCACCTCAACCGCCGGATCACAGAGACCCGCTAACTCTGTTTTATGTGACCCGCTGGGTAGGATGGGTAATATTCGATAACCTAATTACCGTGTATCTGGAGCAGTATAATGATGCTGGTGTTTTTGTCTGCTTCAATCTTGTTAATTATCCGCGGCACTTCATCTGTTTTGCACAGATCATTATGTTAGTTTTAGCCTGGAAGCTAGAAGCACAAAATATGGGATTTTTCACAAAAGAAGAGTGGATTAAAGGCATGACCTCACTACAGTAAGAGAGCCCCCTGCGACCTCCCTGTATACGGTGTCCCGCTTGGCCTGCCTCCCTGATGCCCGCTGTGATCCGGCCCTCACAGGTGCGATCAGCCTGAGTGCATACAGGGGAAGCTGGACTACCTGCGCTCCCAGCTGAACGACCCCGTCGCGTTCAAGAACATCTACAGATACGCCTTCGACTTCGCCCGGGTGAGCGTCCGCCTGGCCGGCTGCTTCTCTGATTGCCGTGACAACGATCCCCTACATCTGAGGTGGCCGACCTTATCCGCAAAGATCCGCAGTGAGTGGCGGGTTTTCGCCGCAACTCCCTAATTAGATTACTAATTAGAGGACTGATTGGCTGAGGAGTCCTCACACCTGGGTTTGAACAGCTGACCTAACGGTCACCCCATAAACCTGCATACGCCGCGGCCCTTTGCGGACAAGGTTGGCCAGCCCTGCCCTAAATGCTCGTGCTTTTCGTGTGGAGAGGTTTGTGGTCGACGCTGATGGATGCCTCCCGCCGTAGGATAAGCATCAGCGCAGCCTTGATATGGATACGGCGAAGTCAATGCTGGCTCTAATTCTTGGAAGGACGTGGCCCCTTTTCCCCGTCTTCCACCAGTTTCTGGAGGTACGTGTATATTTGGGTTTTCGCTCCTCTCTTCTATACCTGGTGATGGGACTAGGAGCACATCTGAGGATCGTGTGGCAGAGTGAGTTTTTCCAAAATGTGATTAGACACTGAATGATTTGGACCTGTAAGCGTCTTCCCACCACCATGGGGCAGTGTTTTCTGTGGTCTTGCATACCTGTATGTTGTATGGGTGGGGTTATTAGTTTAGAGTCTGAGTAATTTTCCCCTCTCTGTTCTCTTCCAGCAATCAAAATACAAAGTCATGAACAAGGACCAGTGGTACAATGTCTTGGAGTTCAGCAGGACCGTAAACACGGACCTCAGGAACTACGACGAGGATGGAGCGTGTGAGTTTGTGCCGCTTCTTGGACTGAATAATATGGGGATGGAATTTCCTCTATAGGCAGCGAAACGCTATGTCCCACCGCACACGCCTGCATGGGCGGCGGACATCGCTGGCCTTTCAGCTGTCCTGCATCGAACCGAAAGGTCTACTTCCCCTCTCATGAACCAAAAGGCTTCTGGTGCACTGAGGTGAACCCGTGCCAGCTCTGGGTGGGTGGGAGAGCTGGTCTTGGTGGATGGGGTGGAAGGGCATGGCCCTAAATGGTATTATGGAATGGTAGAATGCTGCATGAAGATTGAACCATGTTAGAGTAACTAGTGAGCCTGGAATAACTAGGTCTGCATATTTAAGGATCCAAGTGCCAGCAGACTTGTAAGCATGGAGAGTTGCATTCATACCCAGGAGTAACTAATGATCTCTCTTCCTGTAACACAATGTGAAACAGAACAGGTATAATTATGGCCTCCATGTTCACCAGTAAATTTACACTAGTCTATGGAGCAGACTGCCCTGGCCTGGTCCTGACTGCTTCTGCCTTGTCACTCCCAAACCAGCATGCTGTGCCCAGACATGAGACCAGTTTCCTGTATGCCGCTCGTTCATTGGCTGATGGCTTCCTCCATCTCCCGCCCCTCCCCCCTCCTTCAGGGCCAGTGCTATTGGACGAGTTTGTGGAATGGCAGAAGGCCCGGCTGGTGGTTTAGCGGGGGCGTGGCCGAGGAAGCGGCGGGGGTGTGGATGGCAGACGTCTCTCTCCCCCCCCAACCAGCCGGAATGCTTCGCACCCGACGTGCAGCCCGGTGAAAATGGACTTTGACAGTGTTAATCTAAACTAAAGGGGATTCAGTTGTGTGTCTCCACCTGTACTGGCGGTTAAGTATCCAGTGTTGAAAGACGCCCTGGGTCTCTGTTAGGGTTTCCTATGTCTTACCTCATTTATAGTGTTTTCAGAGTAAGAATAAAGGACTGGAGATGGTTTGCGGCACTTTAATTGCTCCACTGCAGGGTGGGATTGTCAGGAGTCCCATGCAGTTTCTCGCTGACACTGTGACTGCAGAGTAAGGCTCCTCACCGTCTGCATTTCAGCTTCCAGCCACTGACGACTTTTCTTTAAACAAGCACAGGAATCTTTTTTTTTTTTTTTTGGTCCATATTTATCGGACTCAATTTAGCTCTTAATTAATGAATCGCCTATGTTAAACTGCATCAGTATTGCCTGAGAAATACAGCAACACGATTGCAGGTTGTGATTTTTCAATTTCACAAATGGCATTGTTCAAGATGCAGAAAAATACTAAACTGAATGGGGTGACCTGACGGTTTGGTGGGTAGGAATATGCCCCCCATGTCTTCTCATGCCCCTGCCCCCGTTGAGGATAGATGAAGATCTTTTGAAAAATTAAGTACGGTGGTAAGAATATTAAAATAGGTTTGCATAATCAGCATATTTAATGCAGTCTGATTGGTTCTTTGACTTGAATGTCTGTGAATGCCGGTCTTGGGGGGTTGATGGCGGACTCCCCCCACGGGGGGCCTAGCTGCGGCTCACGCTGACAGCTCGAACACTGCAGTGCCCCCCCCCAGGCTGCCGCGGGCTGGGCTCGTGCCCCCCTGGGAAGGCAACCTGCTGGTGTCGGCCCCCACAGCCACGCTCATGATGTTGCTGAGGCGGGTCAGAGAGAGGGACCTCTGCTTCGCCAGCGGTGCCTCCTCCGCCCCCGGCTCGGGGGAGTGGGGGCTCCCGTCTTCGTCGTAGTGGTACAGCTTGATCACCCTGCGCTTGGCCGCCCGGGGGGGTTCCCGCCGTTCCTGGGGCCCTTCCCAGGAGTCATTCGTCTGCCCCCCAGGCTCTTGGCCACTCTCACACTGCAGGTTGCAGTCTCCCGGAACCCCCTTTTCTGGGTGGGGGTCCCCTCCACCTGCTGTTTCCTGGCTTGCATCAGCATCCTCGCCTTGTCGGGCCAGGGTGGTCCGTGGGGCCTTCCTGGGGGGCCCGGTCTGCTCAGGCTCCCGTGACGACTCCTCGCCGACCTCGATGTTAACGGCGCCCTCTGTGTTTGCTCCCGGGTCCTTCCGGAAGGTCGTCCTTCCGTAGTGCTCAGCGCTTCCCCTTGCTCGCCTTACCCTCATTTTCTGCACACAGCGGTTAAGGTAGGTCCTACTAAAGGCTCCTAGGCTGAACCCTGCAAGGAAGGTGACAGTCACTGAAGCCACTACCGCAGCGTCAAAATGGCTCTTGGACACCGTCCCTCGATAGCCCTGAGTGTCTCTAGTCTTCCTTTGCCCGGCTGGCACATATCGGAGCCTGTATGGCTGGAGGCTCTGTCCTTCACCCTCCCGGAGGAGGCAGTAGTACAATCCATTGTGATAAGGGGTGGGCTGGCTAATCCTCAAGCTGCCATTGGCCAGGATTTTCAGGGGGGTGGGGTCACCTTGCCCACTGCTGTTCTGCCATTGGCCGAATGGGGTTTGCCAGTACAGAAATTCTGTATGGGAAGAAAAATGGTTGATTACACAGTGCTACACTGCCCCCTTTGGATTCAAACTGGAATGGATCCTTCCTCACCCCCCTGCCTGCTCCTTCTGCAGGGCAGTATCAAGGCGGTGTGCTCCTGCAGTGTGTGCGCCACGGTGTCGTGGAGCCCCAGACAGCGGCCCCCCTGCTCACAGTGGAGCCCCCATGGGTTGCCGTGGAGATAGACAGCCACGCCCCTCTCCCTCAGAGCCTGTATGGTCATGGCTGGCATGGATTTCAGTCGGTTGGCACTCAGGTTCAGCACCTGAGTTATGAAACAGTTTTTACCGTCCCATCATGCCCCCTACCTACTACATGTCCCATCATGCCCCCTACCTACTACATGTCGGTGCCTCAAACCAGCCCATCAGAGTACAGGATCAATTTTACTGCTTTGGAATAGCAGTGTAGACCAGAGTACAAATTGTAAAATATCTGTACTATCCTAATTCATACTTGACACTATGATGGCTCTTTAACTACCCACACACTGGTTGGCTTTCTGGTATGAATAGCATGTTCTGTACTATATACTAAAACTCAGTATGAATTTCTCTAGAAATGCCGATGGTTTCACAGAAGAGAAATGTTGCCAAAATGCCAATATAGACCAATAATGGTCACTCCACATCCTGAGGTGACTGGGGACCAAGTCCGTTTTATAAATAAAGTTGGCAAATTTATTGGAAGCAAGTGTAGGTGGGTGTGGGGGGGGCCTGTCTTTGCACCCTTAGGTTACCTGACCATCCTCATCAGTTTCTCCTCTTATTTGCCCCTGTTTCTGTTCCTCACTGGCTCCTCCTCTGATAACCAGTGGAACAGCTACAGGGACATCCTGGAGGTTAAGTCCCCCAGCCACGATGGATCACCCACCTTCAGCTTCTCCATCCCCCAGAAGGCCGCGGGAGACACCTCAGAGATCAGGTTGTGCTCCAGGTGCAGCTCCTGCAGCCCAGAGCAGAGCTGGAGACCCGAATCCACGCTGGGAATGTGGTTTCCCGCCAGGGAGAGCACGCGCAAGCTGCTCACTCTGCATACCGCTGCAATACCAATTTCAAGACAGTAGAGGGCACAACAGACACTTTCCATAACAGCCTTCAGGTTGTGAAATGTCAGTCCTGTAGTCAACATACGCGGCCGACTACAGTACCGACATCTGAGCGGGTGCCGACTTGCCTCGGCTAAGACCGGTGTTCTGTCATAAAATCCTACCTATCGAGACGTGCTAGCGAGTCTTTCTGCGCATGTGCAGTCCCACCGTTTTGGGATTACGGTTAGGGTTAAGGTAGGGTTTTTGGGGGGTTAGGGCTACCGATTAACACTACGGTAGCATAACTCGACAGAACAACAGACCTAGTATTAATCAGTCAGTAACTAAAGACTAAATTTGATCATTCCGGTGCCTCTGACGCTATTCTGCCATTCTATCTAACATGTATCGGAATGAAAATATGGAGATTTCTGCAGTATCTAAATTAAATAAGCGTCGTAGCCAGTTGCCGGTATCTGCCAGCAGCGCCTGCTCCATTTTCCTCTCAAGTGAACCAGGGTGGAAGGTAGCGGTCCGAGTCCCCAGCAATTACAGCTCTGGGGGATTCGCCGGTATGGCGGGCGCATCTGAATACATAACGTTTTTAACGTGTAATAAAATACATATTTTTTTAACATGGGAACGAGGTGATATAACAGCAAAATTTAATATTCAGAGGGATAGGCCAATTTGGGGCCCATGTTTCACGGCGTCAAAATTAATAAATAAAAATCAGTCGAAATCAGTGTCATTAGACGGTTTTGCAGTCACTAAACAGACCATTTCGATGAGATTTTACGTTGTTCGATCCACCTTCAAATTCATCTAGTCGTAAATACTATAAATTTGAATAATATCTGTAAGTTTTCCTAACTTCCTACATAGTGTTTGCAGTCCCTGGCGCATTAAAGGTCCGACTCTGTTTACCTTGTGGGATCGCCGTTAGGCTGTTATTCTGCAGCAGTACAGTCTGCAGGTTGCGCAGGCCGCTAAAAGCAGATGGTGGAATCCCAGTCAGAAAGTTATGTCTGAGGTCGAGGACTTCCAGGGCTTGGAGCCCTGACCACAGCTCCTTGGTCACGGTTTGCAGCAGGTTGCTGCTCAGATCCAGCTCCTTCAGTCGCGGGAGACCAGCCCGCACTCCGTCGTGGATCTCCTGGATGCGGTTGTGGCTGAGATCAAGCCGAGTTGCACACGACGTGCGACACGGTACGTCCGACCAGGTGAGGCTGGAGATGTCGTTGTAACTCAGGTCCAAGGTGTGGGTCTGGCTCCCGCAACCAGGTGGCACTCCAGAGCCTTCAGAGCAGTTTGTCGGAACTGGACTGTTCCCGACCCGAAGTGCGCTCTGGTCCCAAGGCGCTGGTCGGATTGCTGAGCAGAACCTCAGCTGACACAGCAGTAGCGCAAGCAGCGGTCTTGAGAGGTTAAAGATTATCTCCATAGTTGGAACATGGTAAAGGTCAGATAATAGTTGTTATAGAAGCGAAAACGAGGCTTCTGGCTTTTTTTTTCTATAATTAGATGTGTAATTATATGCACAGTATAGGGGTGTGGTAGATGCTAGACATTATGAGCAAAACCTTACAAGTAAATACGTTTGAAAAAATGATCCGGTTTGTTGCGGTAATAAATTGCCTTTTGCGGAAGACAAAACATTTCTTGACAATTTATGGGACAACGGAATGAGATTATTCCCGGTATGAAAAAGTAATAATTTTTTTAAAAAACATTCAAATAAAGTATCCTAGCAATAAAATAGCAAAGGGTGGGGAACTTACCATCCTAAGCCGATGATGGTGATACCTTTATTCGTCTTTAAAGCGTTTAAAATGCAAGCCTAGTTTCTAGTAGGAAGAGCCGTGTTTAAACCAGGCAAGGTAGAGGTCCCTCTCTCTGTCCCACCTCAACAACATCATGATTTAAACCATGTTGAGGTGTAAAGTGCAGGTCTCACATGATACATGGAGAGTCTGTTACTCGCTGCAGGGTTTAAAAATTAACAGTCGGGACAGTAGCATATGTGGAGGGAACAGGTGACACTACTAGGACTGTCACACCATGAACAGGGAAGCGGCTGATGAAAGAGAAGGAGTTTGGGAAACGGCGCTGGGAGTGACGGAAAACAGTACTATAGCACCAGCTGGTGTTTCGGAAAACACGGCGAAGTGGGTGTGTCAAATCTATGGACACACAATCCGTTATATTACCTGTAATGCTATGTCCTTTATTTCCATTTCATGCATCCGGCCATCTTCCCAGCGTTTATCCCAGTTAGGGTCACGAGCAGCTATGCGGTTAAGGTTCTGCCAGTAGCAGCAAGAAAGCGGACAGCGTGTTTTATAGCCCCCTAAATTTTTATCTTCACTTTTTATATAGGTCCATTTTCTACATGTTTTATGTTTTTACTACATATTAGTATTATTGTTATTATTATACCTTGTACGTTGAACAGTTTTGAGTACAGCAATTTCATTGAATTGATGGTCTAGCAACATTTATGTATGCGACCAATTCATATGTATGCAATATGCGAAACGAGGGATTCTCTACTTGGCCACAAGGGGGCGGCACAATCCGACTTTACTAAACGGGAACCCTGTGCGTAGCTTGCCGGTCGACGCGAAGGGGCTTTCCTGGAAAATGCTTACAGTAAAAGGAAGACAGCACGTCTTGTTTAACTTTAAGTTATACAATTTACATGGATCTATAAATCTGGCTGTTCTTTGCGGATCCTTAAGTCTGATGCAAAAGGTGGGTATGCTTGTTATTTTAATGAAGACTAATTTGATATATTTAACGGGATAACTTCATTCTGTCCATGCACCTAATAATGCCATTCAAAAAATGACCTCACAAGAAACAAATTTTCGACGTCCTGACTACGAAGAGATTCAACACAAGTGCAAAATAAATCTGATTAAAGTGTCTGTAATATTTTCCCGAGAGTGTGTTGTGACGTTGTGGAGCCTCGAACCTCAAGATGCTGCGCTGGTTACGCATGCGCAGTGCAGCTACGCGCTCACCGGCCCCTCCCTGGAGGGTGAGAGTAACAAGTCCGTGTACAGAGCGGGGAGTCTCGCAGCGTGGGGCGGCGGCGTTGCTGGTTGTGTTCACGCCTCCGCTTTTCCCAGGGGCTCCGGAGAGTGCGTCAACGGGGGAGAGGATCCCTGCGCAGGTAAGGGGAAACGGGGGCAGTTCAACTGGGAATGGGTTATGTTTAGGCGAAAAGCGATAGTGATAAAGCAGCGGGGCTGGAGGGGGGCGGCTGGGCATGTGTGCTTATCAGTAAAGTGCAGTGTGTAATACGCGAGGCACCTTTCGCTTGCTTTAAACACTGTATCCGATCAACGGTCACTTGGAGACACTTTTGCCGTTCGGTGCCGGAGACTGAACCCGCACCCAGTGTGATCCGCACCCAGGAAAAGCAGAGACCCCACACCATACAGTCCGGGTCCAGCAGACTGCGCCTTCGTCTAACTAACTGAAGATCCTCTTGTATGCTTCTTGCCGTTTCGGACCCATAATTCACATGGCAGTCTTCGGAGCAAAACAACTAAAAAAGCGTTGCAAAGCGTTGGTTTCTGGCACAAAAAACCGCACGAAGCCCCGCCTCGTCACTGCTGGGGGGTGCCGAAAAAAACATGGGGAAGTCAAAGCATTTATCGACTACTTAATTTTAAATATATTTTTGTTGTGTTAATATTATTTTTATATATGTATGGGTGTGGGTTTATGCTTTAGAATTCCGCCCTCTGCACACTTCCGCCAAGTTTGGAAGTATGAGAGAGGGAGTGATCGTGACTCACCCCTTTATTTACTACAATTGCTGTTTCTTGTCTCCAATACTGCCAGAGCCTCTGTCCCGGGTGTTTGCGCAATGTAATATAATAGAGAGAAACGGCAAACGGCGCAGCGCCTTATTATCCGCTGTTCGAGGTGACTCCCACTGGCTTCTCCAATACACCGAGCTACCAGATGGGCTGAGTTTAAGATACTTTCGATCGCTCCCTCCTGGTTTTTTAACTATGTTACGCCCTGAGTATGGGGGCTCCCGCTCACCCGATTACTCAGTATTGTTAGCAAATGATGGTAACTGTACTCTCTGCCACTGGTGATTGGCTTCAGGCCACTTTGGGAAAACACAGGCGGCCTCTAGTCAAACAGGACTTTGATGTTTTGGAAGATGCCACATAAAGGCAGATTTTACTGCTGTTCCTTTGTCGACAAGAGGAACAAGAGCTGGGCACGGTGTGCCCAAGGTATCACGCCCAGTTTCCTTATTGGCTTTTCAGGGCGGGATAATGGAAGCTGGGGCAGGTCGTCTGCGTGCGAGTGCCCCCTTTGGTGAGGCCCGGGGCTCCGCGGGAAACTGTGGCTCAGGCCTCCACTGTCCCTGCTGTGTCAGGGCGCCTCTGCATTCCCGCTGGGTAGAATTCCGGGTTTTCTCCCTGGACTTGTGGCTGCTGCCGTGATGCTTGTAAGCAGAGATTCTAGCGACTCTGGGGGCCCTAAACAAAAAAACTCCATGGGCTCCCCCCCCCCCTTCTGGCATAGTAGCATTTATTACCTTTGAGGTGACCCAGCAGATGTGGTTTGTTCTTCAAGCCGCAGTCCCCATAGCAAAGTGGGAGGGGGCAGGATCCCGTCACATCTGTGTGTGGACGAGGTCCCTAGCTTATTAACCCCGCCCACCTCTAAAACGCTTCGCGGGATTGGCTATAAAGTGAAGCTCAAGGAGGTGGTGCAGAGGATGGGAGTTTTGGGGGCTTGTTTCACCGGCTGGGGTGTGATATGCAGCCCTTCTCTGCAGAAGAATTGCATTTTACAAGACCAGTTTTGTCAGTCGGAGGTGTGACTCCCCTCCACAGGGAGGAGTGTCCTACCTCCTCCTATCTCCTCACACACAGGCCTTTATGATCAGGTGACAGGAAGCGTGGTTTCGAGGTCCAGCCTGGCCTTCTTTCTCCGGCTGCCTGCCGCCACAGGCTCCACACTACGTGTCCCGGCTCACTCTCCAGCCCCTTCTCCACACACTTCCTCCAAGCTGAGGAACCAGCTGCTGCCCCTGTCCAGACTGGGGGGGCTGCAGCTGGATGACCTGGGAGGGCGACTTCACTGTGACCCAGGGGCAGTGGGCCACCCCAGCCAGCCGTATGGCTCTTTGCTGGGAGAGGTACTCTTATGGCCCACATTCTTGACAAGTGCTGGGCAGACTGCGGGTCTCTGTGGCAAGCGGGGGCCATTGTGTGTCAGGCCTGAACTCGTCACACAGAATCCACGTCAACACAAGCCTTGCTGATGTTGTAAGTAATGACATGGATAGATACTGTCACTGTTGGAATAGAGACAGAATATAATTGGCTTTGGATACATATCACGTTAGGTTGTGACCCACCCCCCCCCAGTCATTCCACATGGTACAGTCCATCACCTGCTTACCTGATTCAGCCAATAACAGACTTTGTCAAAACATAATTACTGCAATCAGGTTTTTCGGTGTTGCAACAAAACTGCATTGTTGGGGGTCACCATGGAGAACTTTGAAACTCCCCAGCTAAGCCTCTGGAAAAATGACCCATGCAGTATTTTGTAGTATTTTGTGTTTTCAGGGCTCTGCCTTGCCGTACTCCTGTGATAGTACTCACGGCGCCCCCTGTGTGTCATGTCCACTCCTTGCAGGTTCTGGCATGTTTTCCTCGACGAGCCCTTACAAGGGCCAGCGGTACGCGGCCCTGAAGAAGCAGTGTCTGCAGGGCAAGCTGCTCTTTGAGGACCCCCTGTTTCCCGCCAGCGATGAGTCGCTCTTCTTCCAGCGAAACCAAATCGGCCGGGTGGTGTGGAAGAGGCCCAAGGTGGGGTGCCGCGCCTTACTGCGCCGTGCTGTGCCTTACTGTGCCGCGCCTTACTGCGCCGTGCTGTGCCTTACTGTGCCGCGCCTTACTGTGCCGCGCCTTACTGCGCCGTGCTGTGCCTTACTGTGCCGCGCCTTACTGCGCCGTGCTGTGCCTTACTGTGCCGCGCCTTACTGTGCCGCGCCTTACTGCGCCGTGCTGTGCCTTACTGTGCCGCGCCTTACTGCGCCGTGCTGTGCCTTACTGTGCCGC
>JABFDZ020000040.1:2301729-2312122 GCA_019775955.2 Pollimyrus isidori | reverse complement strand
TGCAGGCAATATATACAGTATGAATGCAATATTCAGCACACAAAATGCACTATGCAGGCAATATATACAGTATGAATGCAATATTCAGCACACAAAATGCACTATGCAGGCAATATATACAGTATGAATACAATATGCAGCACACAAAATGCACTATGCATGCAATATATACAGTATGAATGCAATATGCAGCACAAAGTATGCACTATGAATGCAATATGCAGTATGCATATGTGTAATATGCATGCAATATATAGTATGCATACAATATACATGCAATACACGATAACGTATGAGATGAACAGGCAGTTTAGGGTGCCAGTGCCTAATGAATGGCAGCGGTAATCGGAATCATACCGACGGCTATCAGAGTGTCTAACATTGGCGTGACTGTCAATCCTAGGGAATCTACGGCAGGTTGTTCGTTTGGATCGTGGACAAGATCAACGCTGCCATCTACAAACCACCGTCCACCGAACCCAAGGCCGTGCGGCGCTCCATCGGCCTGCTGGACATCTTCGGCTTTGAGAACTTCACCAACAACAGGCGAGTGTGGAGCAGCTGCCGCCTGCCATTCCTGCAGATCCTCACACACTATTTGATGTTGCGTGAGAAGGTCACTTCATCCAAACTTTGGTAGAGTCTGTTAGACACGTATCTACACTAGGGACCAAAAGAATGGAAACACCTCAGATTCTTAGCATTATACTTTAAAAATCACTGCATGAATATTGGCAGGAATGTTCATAAACAGTCAAATAATGTAACAGATATTATAGATTGGATGATTACATGAGTAACCGGAGCAACAGTTGCATAAAGTTTAGAAATGTCCAAAAATTGGATGTTTCCAAAATTTTGGCCACTAGTGCAACGTGATAAAATGACGTCCCATGACGTATTGGGGTTATGGAAATAGCTTGAATCAATAGTTTTCTGTTAGTCAAAGAGACATACAAGCTTTTTCTTTATAGAGGAAATGCTCCAGTCTGAATCCTGTGTTCTGATGAGTCTTTAGTTCACTTCCTTCTCCTCGGCCGATTTGCTTGGCTCCAGTTTTGAGCAGCTGTGCATCAACTTCGCCAACGAGAACCTTCAGCAGTTCTTCGTGCGGCATGTGTTCAAGCTGGAGCAGGAGGAGTACAACCTGGAGAACATCAACTGGCAGCACATCGAGTTCACCGACAACCAGGACGCCCTGGACATGATCGCCATCAAGCCCATGAACATCATCTCGCTCATCGACGAGGAGAGCAAGTTCCCCAAGGTGACCTTCCGGAGCTGATGACGGATGTGATGCCCTGGAAACAAAGGACGCTTTGATAGTAATGAGAGAACATTTACTTCAAACGTCACTGGTTCTGTGTTTCCAGGGTACTGACACCACCATGCTGAATAAACTCAACTCCCAGCACAAACTGAACACCAATTACATCCCGCCAAAGAACACTTATGAAACCCAGTTTGGGATCCAGCACTTCGCCGGGGTGGTTTATTATGAGACGAGAGGTGAGCCGTGTTTTGAACCTGTATCCACTCGGTGTCTTTTCAAGTTAATCACAGGGTTGGTTCTGATAGTTCTCAAAAAAAAAAGAACCGAATGGTGACATGCAGTTCATTATTCTACTTAACGAAGGCATTTGCCAGAAAGTAAATCGGTCGTTCCAAATTCCAGGCTTCCTGGAGAAGAACAGAGACACCTTGCATGGCGACATCATCCAGCTGGTCCACTCCTCCAGGAACAAGTTCATCAAACAGATTTTCCAGGCTGATGTTGCTATGGTAACGTCGCTAGGGATCTTTATGAGGATGTATCTGCTGTAACGGTGTGGCCGGAATGTGTGGGTGTCATTATTCCCTAAACGGATTTGATTGTTGCATCACCATCTCTTGAAATAACCTGAACCCCTCCCCCCCTAGACAGACTAACCAGGGCTACTCATCCAGGTAACCAACCAGGTGTTGAAACCAAACAACCAACCTGAAGTCACAAATCAGGCCGATTCCTGTAGTCGCGCTGAAGACCTTGTTGCAGATGAAGTCGTATTCATTCGAACCCCCTTCCCTTGCCTGTTTCTACTCCGGCTTTGCTAATGAGACCTTTCTCCTCCCTCTGCCTGAATCGCCACCCCTGCACCTCAGTTTCTGTGTGGCTGTGTCGCCGGCGGTGTTCTCACCCCGCCAGACACCCCTCCTTCAAAGGTAACGGCGATTCACGCCCACGTTGCTGCTCCCCCGACTCCCATGATGCATCTGCCGCTAACCTTGCCCGGCGCTCTCCGCCACCGCCGCCGCTGCGCCCATCCTGCCGCTTATCCAGTGACCCCTTCCAGTGGGGTCACATCCTGCTTAGCTGCTCGCCCCGGGGCTGGGTCATGAACCGCTATCCAGTGTCACAACAAGCCCGACCAGCTTATTTTCATCAATTCATCGCATGAGGTCATTTCCTGGAATGTTAACGGTCTGAATTCAGGTATGCGTGCTGAACCTGGACGAGGGTCCTCACAACCGTGAAGGTGAAAGGAAGCTTCCTGCTTCTTGCATGGATTGTTCCTGGTTGAAAGCTTCTTCAACAATTAGACCTGCTTACACTGTAGATGTCTGACTGTGGGCCTCGGTTGTAGTCAGTTGTGAGATGAGTGTCGAATATGAACATTGTAATGTAGTATAATTACACAAACTAGAACTTTTACATTCTTGATTATATCTTGGGAGAACTTCACACTACAGGCAAAGTGGTCTGTGTTTCTTTAAGCAGGTCCTTATTTTTCTTTTGTGGGGTTTATGTTACCTGTCCTGTCAGCAAAAACGTTTGTTCTGCTCGACCAGTGACCTCGAAATCCGACACACTGGACTCACTGGTCCACTCCGACACGCATGCTGGGCGATGGCGGCACTCAGAACCGAGTCGCGGTTATCACCTTCCTGCGTGAGGATGATGAGGGGGCCGGACAGGAAGGTGAAGCAGGATCGGCTCTGAATCCCCACCTCCCCGTTTCCTGTTCCCCCTCCCTCCCGATCGCAGGGTGCCGAGACTCGGAAACGCTCTCCCACGCTCAGCAGTCAGTTCAAGCGCTCGCTGGAGCTGCTGATGCGAACCCTCAGCGTGTGCCAGCCCTTCTTCGTCCGCTGCATCAAGCCCAATGAGTTCAAGAAGCCCATGGTGAGTGATGGCGGATGGGAGGAGTGCTAGTACAGTCTGTGGGACTGGCGTCTGGGCCTCTACCATGGTATCGTGTGTGTATCTTACTCTCCATGGGGCAGTACGGCAACATCTTCTCATGTCCCACAGTCCATGACATTTGGTGTCACCAGCTGCTTTTGTGATCTTTTGGTTCCATATTGATCTACAGGTCTCCCTGATAATGGTTTAATTTATTAGTAGTTGTCACTTTGTCCATTTGCTGCACTGCCATTTGTTTTCGTTGCCGTCTATCTGTTTCTTTTTTGGTTTGTGTGGATTTCTTGCTATCGGTCTGTGGGATCTTTAGTTGACCGTCTGGATCGCACGGGATGAATGTGGCGACGCAGATCACGTGCGGTTTTGTGCCGCGCGCGAATCGTACACGTGGACTGCTGGGGAGTGACCTAATGTCCTTCCCCGTCCCTCAGTTGTTTGATCGCGAGCTGTGCGTCCGGCAGCTGCGCTACTCGGGCATGATGGAGACCATCCGCATCCGCCGGGCTGGCTACCCCATACGTTACACCTTCGTGGAGTTTGTGGACCGTTACCGCGTCCTCATGCCCGGGGTCAAACCCGCCTACAAGCAGGTGGGTTGGCGCGTACCGTGGAAACGCCGACGTCCACAGTTTGGACGCGTTTTCGTTTAGTATTATTCTTCAGATGCATTGTTCTGTATGTGGTTTCGTTTTGGTTATTCGTTGTGCCGTTTTGTTCGTTTTCCACTCGTGTTTTTTTTTCCCCCATGTTTTGTTTTGCATTCATCTCTCTGTCATCGCGGCCGTGTCCTCAGGAAGATCTGCGGGGCACCTGTCAGCGCATCGCAGAAGCTGTCCTGGGGAGGGACGACGACTGGCAGATGGGGAAGACCAAGATCTTCCTCAAGGTGAATTCTGTTGGCACCTAGACTTTTCTGATATGATCGATATGTGTAAAAATACTAAAGTATAAGTCCATTGTCAGTGCTAAATAGACTTAACCGTAGGGTTCTGTAAAGGGGGGGGGGGGCATTGTTTTAATCCACAGTCACGGGGTGTTGGATGTGGGACAAACTGTTTTGCTTTGGTGGAGTGGAAAGACTCCAGCGCCGGGTCAAAGGTTCTTGGAAAGCTCATCTGCGGCTGCTATCAGAGGGCTCCAGCTGCCGAGGCAGGAAGCGCCAACCCATGGGGACTGGGGGGGGAAGCAAAAATAACCCTTCCCTGCCGGAAGTGGGCATACCTGAGTGGCTGTCAGGGTTAGGGTTAGGGTTAGCCCAGCATCAAAAAGAACCCTGCGTGAAAAAGAATTTTTCGAATGAAAGTTTTTTTTTCCTCTTGGCCCGAAGGCTGAATCGTTTATAAACACAAGTGTGTGTGATGCTTAACGTGCTTTCAGGACCACCATGACATGCTGCTGGAGATCGAGCGGGATAAGGCCATCACCGACAAGGTCATTCTGATCCAGAAGGTGGTGCGGGGCTTCAAGGACAGGTGAGGATGGGGGCTGCGACCATGGAGGATGTGAAGGAGAATAGGAGGGGCGGGACTGCTGGATTTAACCGAGAGCAAGAGAAGACGGACACGGATTCCCGGACATAACTATGTCACTGGATTGCTTCGTCACTGTGCTGCTTAAATTCTCTCTCTGTGGTGGTATTTTGTATTAAACTTGACCTGTGTAACTTTATGCTGAAAAAATGCAGTATAATCATTTTGTCACAGTTTTAGCGATAGCTAAAACTATTGCTAAAATTGCTGTTTAACAGATCAAATTTCCTTAAAATGAGGAAGTCTGCCTTGTTCATCCAGAAGACCTGGAGGGGTTATTACTGCCGAAAGAACTACAGTGCAGTGAGTTTCCTAATTGTGATTTTCAAAGAACGGGAGAGACCTTATGACCCATAGACGTTCTGGTGCATTGGTGTTTCTGACTTGGTGATTCATTGGTGATTCCAATGGTGCATTAGTGGTTCAAACATTTCATTGGTGGTTTCAACGCCCCATTTGTAGTTCTTAGATCCCATCTGTAGTTCTAAAGTTCTATTGTCTGGCAAATAAAACTCTAAAAATGGCTCCTGACCGGCATCTCCTCCCTTGTTTTCTCTCCTCCATCAGATGCGAGTGGGCTTCTCGCGCCTGCAGGCGCTGTATCGCTCACGGAAGCTGTACGCCACCTACCATGTGACCCGGCAGCGCATCACGCACTTCCAGGCCCGGGGCCGCGGCTTTCTGGTGCGGCGGGCCTTCCGGCACCGCCTGTGGGCGGTCATCACCATCCAGGCCTACACGCGCGGCATGATCGCTCGCAGGCTGTACCGGAGGCTCAAGGGCGAGGTGGGCCCCACGCCACTTTCACGTCTTCCAGTGGCACAGCCGGGAAAGGCGTTACATTTCGCATTTGTCTTGTACCTTTGAACCTGATAAGATAAAATGGATATTTATTGATTTCTGGTAGGGGGCAGTTTCTCTGTCCAGTGGCATAGAAAGAGATACAAACAGAGATACCAACAGAGATACCAACAGAGGATGTTGTAAGAGAGACAAAAAATACACAAAGGAAAATCAATAATAAACAAAAAGTAACATTATAGAATGAACAAATCTGTGCAAAACCTAAATTGTTCTAATGAAATATTCAGATGTGTAAGTGTATTACAATTACAATTTAATTACTCATTAGGACACTTGAAAATGATTTAATACTATAATTCAATGCTTTACTCAAAGGTTTTACCTGCATGACCTGTCCTGGATTATAACTGGGTTCCAGAAAACTCCTCATGTCCTTAACCACTACACCTTCTGTCTGTCCTATGGCCTAACCCGTGACCTTTGACCCCAGGGGTCACAGCCGTAGCAGGAGCTCCCCTGCGTTTGTGATTGGGTGTCCCTGACTCTAACCCTAACCTAACCCGTGACCTTTGACCCCAGGGGTCACAGCCGTAGCAGGAGCTCCCCTGCGTTTGTGATTGGGTGTCCCTGACTCTAACCCTAACCTAACCCGTGACCTTTGACCCCAGGGGTCACAGCCGTAGCAGGAGATCCCCTGCGTTTGTGATTGGGTGTCCCTGACTCTAACCCTAACCTAACCCGTGACCTTTGACCTCAGGGGTCACAGCCGTAGCAGGAGCTCCCCTGCGTTTGTGATTGGGTGTCCCTGACCTCTAACCCCTCCGTAGTACCGGCGCCGCCTGGAGGCGGAGAAGATGCGTCTGGCCGAGGAGGAGCGGCTCCGTAACCAGATGAGCGCCAAGAAGGCCAAGGCCGAGGCGGAGCGCAAGCACCAGGAGCGCCTGGCACAGCTGGCGCGCGAGGACGCCGAGCGGGAGCGGCGCCAGCGCGAGGAGGCGCGCCGCAAGAAGGAGCTGCTGGAGCGGACGGAGAAGGCGCGGCGCGAGCCCGTCAACGACTCTGACATGGTCGACAAGATGTTCGGCTTCCTGGGCACCACCAGCTCCTTCCCCGGGCAGGAGGGCCAGGCTCCTACGGGCTTTGAGGTAAAAGGAGTGTCTGCTTTCCCCCGGGGGCCCCCACCATCACCCGGGCCCCCACCATCTCCACCAACCTCAGATCATTCAGCTGTTTCATTAAATTTTCCACAGAAAGTGATATTCGGTGGTGGCTGTTAAACAGTCCTTTGGGTTCAGTTGGTCCTGCTGAGTCCAGCAGGTTTTCCTCGGCTCCAAGGAGCACAATTGGCCAATTGGCCTCTATTGAGTTATGAGCGAAGCAGCTTAGTGCCCAGCTGGAGCAGAATCCACCCTCCCCTTGGTATCTGCTGCACTCTGACTGGAGATGGTATCAGTCTTATTCCAAGAAACGAGTTTGGAAAGCGTGCCGGCCGGCCGACATCTAGCTGATTCTCTTGTCTGTGTGCATTTTTTTGACAGGATCTTGAGCCCCAGAAGGGGCTTGAGGAGGAGGACCTGGATGAGGCCCTACCCCTCCCTGAGGAAGAGGAAGAGGACCTGTCGGAGTACAAATTTGCCAAGTTTGCTGCCACCTACTTCCAGGGCACGACTACGCACAGCTACATGCGCCGACCACTGAAGCAGCCGCTGCTCTACCATGAGGACGAAGGTGACCAACTGGTAGGTGCCATTCATGGTGGGGGGCATAGCAGGGGCTGACCTTATCATTAGCCAATGATATGTTTTTAATCGGTGAGTGACAAGGGAGGAGGCACTCTAGGGGCCAATCAGCTTTCAGCTGGGCTGAATGCCCTTGTGGTCCCGCCCCTGCCACCAGGCCCGCTGAAGCACATTCACTCGGTGTCGTTCTCCTGCTCCCTCCGTCTGCAGGCCGCCCTGGCCGTCTGGATCACAGTGCTGAGGTTCATGGGTGACCTCCCCGAGCCCAAGTACCACACGGCCATCAGCGACGGCAGCGAGAAGATCCCCGTCATGACCAAGATCTACGAGACCCTCGGCAAGAAGACTTACAAGCGAGAGCTGCAGGCACTTCAGGGGGAGGGAGAGGTAGGGAGGAGGATAGGAGCCTCTGCTAGACCCCTACATCTCCTGGGGACCGTTATATCTACTTAGTGATGAATTCATGTGGCATAACAGCATCCAGTGGCTTTTGACTCGGCCTTGTGGTGTTTTAGAGACACCAGCTCTGCTAAGCGGTGATTTAGCACTGTGTTTAACTTTGCACTTTCAAAACTTCATACATCCTGTTGATTTTCAGACAGTGAAGAAGCATCACTCAATACCAGTACTGTAAGCACAGTACTGTTTCTGGTTTTTTTTTTTTAGAGAATTTATATAAATTTTAAAGAATTTCTGACATTTTACAAATCTTGTTTTTGCTAAGAAACAAACTGGAGAAATGTCTGTCGGTTAAATGCCTGAGGTGTGGTCCTCACACAGCTCACCAAGGCGACCATGATGCATTGTGACCATGTTGGCATGACAACAGCACGAAGTGTAAACTGTCCCTGTCGCTCTGCTCCACCTTCGCAGACTGGTCACATTGACGGTCAGAAGAAGAGCAGCGTGCGCCACAAGCTGGTATCGCTGACACTGAAGAAGAAGTCAAAGATCACAGAGGAGGTGAGTCTGGCCGTTCTGCTTGTGTGTGTCTGTTGTTTGGAAAACCATCGGTCCTGGAGCTGACCGTGATCTAAGGTGTTTCTGGGGTCTGTTTCCAGGTAACCAAGCGTCTGAACGATGGTGAGTACACCATGCATGGCAACAGCATGCTGGAAGACCGACCCACCTCCAATCTGGAGAAACTGCACTTCATCATCGGCAACGGTATCCTACGGCCCGCCCTCAGGTCAGAACGAGAGAGATATTCCATGCCTGATTTACTCTGTGAGCACCATAGATATTCCATGCCTAATTTATTCTGGGAGCACCATAGATATTCCATGGCTGATTTTATCTAGGGGTGTTTAGCAATATGTGTACTTGACAGTTTTTGTGTTCTCGCATACCCATTTGACATCATCTTCCACTGCTGAAGTTTAGTTCCAATACTCAAAAGCAAAGAGGGTAAAAATCCCCAGATGGCGTTCTTGTGCCACCTGAAATATCGAGGATGCATCCTCGCTAATGAGAATCCCATGATTTATCGTGTCCCAAATCCGTTATTGGGAGGCAAGTCAGCAAAAGGCTTTTGCCAAGAACACAAGTACCATCTTTGAGGACTTGGTAATTAGAATCCGTATGAGTGCCATAGATAACAACTGGCTGATTCTCTCTGTGAGCACCATAGATATCCCATGGCTGATTCTCTCTGTGAGCACCATAGATATTCCATGGCTGATTCTCTCTCTGAGCACCATAGATAACAACTGGCTGATTCTCTCTGTGAGCACCATAGATATTCCATGGCTGATTCTCTCTCTGAGCACCATAGATATTCCATGGCTGATTCTCTCTCTGAGCACCATAGATATTCCATGGCTGATTCTCTCAGTGAGCACCATAGATATTCCATGGCTGATTCTCTCAGTGAGCACCATAGCTATTCCATGGCTGATTTTCTCTGTGAGCACCATAGATATCCTCTGGCTAATTCATCCCCTGTTGACTGCAGACAGCCACTGCATCCTCTGAGCACCATGGAAACTGTGAACAAAAGCCACTTACTTTCTGTAATGTCCCCATCACAGAGATGAGATTTACTGTCAGATCTGCAAGCAGCTGACCCAGAATCCTTCCAAGAGCAGCCACGCCCGTGGGTGGATCCTTGTGTCGCTCTGTGTGGGCTGCTTTGCCCCCTCAGAGAAGTTTGTCAAAGTAAGACCCCTCAGCAATTTTTTTAACATGTTTAATGATGCCGAAAATCTCATGCTGGTTAGAACAAGGTGTGTCGACCTCTCTGTTAATATGTACTTTTCATTCCTTTGCTATATTTAATTAAATTGTTCAATACCCTTAATGTGAATACTTCAATGATATACATTCTTTAATGTACGGCAACCCTCACTGGATTTTAATTCTTGAGGTTAAGTATTTACTCAAAGGCTTACAGCTCTTTTATGGGGTCATCTAAGCTAGGGTTGCTGCTATTTTTAGGTCAAATTGACCTTTGTCTCTGACCCCACAGTATCTGAGGAATTTTATCAGTGGGGGGCCCCCTGGTTATGCCCCTTACTGTGAGGAGAGGCTGAGGCGGACCTTCGTAAATGGCACAAGGACCCAGCCACCCTCTTGGCTGGAGCTCCAGGTATGGCTTTTAGACCAATGAAATGGGTCACAGCACACTCACTGTCCCTTCATTGGTGGACCAGTGGGAGTATTTCCTACCTATCTGTTGTTTTTCTTGTCCAATGTTGTCGAAGATGGTAATGGCTCAATTTCCCTTGTGCAGCAAATCCAATGGTAGCGATGTTGGGTCTGGATTTATTCATTTTGAAAATTTATTTACTTGTCAGTGCTTTTTGTTTTGCAGGCCACCAAGTCGAAGAAGCCGATAATGCTCCCTGTGACCTTCATGGATGGAACAACTAAGACCCTGCTGACCGATTCGGCCACCACGGCCAAGGAGCTGTGTAACGCCCTGGCAGACAAGATCGGGCTGAGGGACACCTTCGGCTTCTCTCTCTACATCGCCCTCTTTGATAAGGTGAGCCGCGTCTCTGCATCCGGCAGGGCGTTCTTCACATCATGCTTGTCATACGTCACCATCGAACATGTCCCTGTCGAAAGGTGTCCTCGCTGGGCAGCGGGAACGATCACGTGATGGACGCCGTGTCGCAGTGCGAGCAGTACGCCAAGGA
>JABFDZ020000040.1:2288852-2299187 GCA_019775955.2 Pollimyrus isidori | reverse complement strand
GGCTCTCCACTTTTCTTCTTTGTTTCATTTCCGCCGGTTCCCTCTCTTCATTTCTCCCCGGTTCCCCTGCCAGGCCCCCCCCCAAGCACACGCTGAGCCGGGTCATGATCACCAAGAACCGCGGCAGGGACAAGATGTGGTGCTGCACGCGGGACCCCATCAAGCAGCCCCTGCTGAAGAAGGTTCTCAGCCACGAGGAGCTCTCTCAGGAGGCCTGCATGGCCTTCATCAATATCCTTTCCTGCGCTCTGCCCTCAAGGTGCTGCCTGCCGATCCCTGCATGTCCCGGACCTCATCAGCCGCTCCACCAGAGTCTCGACGGCGTTGTCGCTCTCACGTCCTCGACACGATGGTCGTCGGTGTCGCCCTCCATCAGTGTGAATCCCTCAGATACGCTAAGCTGTTATGTTCCGTGCTCATGGGCTCTGGTGTGTTGTTCCTTGACGCTAGTCTCCGCACCCATCATGAAATACATGGGCGACTACCCATCCAAGCGCATGCGGTCCGTGAACGAGCTCACCGACCAGATCTTCGAAGGGGCCCTGAAGGCAGAGCCACTCAAGGACGAGATGTACTGCCAAATTCTGAAGCAGCTCACGGAGAATCATGTAAAGTACGTGAAGGGTCTCCGGGTCCTTCTGCCTGAAGCCTCGAGCTCAGGAAAACCACCTTTGTGGAGGAAGCGGCATGTGCTGTTCTCTTTGCAGTTGCATTATGGGATTTTTATGCGCAGGTATAGTGAGGAGAAGGGCTGGGAGCTGCTGTGGCTCTGTACGGGCCTGTTTCCGCCCAGCAACCTCCTGCTGCCCCATGTTCAGAGGTTCATACAGGCCAAGAGGCAGCACCCGCTGGCCTCGGACTGCATGCAGCGCCTGCAGAAGGCCCTGAGGTAAGACCCCGCGACTGTAAGACTGCGGCTCATTTTAATAGTGCAGCTACAGGTTCTCGGCTAAGAATCTGTCCTTATTAGCAGTGACCTGCACTCTGCTCCCAGCATGTCCCCTCACGCCATGTCACCTGCACACCTCAGCGACTCTTGTAGGAAGGACTGTCTAGATCAGGGTTATTCAAATCAGGTCCGAGCCCAGCTGGTTTTCCAGCCTTCCTTTACCTGTCAGTCAGGTGTGAAGCCTCTGACCAATCAGAATCAGTAATTATTAAAGTAACTACCTGGGAGAACTGAAAACACGGCCTGGATTTGGAATCGAGGTCCAGATTTGAGGAATCCTGGTCTAGATCTTCTGGGTGCTTGACAGGAGTCACCCTGGAAATGATTTGACTGCATCAAGCTGTTCTGTGTCTACATAAAAACCTCCTGTGGCAGTGATGAATGTGGCTGCTTTCTGCTGACTCCTCACCCGCTGCCTCCCCACCTGCGTCAGTAGCTGCGGCCTGCATTGTGTTGGTTTTAGTCTTAAAATATCACGGTTAAAATTCATCTCTTTTTTTGCACCCTGCCAGCTCCCAGCACACCTGTACCCGCTGTTTGGCTTTAGAAACACGCCCTTATACTGACGCCTCTGACATTTCAGGAATGGCTCCAGGAAGTACCCGCCCCACCTGGTGGAGGTGGAGGCCATCCAGCACAAGACCACGCAGATCTTCCACAAAGTGTATTTCCCCGACGACACGGATGAGGTGAACATCCTTGTTCAGACCAGTTCCAGTTCTGGGTCAAAATACAATCGGGACCGAATCACCCAATGGATGAAAGGGTCCTGTCAGCTTGCATTTTCTGACTTGAATTGGCCATCTTTTGGAACATTATGTCCTTGGGTTTTAATTTTATCCTGTAATATATGTCTACCAAGGAGGTTTTATAATATCAGTAACAAAATCCATTAGTGAAAAGTGTTCTGCAGGCCAGAAAATAGCACTACATAATGATGATGAAGCATTATCTGCTCTTAGAGACTGTTATCTCCAGTTAAGTGCTAATTATATGGGCAGAGATTACAGAGGGGACGGATTCTGTAATTAATTGGATATGCCTGAAAAACACTGATAATTATATTCTAATTTAGTTGTTCTAAATAGGTCTGCCTCTAATTATTTCTCAAATTTTTTTCTAAATTATTGTCTGACTGGGGTTATGGGACAGTGGTATTGCAAAATGGAATAATTTTTATAATGGGGTAATTTTTTTTTGTAAACTGTTGTAGGCTTTTGAGGTGGAGTCGAGCACGAAAGCCAAAGATTTCTGCCTGAACATCTCCAGCCGTCTGCTGCTCAAGTCCTCCGAGGGCTTCAGCTTATTTGTAAAGATCTCCGACAAGGTAGGAGAACCCGGAATGAAAGAGGGGGTTTGTGAGGGTCAGTGAGGGTTACAGGTGAGACGGAGTCTGATATCACAGTGAGTCCTGGAGGCTTTGCGAGGAAGCTGAGAGGAAGCAGAGAGCATCTGAAGCTCAGACTTTATGAAGCTGGTGTACGAGGCTGCTGGAGGGAGAGGAGGTTGAAGCTGGGCTCTGCTTTTCAGGTGATCAGTGTGCCGGAAGGGGATTTTTTCTTTGATTTCGTCAGGCACCTCACGGACTGGATCAAGAAAGCCCGGCCTATAAAGGAGGGTAAAGCCCTATAAACCAGCTTAATCCTCTTTGAGAGTCAAGTCAACACTCTCCCCTGCTCTTCCCACCTAAACGGCGTGTGTGCTCTGTCTGTTTTAGGTGTAGTGCCTTCATTGACCTACCAGGTATTCTTCATGAAGAAACTGTGGACCAACACTGTCCCAGGGAAGGACTCGTTTGCAGATTCCATTTTTCACTACTATCAGGTGATTCATCTTTGGATCCCCGTGTATTTCCCATCACTAATAGCGTTGGCGTTGTGAAGACAGTGCTGATCTTTAACTGGCTCCCCTGTCCCACACGCTCCTCCTCAGGAACTCCCCAAATACCTGCGCGGCTACCACAAGTGCTCGCGCGACGAGGTCTTCCAGCTGGCCGCACTCATCTACCGCGTGAAGTTCGAGGACGACAAGTCTCACTTCCCCAGTATCCCCAAGATGCTGAGAGAGCTGGTTCCTCAAGACCTCATAAGGCAGATGTCTCCTGACGACTGGAAACGGGTGAGCGGATGCGAGACTCGCCGTTCATCCTTCAGTATAGTCCATCAGACCATCCATCCATCCAGTCATTAGTCCATCAATCAATCAATCCATCCTTCCTCACTCACTGTGTGTTCCACTGTGTGGAACAGTGCGTTTCCACACATGCATGCTGTTCAGAGTGGTGTTTCTCAGTCATCTTCCTAGAGGACCATGTGCCAGAATGTTTTCATTCCAGCCCACACTACTTTCACCCTACCACATTCATTATTAGCCTATTAAGGGCCATCTGAGCCCGACTTAAGGTAGGGTTGGAAGGAGAATATTGTGGCATGGGGGGGGTCTTACAGGAAATGGATTGAGAACCAACGCTTTGAGAGTCATTCTTGGTGCGTGGACAACACCCCGTCTCACAGAGATCTCTGCCATGTTTGTGCAGTCCGTGGTGGCGTACTTCAACAAGCATGCTGGGAAATCACGGGAGGAGGCCAAGCTGATGTTCCTCAAAGTCATTTTCAAGTGGCCAACATTTGGATCGGCCTTCTTCGAGGTGAAGGTAAGCAGTTTGCCTTGTCGTTTTTGTGTCCGGGGGAGTGATTTGAGCTTCTCTGTAGCCACCTTGTCTGGGTGTTTCACACCTGTTTGGGGTTTACGATAAGAACTCCAGAACCATTAATGCCTACACTATTTTCTAGCAAACTACAGAGCCAAATATCCCAGAGATCCTCCTGATAGCGATTAACAAGCATGGCGTCAGCCTCATTGACCCAAAGAGCAAGGTAAGTGTGACTCTGTTGTTATGTTTGAGGATCGTGCGCATGTGTGTGCGTGTGTTCAAGGCTGTGCGTGTCTGCATTGATTCACAGGACATCCTGATCACGCACCCCTTCACCAAGATCTCCAACTGGAGCAGCGGGAACACGTACTTCCACATCACCATCGGCAACCTGGTCCGAGGCAGCAAGTTGCTGTGTGAGACCTCGCTGGTGAGGAAGCCGACCGTTTCGAGGAGCAGGTTTCGGTTCCAGCTGAAGCTGGGCACAGTGGCTCCTAGTTTCAGATGTTCAGATGATAATTCACTAATGAAATTTCTTCACTGAAAATGTTTGTTGAAGGAAACCCGATTTGTGAAAATCCCTCCGATTTCCGGTCTGCACACAGGGCTATAAGATGGATGACCTCCTCACCTCGTACATCAGCCAGATGCTGACCACCATGAGCAAACAACGGGGTGCCCGTGTCAACAGCAAGTGAACTGATTATTGGCTGAGAGCTATTGAGCTTCTCAGGCTGCTCCGGCCCCTGGGCCAGCCCTGCAGCTGGGGACACACCTACTCCGCCCGTATATGGAGATTGAGTCGAAGCCCCTCCCCCAGCACCATTGGCTCTGACATCGATGATCCCGCCCCCTCATCTCCTTCCAGTGAGGATGACTACCTCTGAGCTTCCCCTTTCTCCCTTGTTCCCTCTTCTTCTCACCTGCCCTCCCCGCTGACCCCCCTGGTAAGCCAGCTCGCCAATCAGGGCCTTCTGGGAAGCCTCGAGAGACACTCCTCTGACTGAGACAATTCCTCCTTTGATGAAGTCACACACATAGACGAATGGGTCAGTACTGATTCTGGTTATATCGCCTGAATGACCTATACTCAGTTCTGATGCCACCAACCAGTATCAGAAATGTTCTGCAAACTGCACATATGTGACACCTCCACCCCTCACTGGAAAAGCAACGATTTTAAAATATGTTTGATATGGGTTACATTGCTATAAATCCATATCACTAAATGTAAACTGTATGATTTCACTCAAGTTTGAAAGCCTTAATTTTTTGTACAATTTAATTATGATATTTTGTCATTAGGACTGACATTCAAATATGTGGCTATTTAATGTTTCAGAATATGTTTGTTTTGTAAAGGGTTTCCACAAGTTTTAGGATGCAGAACCGAAAATGAGACGACTATTAAACATGGCTGCCGCCCCGCCAGGTGGTCCGAGCCGCTTATTGCTGATGGAATGACCTGCTGCGGTCACTCGGGTCCCGTAAACCACGCAAGCTCTTCCGCCTTGTTCCTTTAATGTATTCATAATGGCTTTTCTTGTGGCATGAAGGGTTTGTGGCATTGAGTTCGTATTTGTCTATTCGAAACATTCAGAAGTCATACCCCATTGCCGGAACTGACTGGCAGGTCAATATAATCGCTTCATGTTCAGTAATGACAGCAGGTTGAGATGCATTTTTCAAAATCTGTCCCCGGGTGACACGCAAATATAGACCCTCTACAAGAGCATCTCCTCTTGGCTTTTTACACGGTGTGGTCTCCATAGCAACGAGGCCAAGATGGCTCCAAGCAAAAGTTTGGACAGCCCTTGTAGCATGCAGGTCTGGTGAGTTTACATTGTATTTAATGTTAGTGTGTGCGTGTGTGTTTCACGTTTAACAAAGTTTTAATATATATATATACATTAAATTAAAAATAAGCTGATTTTTTTTTTTATTTGAAAGGGGACATGCCTCTACCACAAGCACATTGTTTTATCTTAAAAGCAGCAGTTTTATACATAAATAAACTTATTCAAATGTCTGTTTTCAGCCAGACTTGTTTTCTTAGCTATATCATAGGAACTGTCGTGGTTTAAAGACTCGGGGGAATGATGTTAGAACAATATAACGGCTTCCCAGGACGGGAAAAGGCGCCACTCCCGTTACTTAGCTTACCGTGTGTCAGTCCCAGCTCATTTTGTTTAAGCCCAGTTAGGTGCAGGTAAGTGAATACAGCTGTCTGATTGGATACTGGATAAGAGAGGCGGCACACAAGCATGAAAATGATAGATCATAGGTTGATCTGGATAGACATCTTATTACAATTTTATATATGAAGATTGTCTGTCAGTTTAAGAATATTTTTAAGGAAAAATAAAATAGAGTATAGGATACTGACTTTTTTGCACTGCTTTAAGCAGCTCTGATCGCGAGGGAGGTGCTGGCAAAGTACTTCCCTGGTGTTTAATGCCATCAGGCCCCGGGCCCCCACCTGGCCCCCGGGGCAGTCTGCTAGGCAGATAGTGGGCCTCTTAAATCAACATGATGGTGCAGAAAGTCCCTTTTTGACATTTCAGAGCCTGGCAGCTGAGTGGTTCTGTCACGCTCTGCCAGCACAGCTAGACCTTACAGGCTGTACTGTGAGCTTGCTCATGCACACTCACAGGAAAGCCACTCCTACATACCTCATTAATGGCTGCCGTGTGCAGGAAACATTTAATTTGACAAAAACAGATTGATACATTTGAACATTGTGATGTCATGTTATAGCACATGCTCAGATCATAAGCATTAAACTACAAAGCAGCAATGTGACTGGGCACTAGGGGGCGCCCTTAGACTGCATGGTCGATGACTGGGAGCATCTCTGGGACAGCGGCCTTCCCCCAGTGACGTAAGAATAGTGGCCTCGAAAGAGGGTTCTGAAGGTTGGGTGACGTTACCATGGATACCACCAGTTTGAGGTTGGGAACGACAGCAAATGAAAAATCACTTGTGAAAGTAGCGCTTGCGTTCCTGCGATGGTGCTTAAGGGTCCTTCGGTTACTGCCGGAAAAGCCAAGTTGTCCACGGACAGTTCTGGTCACATGACCACCACTCAAAGGGCTGGAGAGCATGTGAAAGATTTGTTTTTCGATGGGTGTACAGGAGGAGGAGGAAGAGGAGGAAGGCTCACTGCCTGCTTCCTCTGACTGTGGCCTCCTCCGCGATGGTGGCCAGGTTGGGGGTGGCCGGCTGGCTCCGCAGGTCCCCCCGGACGCTGACACTGGAGACGGACCACACGTCGCTCAGCTCTGCGGGACACAGGAGGCCCAGGGGTCGGAGGGCAGGAAACGCCAAGTGAGAGATGGTGCCAGACTGTACCGGCAAACGTATCTGGTGGAAGCCGAAAGCGGCTGATCCACAGTGGTAACCACTACAGCAGCGACGGTTCAGGCTCAAGTCAAGCACACAAGTCGCCCCTCCGAGTTTCTCCAGGTACATATCAGCGGTTAAAAATGTGTTTCTTAGAGAAGTAGCACTAATTGGGTACTGGTCAAGACTACCATTTAAGAGTCACCAATCGACCCAATTTGGACGACATGCCCTCACCGGTGCGGAACTTGCTGTAAGGCCCCTTCTCGTGCGTCTCTCTGCCGCCCGTCCAGAAAGACAGGCCCCTGTCTCGCCACCTGGAACGAAGCCACGGTCACTTATGAAATCGGTAGCGCATTTCGCCGGTGGCAGAGGATGGGTGGGGGGGGTTCGGGACTCACCAGTGTAAGACAAACACGAGCAGGATGAGGGCAGCAGAGGCAGCGTCGGTGAGGGTCCACATCAGCATGTAGCGTTTGGGAGTCTAAGGGGGGAGCAGAATCAGCACATTCCCTGTCAGGCCGTCTGGATATTGAGAGATTTGCTGGGGTTGCATCAATGACAAGAAATACGATCATTCATGGATCCGCTGTTTGTCCTAGACCCATGTAGGATAACTTTCTCAAAAAACGGCACGTACGCAACTGCAAAGAACAAAGATAAAGGTGACGGGGATTATACTACATCTGAGGACGGTGGAGCCCAGGATAGACGTCAAACAGAGAGTCTAATTAGAGGGGGGTGATTAAAAGAGGGACACAGACCTAAAAACGGCAGAAGAGCAGCGACTCATACGAGGTTTTCTCCGGCTTTAAGGCTTAACGTAAGACCGCGCCAAGTGAGGAGCGAGGGGGGGGGGTTAGTCGCACGGCCGGACCTCACCATGAGGAAGAGGGGCCGCCGCAGTGCCTTCAGGACGTGCACGGCGTTGGTGGTGACGGACTGGGCCCCAGTGCACCAGGCCAGCGAGTACAGCCAGGGCTGCGTCACCACGTAGAGGTTGGTGCTGATGTTCACAGACGCGTATTTGCTGAGGGGAAGATGAAGCTGTTCAGTGAGCATGTGATGGGGACCCCACTCAAGGTCACTTTGGGATCCCTGGCCCAAAGACTAAAAAGCTAGATCAGAGCTGGATAAATAAGGAACATATTTATTTCATATTTAGTGTAATGACCGTTTGTGGCCAGCAGGGGGCCCTAGGAAAATTCATTGTTTAATAATAATAATAATAGCTACTTTATTGAAATGGTCTTTATGCCTCCCTCAGCTTGCTCTTTGTGGAGTAAGTTGTCCCAGGGAGCTGGTGGTTAAAGGCCTTGCTCAAGGACCCACAGACGTGCTGAGGCTGGGTTTGAACCGGCGACCTTCTGATTACAGGCACACAGGCTTAGGCCACTGAGCCACACGCTGGCCCCCCTACACTCACTTTGGCACCCCCTTAGCTGCAGGGAGGGACAGAGCGACACCGACACACTGCCATTCACGGCTGCAAAAAACACCAACCCTCGACGGAGATGTCCCTGTCACTCTACTCCCAGGGACCGTGCCGACAGCGTGGTTGCTGTGGCAACCAGTGCCATCTCCCTCCCCGTTGAGGACGCCACGGTAGAGAGTGTCCTCCTAACATCACCCTCTGGGAATCAGGCACACTGAATACAGCACACGCCCCCGGCAGTCTGATTCAAGTACTGCAGCTTAAAAGCCACCACAGCCATCTGTCTCATTATCCTCTCTGGAAAATTCACAGTCTGTTCATTAAGATTTAATATTTACATCCTGAAACAGGAAGAGAAACATTCACAGTAAAAAACTTTCATGAGCAGACAACTTGTATAAAGTGGCGAGGCAGATGTGGCCTACTTGACTGAAAGATTGGAGGAAAGCCCCGGAGGCGTAGCCCAGCCTAACCAACGATTGGACAAAAGGCCTGGGGCGTGGCCCAGCGTAACCAACGATTGGAGGAAAGGCCTGGGGCGTGGCCCAGCCTAACCAACGATTGGAGGAAATATCAGAAGGCGTGGCTTACTGGATCTGCTCCTGTGACATGGAGCTATAGTGCAGGTTGAGATTCACAATGTTGTCTTCCTGTAGCTGGTCCAGCGAAGCCCGGCTGCCTGACGTCTGCTGCAGGTCTGGGTCCCGCTCATGTACCAGCTGCCTCTCCTCTGACGGCAGCCAGAGCACCTAAGCCCATGCACATAACTCACGTCACCTCCTACAGCCTCATCCACCCGATCATCAAACTCAAATCCAGCAGGCGAAGTCAAACTGGTTTAGCTTGTATGTACCTGGCTGGACGGGATGTAGGACTCGTTAAGGATGACCTCCAGGGTACGATTGATCCAGCTGTGGTGATATGGGTGACCTATGGGCGGGCGCCGCAGGTCGAAGATGACTAGGGTCCCGTGGTCGGCAGCCAAGTCCAGGAAGTCCCTCAGTGTGGGAACCGACTGGTTACGGGCACGAGCCTGGTCATCCAAGTTCAGAGAAGATGCCGTCCCAAAGGGGTCACGCTGAGAAGCGGGACGAGAAGGTCAGTCCTCTATGGCGCGGTGCCTCTCCAACCTCTACGTCACACTTTCCCCCAGGCAGGATCCTCGGGGGATGGAGACTCACCGAGAGGAACCAGGATCCGGCGTTAAGCTGCTGCACCTCACTCCAGGTGAACATGGAGGCCAAGGATGAGGTGCGGTTGGGGAACACCTCCTGGACGTTAGTGGTCCTCCTCAGCGTGGTGTCATGCATGAGGAACGGCACACCGTCATAGCTGGGAGGAGAGGAAGACACCCATGTTGCTGAGTGACACACCCAGGGGATTCTCCTGCCCAGAGGGCACCAAGCCCCAAAAGATGGACCATCTTCTCAAGCCTCGGTATCACCTGATTACGACGTCGGTCTCCAGACCTTCTCCTCCAGCCTCCACGGCCATTTGGAAGGACATCTGTGTGTTCTCTGGTGCAAGCTGTTTTCAGGAAGAGATATCGGCTCAGAGAGTGCCCCCCTGCCCCCCCACACCTGCTCTCACTGCAGCTGATGAAACATCCAGCTAGACTTACAGACGAGCAGAAGCACGAGTCATCGCTCATTCCTGTACAACCTACAAAGTGAAAGCTGACTTCTGCAGATTCAACAACGCTGGCAGATTAACATATCAATAGCCCTCCACCCCACTTACCATGGGGGCTCCCCTGTGTCCAATCAGGGCAGGTGGGGGTCTGAGGGTGCCAGGTTCTTTAATGCAGGGCGAGTACATGCCCAGGGGCACCAGGTAGAGGGCAAAGAGGATCGCCAGATACAGGGCGAGGATCATCGCTTGCCGTACTGGATGGGAGCACAAAAAGCGGGTGAAGGATTGACTTCCACCCCCAGAACGGTGTCCGGGGAATGCTGC
>JABFDZ020000040.1:2229437-2247675 GCA_019775955.2 Pollimyrus isidori | reverse complement strand
CACACCACCGGGCCCAGAGGTTACTGTACCGCACACATCACACCACCGGGCCCAGAGGTTACTGTACTGCACACATCCCACCACCGGGCCCAGAGGTTACTCTGCGCACAGCTGTTGCGGGTACCCAAGATGGTACCTTCAGTGGAGTAGTGATTATCCAGGAGAGAGAGAATCAGAGCACAGAGAACACACTATATCAAATTAATAGTTTCTGTTCTGTCAAGCCTAGTAGGACCATGAAACTCCACCATGGTAATGCTGCGATCACACTGGGTCTGCACATTACTGAACAACGCAGTGTCAAAACAGGGATCCAAACTGGACCCTGACTGGGAGGAAGCCGGGAGGATGAAAGGAGGTGCAGGCCCGAGGAAAGCCCAGCCAATGACAGCCAAGCCTGGGCACATCAGGTGCAGGCCCGAGGAAAGCCCAGCCAATGACAGCCAAGTCTGGGCTCATCAGTAAGCTAAGAACCAACCGCTCAGCCTGGAAGGAGACACTCACCCCAAGTGACATACAGTACTCATTTACTCTGCTGCTACACCTGAGCTGGGCATCTTCTGAGATACAGGCAGCAGTCAAATGGATCATAGAAAAACTAATTTTTATTGAGCCATCTGTCACAAAACACACTGATCAGGTCAGTCTTCAGTTACAGTAAAAAAGAGCAACACCAAGGTAAGAGCTTCCTAATGAAGAACAATGTATTTTGCCATCTCTCTAATTAACCACATACAATTCACAGCTGGCAGTAGGAAAGGAAAAAAAAAAAAATCAGGTCATCACTGATACCCCCCCAGGCCCCCATTTTTATTCAGCTGTCCAAGTGCTTCTGTTGGCACAAGTGGGTCGCCTCCATCTGAAAGAAGAGGAAGGATTTGTTCAGCCAACCGGCAACCGGCAGGTGATATAGCAGCTTTGAGGTTTAGGTTTCTCAGCTCTGGCGGATGAGAGGCGCAGCCGAACGGCGAGGTGTCCACAGAACGACAGACATATTGGTGCCTCTGCTTAACGTGTCAGAGTGCAAGTTTGTAAATCGATGCATTCCTCAACCCCCTCCCCCCCACCATTCTGCAAAAAATATTAACCAAAAAAAACAAAAAACATTGCTCATCAACGGATCCCAATTTCAAAGTTATAAAACCTAAAGGTCATACCAGTGATCCACGTCTGCATCCTCAAACTGGCCAGCAACAGTCGAACCTGGATCCACTTCCATTCCGTCTAGGGTGAGCAGAAGACAGCGATCACTTTCAGGTCTCTGCTCTCTAGCTAAACATATTCACCTGACAATCACCAAGCATTCTCACGGCAAAACAAGCCGATGCCCCCTTGTGGTCTAAACAAATAACACTCTGTCTAGATATTTAGAGAGAGAGAGATCTGCGTGCACATAATCTACAAGCGTATGGTACAAAAGAATGCAAGACAAGGGGAAAGAAAAACAGCAAGGTGAGTTGAGGGACGTACCGTCGAAGTCCGCTGCGGTGTTGTCGGTCCGCACACCTGCCATGTGGTGTGTGGCTGACGCAGACAGCATGCCCTCCAGGCGGTCCAGGGTGGCTCGGCCCTCCGCAGTCAGCTGGGAAAGGCCCTCCTCATAGGTGTAGAAGGTTGGCACATCTCCATGGCCTTGCTCTGCAGGAGCGGTGGGCAGGTGAGCGGAGAGGAGAAGCCAGACTCCGGAGATCACGGCTCAGCGAAACACAAGAGAGCAAAGGGAGACGTGGGGCGGGGAAGGGAAGGGGCAGGAGCAGGAGCTTACCGGCCTCCTCCACATCATACTCCTCCCCCTCGAAGTCATCATCGGAGTCGTCGTCCTCGGGGTCGGGGTGCAAGGCCTGACACTCACACATGGCGTTAAACATGGGCTCCACTGGAGGGGGAAGACGGACACACAGAGGCTCGTCTCATTAACCGTCGCGTTTGCAGGAATAACACGCTCAGGACGGAACGGAAGATTTAACTCGACTGCCGGCGGTTTTTTCCTTTGGTGACTCACATGCAGCCTTGTCAGTCGGCACAAAGCGGATTTCTGTGATCGGCCCAGAATCTTCCTCACTGTTGTCATCTTCATCATCATCATCATCATCATCATCATCCTCTTTTTTTTCAGCCTCCATTTCAGCTTCATCTAGAAAACAACCACAACATTACACTCTGCAGCCTATTGACAGACAGTCAAATCCTGTCTGGACCCTTCTATCCAGTGTGGACAGTACACAAGTCTGCAGGCACTGAAGCGAACGCGTCTAGTCGCTGGTATCGACATGATGCATAAAAGACAGGAGAGACACAAGAGCGTCCTGGGAGCCTCACCGCTGAGTTTGGCGTTGACCATGACATACAAATGCTCCTGTGGATAGGCGGTTAGATCTCTGGAAATGGCGTGCAGGCTAATAGACGGGTACTCCAGGCAGAAAGCCATTCCAGATCCATCAAACCATGACAAGCGACTACAGAAAAAACAAACAGCTTCAATAACCACACAAGCAATTATTATTAACATTTTAAAAATTATACAGTTAATGTGCGTATGTGTTGGCTGAAAGAACATAAAATCATCACCTAGATATTTCGCTAGATATGAAACGGGGAATGAAGAAATCATAAGTTTGCTGGGAATGTCACAAGCACTCGACATGGAAAAAATACATGTCCCACGTGGAACTTGAACCAGCAACATACAAGTTACCAATCCGATCCGTGTTATTTGTTGCTAATGTTAACATCTACGTAAAACGGGTTAAAATGACGTTGCTCGCTATAACAGTGCCAGTATCCTTTTAATTATCAAATGTAATGAGTACAGTCAATTTTTACGACCACGCCATAATAAAATGCTTTACGGCAATTAAACCACGATTAAAAGGAGTAAAAATGCTGGTTAACTGCATTCAACAGCACAGATCAGTGTACTACAGTGTAAATAACACATGATGAATGTTATACACAAACACACATATTCCAGTGTCAGGGTCGGTCTCTCGCGTCACTTACGTCTCGGCGACGTAGAGAGTCCCTGAGCCCAGCGTCCTCCCGTCCAGCACAGCCGCCGTCTCGGCCTGTTGGTGCCGGACACCCTCCGTCGGAGGCGGTACGTTTTTCAGCAGCACCATAGCCCTCAGATGACTCCCCAGCCGCGAAAACACAAGGACGGGACAGCGACCTGCTTGGCTTCACAAACCCGAGTGGCCGCGTACCGACCAGGCGATTCCCCCAACGTCAGGTCGCCCTTTAAGCAGGGCTGAGCGCTCGGCAACAGTGCTATTCCTCCGCCTTTCTCTTTCAGGGTTAAACTTACCTCCTCTTGCCGTTAGTTTAAAATCCCCGTAAGGCGCGAGCTCCACCGGATACCGTTATGATGACCGCGCCACGAGCTGGAAGCATTTTGTTGAAAGCTTGAGAAGGATCCATCGTACCGCCCTCTGCCGACGCGGAGGTATAATGGCTGTGCGGAGAACTAGGGGGAAGGGGCGGGGTAAGTGGCTTTAATTCATGTTTAAGACTATGACTTTGCCTCTTTGCTTTGGCTACATATATAATCTCACAAATTGAGCATAACTAGGATTCGGTCTGTGCTGTATTTTCTATGCTCGAAATGTTACGGTAGTATTAATTCGCACAGCACAAGTATGTTGAAGTTAGTTCCAAAACCCAACTTGAGAGTAAGGTGTAGTGATTCTGTAGAAGATCATATTTTAAATTTTCTTTATTATGACAAAATGTACAAGTCTTCTGTCCATATGAAAGAAATTTCAGCAGGTTTAACAAATTGTTCTGGTAGAAGTGCACGGGCATACGGACAGCAGTGGTGGTCAAAGTTCACGTTCATCACAGAGTTTGACTTTAATGTAACAGCATTACACAGACAAACAAATGGTCTTTGCTCACGTAAAGCATCCGAAAACAATGTATGTTTTTAAGCTCACTTTGCTCAGGAAAATTAAGTACGAAACAGGAAAATTGAAACTGAAAGATGTAGCACAGGTAAGTCTGCAGAATTTGCATAAGTGTGACCTCGTTCATGCACTATGTTTTCTTAATGAATCTGGGGGACAGAGGGCATCCTGGGAGAGAGCACTCCCTCCCAGCAGACATAAACAACGTTGCTGCACTCCGCTCCCTCACACCAACATGGAGTACAGGTCAGAATCTCGGTTAATCCACCTGACGGACGACAGAAGCCGTTCTCCCGAGTGCGTATTGGCTGGACCTCCATACGTCAGTGTTTCTAAGTTACCGTCCCAAGCCGCGGCGTTGCCCCCCCGCCTTCCCGGCGTTTTGGTCCCATCTACGGTGCAGCACAGGCTGCTGAGCATGATGGGTTGGGACTATTGGGCTTCGATCCTACAAGCACTCGGGCACAGGTCCGTACTCTCTGTAGTACGTGCACCTTGCCGCTTTCTAGTTTGTTACAAAAAAATTGTGCAAATATCATAGCTAACTACAAAAACCTTATTAACAGCCGCAATCACAAAGAATTGCTAATATATACTTTGATTATTTAAAAGCATCTAAATATATTACATCGTAAACTACAAATATACACACAATGTAGATAGATGTTAGGTTTTATTTCCACTGTTTAACACACAGACTCTACTGCAGATTGGGATGAGGGTGGTAAGGAGTTTCATCCCCCTCAATGCTGACACCTACAGGCTCCACCAGGACATGACAGAGGAAGAGGCCTTCGATGCCCACCTGCCAGGTTCCAATTAACATTCCATGTGGTCCCTGCACCAGCATTTTACTGCACCAGTATGTCTGCCGTATTAACTGTAAGCGCTACTGGGGGTGGGTGGGTGGGGGTGGGGGGAGTAAAGGTTTAGGGAATTAATTCACAACGTTGGATTTTGAAAGCAGAGGGTCCTGGGTCGTGTCTGCATGCCACGTTCCAGAATTGGACCCGTCCATTCATGCTTCTTCCTGTGGACACTCTTTGATCCCTGTCCTTAGCTGAAGGGTGACGCCTGTCTGAACTGCATCACTCTCTCTCTCTCTCTCTCTCTCTCTCTCTCTCTCTCTCCTGCACATTCGCCCTCCATCTCGAACCAACACGGCTTTGCTCACAGCCAGATCCTGGCTGACATACAACAGGGCAGCTCCATGTCTTTTGGGGCCAGAACTCTTTCGCCTTCCGAACCGGATGCTAAGTTTCACGTCGGATGTGATAGCGTTTATAAAACAGGAGAGGACAATTAAAATACGCATTTGAAAAATCAGGAACACAGAACAAATAGGAAAGTATTGTTCAGTTGAGTTCAAGAAACGAATGTCTGTTATTTAAAAGAGAAAGTTGATTCTACTGACCATTTTACCCCTCAGGCCTAACAATGCCCAAAATTGCTTTTTCTCCAAGAAATGTAACTAGATCAGCAGGGACAACAGGTCAGACCTTCAGTCGACCCTCATCACACCTGGAGTGGTTCACCCACCCTTCTTTCCCACCCTTCCACAGAGGGCAGTATAGCCAGCAAAAACAAAACACCGTCCTTTCACCAAAGTTGCTTTACAGAATAAACACTAAATCAAACTGTCGATCCACTTCGGAAGCACAATTCATTCCAACGTGCGCTAGTGCTATGAAAGTGCTGACAATAAACAAGGAACTGCCACACCTGCGAAAGATTCACGGAAATATAGGCCTGCCTGGTGTCCGGAGACCTAGACGTTTGTTTTAATCTGATTAGTTTATGCAGCGGGTGACACATTCATGATGTTATTGGAAACACAAAAGGGCACCGGAGACCGTCACCAATCACTGCCCATGGATTAGCTCAGTTCAAACTCGGCTTCTCTCAAGTACCATTTCGAGGCAGATTCTCAAATCACCTCCTTCGACTGGAGCAGGGGTCTCCAACTCCGGTCCTGGAGAGCTACCGTCCAGTAGGTTTTCTATCCTGCCCGGCTTCTGAGGAGCCACAGCTGTTCTCAGGTAAATACCAGGAGCAGCTGTGGCTCATGAGAAGCCAAGTGGGACAGAAAACCTACTGGATTGTAGCTCTCCAGGACCAGAGTTGGAGACCGCTGGACAGGAGCCTCTGCTAACATCCAGAAATCGAAAGATAAAGTGTCAGAGTTAAATTGTTTCTAAACATTTCTGGCGAAGCGATGCCCTGATGATATATACGTTGACTGATGGCGGCCTCGGCATTTGCGTTAAGGGAGGGGTCCAGAGGTGCCCCACCCATCTTTGTGGGGCTTTCCCTTGTTCAGAATGATGACACACATGTGGGGTCTGCCAAAGGAACCAGCCTCCCCACACTGCTCTCTTCTGGAGCAATGGAATGCAGCCTTAAATGTCCCAGAACCATCCACATTTTTTTTTTTTCTGTTTTTACTGGTCCTCTTTTATATAAAACGTATAAATGCTACAGTCCGCCTGCCTCTAATCACGACCAACAGACACATACAGCTCGACGTGAGCCTAAAACACCACGTCAGCTTGGGTGGCAGGAATACTAACGTTCCTCTGAAGAATTGTAGATCTTATAAGATCTTTGAGTCTGTGGACTCTGAGGCAGGCCGCTGCGTGTGTGTGTGTGTGTGTGTGTGTGTGTTGGAGGGACCCGGAGGCCTCACTAATGCCGTCCCTTCTTGCTGCCATTGGGCGATTTCATCAGCTGGTAGAAGGCAGGGGGAAAAAAAAACAACCTGAACATGAGCAGAACATCTAGAGTTGTCCGCTGTTACACACGTAGTCCACAAGGTCAGTGACCGCTAGGAGATCATCCTCGTCCTCCTCCTGAGACCCTGCTCCATTAGACACCGCCGGCCCGCCATTCTTCGGGCCCGCCCTGGAGGCCCGCCGGGCAACGGGGCCCTCGAGGCCCCTGGCTGCTGCCTGTCCATTGGTGGGGGGGGCCGGCCCCGACCTCCCTTTCTTTTCCCCCCCCTCACCCGCGCTGGCTGTCCTAGGGGCCCTCTTTGTGGCATCACTTTGCACCGCAGAGGCAGTCATCTTCTCCTCCTCCTCATCCTCCTCATCCGTCTCGATGCGGTTCAGTCTCTTGCGAATGGGCCGCTCCTCCTCAGACCCTTCAGAGTCTTCCTCCTCGTCATCCTCCGAGGCCCTCCGCCGCTTCAGTGTCCTCGGCCTGCGCTGCCTCCTGGATTCTTCCTCAGAGGAATCGTCCTTCATCACCGCCGCCGCCTTCTTCTTCGACGTCCTGCCCTCACTGTCGCCATCGTCCGGCAGCCTGTTGAAGTGCAGGTCTCCTGAAATGTAGAGGCAGGGGTGTCAGGTGCACATGCGCCGTGGGGGGGGGGGGGGTTAAATCGGCAGCAGACGGCACATTTACATAGAGGTTTGGGGGCCAACAGACAGTCACTGGATTCGGGGTCCCGGGGGCCGTGAAACGACCTCAGTTGGGGCCCCAGAAACTACAAAGGATGCCAGACTGACCCCCACCTGGGTGGGAGTACAGACCTTCGCTGTCGGAGCTGGAGAGGCGGCGGCGGTGGACTTTGGGCCGGTTCCGGTTGGTGGGGGCCTGTGACCCCTCGCTGTCCGACGTCTCGCAGTAGTTGACCTGCCTCTGGTGGCTGCGCTGGGAGCGCCGTCTCCGCAGGTCCAGGGTATAATCGCTGAGGTCCGCCGAGTCCTCGCTCACTGTGTCGGTTAACGTCAGACATCTTACAAGACTGCAAACACTAGGGCGACGACAAATGTGTGAATATGCAAAATTCCTGCCGTCTTACACATCTCCTCCTCCTCTTCCTCCTCTTCTTCATTCGTTTCCTCTTCCTCCTCAGAGGAGGATGCCGCCCGTTTCCATGGGAGCTGCCTCTTTCCCCACCTCCTCCCGCCTCTCCTCTTGGCCTGCGGCGGGCGTACCCGCGGGCTGCGCCCAGAGCCGTCGAAGTCGCTGCCCAAGTCGCTGCCCAAGTCGCTGCCCCGGTGGGAGCGGATCTCCGTGTCGCTCTCGCCCCCGTCCTCCGACACCAACACCTCATCCTCGTTGGAGCTGGAGACAGGGAGAGAGAGTGAGTGACACGGAGCCCGTGGGGGAGGTGATATTATCCCTATGGACAGACGAGTTGAATTAAAGCAAAGCGCTGAGGGGAGGGAGATGGGGGCCACAGACAGAAGCCTGCCTCACCTGCCGCTCAGGCAGAACTCATCCTCACTCTCCTCCTCCTGGACCGTGCTGTCGCTGTCCAGGTCGTTGATACCTCGGCGTTTTCTTCCCCGCTGAATCCCGGCTGGTCTGGCGGGCCGCCGGTTCTCCTTACCCTCCTCCTGCAGGATGACAGGCCTGTCCCTGTCCCTGTCCCTGCCCTGGTGGCCCGTGATGTTGGCCATGTCCTTTCCCCGACCAGAACCTGTGGGACGAGCAGTCCTGCAGCATGACCCCAACTGACACGCCTCCGTTTCAGTGTTTAACCCAGAAGAGAAGCACCATCGTCATAAATTTCATTATACAGCTTCTCCTTTTTAAACGAAGCGGCATAATCCATAATTCTCACCTCCGCCCTCTGCTTCCATTATGTCCTCCTCGATGGCTTCATCTATAGCTTCATCGAACTCGTCGAACCTAGAGCCAAAGACAGGGGACAGCCTGAGTGAAGCTACCCCCCCTTGCCCTCCCACAGCCCAAACCACCCACCACCCTCCCCATAGCCCCACCACTTACCTGTAGCTAATACACTTCTTTGTCCTAGTGGATCTCCTCCCCATACCCCTGCTCTTTTTGGCGTCTTTTTTCGTCTCTTGGTTTTTCTTGTCTGCTTCGGCCTCCTGCTGAAAAGGCGAAGGGGTCAATGGTGAAAAACAGAAATCGAACCACGTTAGACGCCACCACAGACTAGAGAGACAAAGCCGGACATAGGTGACCCGGCAGAGCTCCAGAATGTCAACCTTCAACTGACCTGAGGGATGTTCGAATCCATGTCTGCTGTACTTACGGGAGGAGGAATGATGTTCTCAACACTGATCCCCACATACACCAGACGTTCTCGCCTGGTGACACAGCAAGCCAAAGACAGCGGGGAAGGTAAGGTGAAGGTAAGGTGAAGGTAATTTCCAACCACGACATACTGTTATCAGTTTCTGACACCACAACCTCATATACGACAAACGTGCGGAAGAACTGCCTGGTTATGTGCCCTCACTAGGGTGGCGTCTCACCGTCTCTCTGCCCGTTCCCGCTTCTTCAGGGCCGTGTCCAGATTCTGGAGCTGATCCTCCAGTTTGTCGCACAGGAACTTCTGGAGGAGGCCGAGGAGCACAAGAGGACCATCAGAATATTCTCACGAGCGCGGACCCCGGGACGGTCGATCCTGCCGTCTTCTTTAGCCTGTGACACTTACGTGCTGGCATGGCGGGCAGAACCACTCTCCGTCCGGGATGACCATGAGCGGAGGCCGCAGGCAGGCCGTGTGGTAGCCGCTGTCGCACGAGTCACACAGCAAGATCTACGGGACACCAGACATAAAAGTATCGCAACTAGCCGGTTAACGATCCATCTCGTTAACATCACCTATTTAGTTCTGCACCGTCGGGGGCCGCGAACACATACCCCACAGGCACTCACCAGTTCAGGATGGTTGGGCAGCCCACAGTGTTTACACGGGTCATCATTGGGGCTCTCGTCCAATTTCATGTCGTAGGCACTCCGGACCTTGCCCTTCTCCGCTGTGTAGTCCACGTCGCTGTCATCATCCTCACTCTCTTCCTCCTCGCTGGATCCCTTCGTCCGGCGTAAGTTAACGCGGCTGCTCGACCGCCTGCTGCCACGGTGCCGTCGCTTCCCCTGAAGCAGCAAAACCGTCGGGTCAGCCTGAGATCCTGCCCCCCATGCCAGCACCTTCCCCCAGCATAACAAACAGTAAATAATACCTTTGCCATTTTTGTCTTTGTCTGGACGTCCTGGTTACATTTCCTTGAGTTCTCCCGTTGCTTCTTGTGAGTGGGTTTCGCTTCCCCATCTTCATCGTCTTCTTCGTGGGCCAACGCAGATGCCTGCTTCTTCTCCAGCTTCATATCTTGAATTTCTGCCAGCTTAGCGGTAGGGCGACATATCCTGGGGGACCTTCTCAAACACCTTCCGTCCATGGCCTGGGTGTCCGAGTCCGTCATCTTCTCCTCCTGCTGGAAGGCCAGCTTCCTCCGATGTGCGGGAATCTTGATCTTTAGCCGTATGCCCTCCTTCTGGATTTCTGAGGACACCTCTTCGTCTCCTTCCTTCGTTACCGGGTCATTGTCTTCCTGGGCGGTCAATGTTCCAGACCCATCCACCACCTTGCTCATTTCTTGTGAATCCATTTTCTCTATCGTTTCCTCCTTATTCTCTTGCGCATTCCCAACCCTTTTGCTCTCCTTCCTGTGTTTTCCAGATGAGCATTTCCTTGATTTGCTCTCATTCTCTTCATCGCCTGCAACCTCGCGACCCTCTTTACTCTTGGCAGCTACCATCTTGACTTTCCCTTCTGCAGCCTCTCGCCTAACAGGCCGAGATCTTGTACCGGATGCCCCTTTGAGTTTAGCTCCAGTCCTATCTGATCCATCGGAAGACTCCTGTTTGTCCTTGTGCAGGGAGCCTACCTCAGTCTTCTTGGACAAACTCGGGGCTGTTGTCATGTTCGTCTCATGGTTTCCTACGAGGTGGGAAGGGTCCTGAATGTTGGGGACCTTCTGTCCCTCTTCCGAGGAGGCTCTTGATTTTTTCTCATCCACCACTTCAGCCGCAGAGATGCATTCTTTTTTCCCCACGACTATGATCTTCCTGTCCGATTCGGACAGTCTCATTCTCTCGGGCTCAACTGCGTTATCCTCCTCATTCCTCACCATCATATTCAGTGCAGTTTTCACACCGTCTCCCACAAGCCCGTTTTTTTTCCCTTTGGCAGTAATGCCACCCTGCTCCACGTTCACGCTTGAGGCCGCCCTGCCTGCTGGACCTTCCGTGACGTGGTCGTTGATTCTGCTGCTGTCGTGAGCTTCCTTGGAGTTCAGTGACTCCCCGTTGACTAGGTTGCCTCTAGCCTCCTTTTCCATGCCGCCCAACATGCTAGGTTGCGCCCTACTCTTCTCTCCACCTTTCTCTGTCTCGTCCCTCACTAGTTCCTTTGCGGCTGTAACTGACGGGTTACGGACAATGATACTAGATCCGTTGTCAAAGTCATCTCTCAGTTTGAGCTCCCTCTTCTTTAATGGGATTTTGGCCTGCTGGTCATTTTTGATGGCTCTTTCAACCTCCTCTGGTGTCTTCTCCCTCATTTCCTCTTGGGTCTTCAGCCTGGCGGGACCCTCAGTAGCCAGTAATATTTGGCTCTTGAGGTTGTCTAGCTCTTTTGGTTCTTCCTTGATGACAGCAGTGATAGTTCTGACCTTGTTGTCTATAACTGGCTTTTCCAACTTAACTAGTGACTCCACAGTCACCCTATTCTCTTTATTTTCTAGCAGTGCTGGTCTGATCTCCTGCGTGAAACATTTTCTGTCTCTTGTTCCGGAGGATCCATCTTTATCGGAACGTTTTATGTAAGGAGAACATAAGCTGTCCTTGACCAAAGCACTGTCGTCATCTTCTGAAGGTTCTTCAGATTTCGTAGGCTTGTTTAGAATTCCAGATTGATCTGAGGCAAACAAGATATATTAACACCTTCAGCAAACTTTAAAAAAAAAAGTCTAAATTATGACTACAACATTACTGTTGTAATTTTAATTCCTGTGAAAGAAGGTAAAGCAGAAAGTGATTTTTGTTGGAGATTAAAGCACATTTAGAAGAAACAAACAGTGAAAACACAAGGAGACTCTCAGAAGGTGTGCAAGTTGAAGAGCAGCTGTCAGCACCTTCTGCCACCTCCTTCTTGACATCCTCATCCTTCTGATGTGGGCTGGTGCCAGTCAAGTCCTCCGGCGTCTCCTTCTTGGTCAGCAGCGCCGGGTCAATCTGGGCCTTCAGGAGCTCCAGGATCTCAGCCAGTTCGTCTCTCGTTCTGGAGCACAAATGAAGTTGGTTGGTCAAAATAGCCGTCACATTCATACCGAGGAGGCTTTTTAAATGTCTCCCAGTAGCGGCAGAGGGGATGAGAACTTAAAGGCCACACAGGAAATCGAGACAAGTGACTATATCAAGAAGTAAAAAGGCAGAGTCTGGTGACACAGATGCCATTTCTCTCCCAACACACCTGACGATGCATCTCCAGGAGGATCCGTCCAGGTCATCCTGCTCCTCCACATAGATCCTCACGTTGTGATCCTGGTCCAGCTGGAACCAGTACATCAGGCCATCCTTATCTCGGCCAATGGGCTGAATTCGCATTTGATCTGGATCCTCCTCGTTGACTACCGTTTTGAACTTGAGGTTGTCATCAAACTGGCACTCACACAAGTACTGGAAAGAGACAAGGTCACGCTAAGGGTCACATAAGAAGCACTTAAACACATGCATTCAGTACCAAAACATTACACTCCTAGCACATTGTGCGTGTTAACTTGGATTACAAGATACACCAAACATCAGGTTTGATCTAAGAGAATGGGAGGGAAAATCACAGAGGCTGCTGGTCGTACCTTGAGGATTCCTGCCTTGATCTCCATGGACATCTCCATGTACCCCTTCTTCTCAAGCTCCCAAGCCCATGTGGTGTTGAAGTCCTGACACATCTAGGTAGAACAAAAGGCCGTGTCAATCAAATATCTTCTAGTCCCCCTATTAACTATACCAGTCTCTCTCAAACCAATCCCCAGGGACCCCCAGACGGTCAACGTTCTTGCTCCCTCCCAGCTCCCAAGTCACCTTGATCAAATACTTTTCCCATCTGTCAGCTGATACGGATTTGCCGATCTTCCTCATCAGCTTCACGTGAAGCTCAACCAAAAGCTTGGGAACTGAGGTGACGAAGGAGAAGATGTGAGAAACTGTTCACACAAGGACGCCCCATTACAAGTCACACCATGGGGAGAGAGAGATGGTTCTTTCATACTTCAGACGGGAGAAGAAAAAACTACCCCCTTCAACAACAAAAGTATTGCTAAATTTCCAAAAAAAAAAAAAAAGAAGAATCCCCATGAAGTAACATAATTCTTCTCTGATATATTTTCCCCAAACTGAATTTTTTACAATACAACACACGTACAGAACTGCAATATTGAGTCAGTTCACGGTCAGGTACTTTGTAGCATGGCAAACATTTATTGCCTGTAAATAAACAAGCTCTGAGATTAAGGTGTTCGTATTAAGGCTACTTTGCTCTCAGGTTACATTAACAAAATATAAAAAAAGATTAAATAATGAATGCAGTGATGTAGTGTATATAACAGCAACAACAGCAGCAGCAGGAATAAGAATAATGACGAGAAAAATTATCACCATCATTACCCTCACATTTACATTATTCAGCCTGTATGACAGAAAATACCAGTAACATTATGCGCGACCCTTACGGGGGGCTGTTTCAACCGCTGCGCTGTGCGCATGCGTGCACTAAGCAACGCACTAGCTGGCAGGAATATGGTCAAACTGCACAGACCCCGAGAGCATTTTCGAGCGCATTTCCAGCACGTCTCCCAGCGGCAGCGCCCCCAGTCAGGAGGAGCCTATGCTGCGCTCACAACAACAACAACCTCATCATCATCATCATCATAAAGAGCAACAACAACAAAGCACGACCAGCCGGTTCTGCCATCCCGGTGCAGTTTGAGCAGGGGCTAGCCGAGAGCGCAGCACGCCGACTGGAAAATCAGCCACGGCACGGCGGCTCGGCGCAACTACAGTGACAAATTACAGGAAAGCGCATGGCGTCAGCGGCGTAGGGGACGGCTCGATAGCACGAATGAGTGAAATAACGCTCGCGTTTTACAAAACAGGTCAATCACAAACAGACAAGGAAAATTCGGGGCAAGCCCACCAACAGCCACCCAGTAACTCGGCTGCTAATGTCCGCTTCGCGGGACTAGCTAGGGAGACGTGGGGCGATGATGATGGTGGTAGTGGCGATGATGATGGAGAGACCCCGCTCCCGCACACCGCGGCTCAGCCCCCGCGCCCCGTACCCGTTGCCGTCTCTTGCAGATATCGCTCCATCTGTGGAAAGGTCAGCTCTGGCAGGTCCAGTGCGGGCCCATACCGCTCCAGGAAAGAGCAGACCACAGCGAAGCTCGGGCACAAACCGGGGCAAGAACTCGCCGCTGCCGCCGGAGCAGCCATGTTTTTTTTTTCTTTTTTTTCCAACGGGCGGGGGGAGAGCGGAGGAGAGAAAGCTTGGAGGACTGAGGGCTTCCCACAATACTACGCGCGAGTATGACGTCATTAAAGCGTTGGGGACGCTGAGGGTTTGACAAGGTGGGCGTGAGGTTCACATGTCATTAAAAGTATAAACGCCGATGCAATATTCTGTGAAATAGTCACATAATGCAGGAGAGCAGAGTAAATATATCAGCAGTACTGTCTGGCCATCTAGGGTTTTCCGTCTGACTTAAGTACAGGTGATACATATCAACTTACATTAATGTTTTTGCAGTGACGTTAAAATTGGTCGGTTTAGTAAGCCCAAAATGCTATAAGGATATTTTAGAAAATCAAATGTTTTGCCATCGTGAAAGAAATTTGTTGTTCGTGAACAACGACAGATTAAGTCCTCAGCTTGAATGTCACACAAATGTGCCTGTACCATTACAAACATCTACGCCCTTTTTAATAAATATATCATACATAGGAATAGACAACCAAATAAACCATAACTGAGTGGCTGAGTTGTTGTGGTTAAAGTGCAAGGCAACGGTGAAATTTGATTGGACGACATCGAACATATTTGGGATGTAATTAAACTGTAATAAGCGGAATTGTGATCTGATTGGATAGTTTTGAGCGGAATCGGGATCTAATTGGATAGTGCCTGGTCCTGAAAACGTGACGTACTGGATATGCATCTGCCGGCAGTCTGAAAGTGCGCTGTGGTTTGGGGTGCGCCGCGGAACGGCAGCTCGAATCTTTGTTTTGGTACGCATTTCGAGTTTGTCGGCTCTTAGCAAACTAGTTTTTAAACTATAAGCGATATGAGTCGTTTTCCATAATCCTATATTTCTAAATTACCGTTAGCGAAAACCCATTACTATATATATAAATATATACGTATTGAAGGAATAAATAGGAGTCGTTTTGGTGTACGCGTGTCCGCTATTAAGTAATAAAAAATAATTAGTCGAGTGAAATAAGAATCATTTTTGATTACCTATGACTGTTGTGTTATGCATTGCGAAGCCGGTTTGTTTTTTCAAAATAACGTTTGCAGAAACGTAGACAACTGAACTTGCATGCGCGACACAGCGTGCGTACTGTTTCTGGCGAAGAGTAGCCTACGTTCGATACACTTAAGCCTGTCGAACTGGCTTTGCTGCTTTGTTTTTTGTCGAAGTGGCGCGGTAGAGAGCCTGGACCGATGCCCCCAGTGGGTAGTCGGAATCACTTGCCTTATGGTTTCTTTAAATATGAACTGCGAGCAGCTGTAATAAGGCCAAGCACGAATATATATATAACGCTGTTACACACGACGCGTATTCCTCAATATCGTAATTAAATTGCATTTTTGAATGCATGTTGTGCCAGACTGCCCTGCTTATGTATGAGCTGAACAATAGGAAATATGCTAAATATTTCGCAAACTTGGCTCTATTAATGGGACTTTTTTTTGGAAGTAAAGTGATGGCTTCCCCTGAGATTGCATCCCTGTCCTGGGGTCACATGAAGGTTGAAGGATGCCCCTCCTCCTACAAAGACTGCAAAGTCTGGCCTGGGGGAAGCCGGGCCTGGGACTGGAGAGAGACTGGCACTGATGTAAGTTAGTGGGACGCCCCCCATTTACATGTATTGTGTTGATATACTGGTGCAGATATTTTTTTCTATTGGCATCTAAACCTTTGCCAAGGTGATCAAAGAGTTCCATCTAACTGTGGATATTTTCTTAGCATTACCCAGGAGTTCAGCCTTCTGACCTGGAGGAGGTGCTAAGGAAGGGGGTGGATACTTTGGTCATCGGGAGGGGCATGAGCGAAGCTCTGCAGGTACACCATCCTGGTGAGAGTGTGTCACTACAGAACCTCACCTCTTCTTACCGTATCCTGCTAGAAACCGATCCGTACAAACTCAAGTTGCACACTGTCCCCGGGTTACCAGCACACGTGCTCATCTGGGTCGCTTACCACGTAAGGTGAGGGCGGATTTGTTACAGCAAAAAATACAAGACGTTGAGTACAGTGTATTCGCCAGGCTGGGTCATTACACTGCAGCAACTGTAGGGGGCAGGTGGGAGCAGGTCAGATCACTATAGAGCTGATGCATTAACATTTCCTTTATTGTCTGAAATTATCAATAAAAAAATCATGGATTTTGGATTTTAAAACAATGCCTTCACTAGGTACCTCCTGCCACCGTAGACTACGTGACGAAGCAGGGAGTAGACGTGGTGGTACTTCAGACTGAAAAGGCTGTGAGAGAGTACAACTCCCTGGCTGGGAAGGGAGCCAAGGTGGGCGGGGTCTTCCATTCTACCTGCTGATGACATCACTGGCACAGCAATAGAGTGGTCTGAGCAGGTGCGATCGCGTGCCAAAGCAGGCTCCCAGCTCCCCCATCTGCCTTGATAGTTAAGGTGAATTGGCTGCAAGTGTACAAGGGTGTCAATGGATTTTTAACACTGGCAGATCTTTTGTTGTGGCTGTAAAAAAAATAATAATAAAAAAACAAGACACTACTTTGATGTCCTTTGACTTTGATTGCAGGAGAAGCTTTGAGTGGTCCTTCTTTCAACCTCAAAAAAAACACACTAACACAGAGCTGCTACTAGATTTGCCCACTAATTTGAAGAGAGACATTAATCTCTGATAGACAGTCTCTGAGGAATGTTGCCAGGTGTATGCATTAAGTAGCAGTCTCATACACGTCGCTCCGATGCATACGAGTGGATTCCCCGAAGCTGTAGCTTTCCACGTCCAGCAGAGGTCAGCGGCGTGCTGGCTTGGGCATAATGAACACCTTAACGGCTTTGCTCAAGGGGATGGTGCCCTCGATGGTGCCCTCGGTGGGTTGGAGGCCCTCTGTGCTCTCGCTCCAGGGGCTCCTGCTGGAGCTGGAACCATATGCCAACAGCAGCTTGACCTCAATCTGGCACGGCTCTGGGTGACAGAGACAGGAAAGCATGCCGTCATTTCAGCCGGGGTCGGATGTCGAACATTTGCTGATGGACTTGGCCTCAGAGATGCATCTAGAAAATCTCTCACTGGTGTTCCCAGGTAGTGTTGGAAGGATATTTGGTGTCAGTTTAAGGAATGAAAGAGTCAACAGAATGCAACACCGACTGGGAGACTGACCATTTCCAGCATGACAAACACAGACCGGGATTCAGGTGGTGCCTGGGACTTGAAGCGTAGATCTTTGGGTGCCTCTGTTCTCTGTCCTCCCCTAGACCTGGAGCTGCCTTAAAGTTCCTCTCCTCATTTACTACAGTACAGTGGTACCTCGGTTCTCAAACTTAATCCGTCTGGATCAAATCCTGATCGAGTTCTGATCTAATATTTCCCATAAGAAATAATGGAAAACCAATTAATTGGTTCCCAGCCCCCCAAAATTACACCAAAATGTTTTTTTAATCATTTAAACACAAAATGAACAGGATAAAACCGAGCATTTTTTTCTTAATGGCTTCCAAAACGATAAAGATCTCATCTCGACAACACCCCTGTTATGCCCCGATCGTCCGCTCCTTCCATGTGCCACGCCCCCTCAATCTCGCGTGGGTTGTGATTAGCCGTTTCTGATTGTTGTCATTAGTCCTCTGTATCTGCGTTTATGTTTGTTTCCCCAGTCCAGTCATTGGGTGCGTTTGACTTGCTTACAGCGCTGCCTTAGAGCAACGCATTCTGATCTTGACGCAATGCATTACGGTTAGATGCATTGCAACCACTCACCCAGCTGCACAAACTGGAACAGTTTCCGTGCCGACACACCTTTGCCCTTATTGGCTGAAGAGTTTAGCTACACATATGACGACGTTTGTATCCCAGGTAGTTCCGATGTGTAATCTGCTATTTCTCCCAACTATCACGTTCGGTTTTCAGTTAATTTACCTGGTAAAATAAAGTTTAAATAAATGACATAAATGCTTCAATAGTACATGTAAGTTGGTGGTTTATTTATTGTTAGTTACTATAATGCTGCGTTGCTTTATTTGGTTAATCGCCCAGTCTGTGAAGAAGGCATTCAAGTAAGAATTGCATTGTAGTATGACTCAT
>JABFDZ020000040.1:2206850-2229337 GCA_019775955.2 Pollimyrus isidori | reverse complement strand
AGTTTATCATCCTTTCAATCAGAAACAAGTGATGAGGGAGGGCGATTTTTTAATTTTTATTTCTTAGAAAAAAGATATTAAACTTCAGCAGTGCGTGTGCGGTACTGATCGGGAGGGAAGGTAGAAGAAAGTAAGCTGGGGTGGAAGAATACAAATGCGCTGCATTTGGTTTCCATCGTCTGCCTGTGAAATTTGTGAACGCAGTGGAATTTACACAGGAAAATACACTGAAAAAATAAATCGATGCGGGCTAAATTCGCCATGCGGGTGGGGATGATAAACTAATGATTCTTTTTTTTTTATTGGGCCTTATATTAGGTCAGCGCTCACGGTTCAACTTCTGATATTCAGATGGAGTTCTAGGTCAAACTGGTTTATTCGACTTTCAAGAAATTCGAGTTCTAGTTAGTTTGAGAATTGAGGTACCGCTGTACTATGTACACAATCCACTGCTGGACTTTCCCTACTTTTAACGAGGTCTCAGGATGAAATGCTGGCAACCTAATGGATGCAAGTTGGATCGAACCAACCACTAAAAGAATCACAGGCTCTCAGACACGGGGAGAACCAACCTACCTACATACAGCTGTGTAGGACAGTGTGTGTCTGCATGTGTAGAGTGGCTACGCTGCAGGAGTGCCTACCCGTCCACGCGGAGTGGGACAGATACACCTGAGTGATGAGCCGATGCCTTCCGGGACCTGGATTCCGGAAGTCTGCTGGCTTGGGATGAATGATGTGCGAATGTCCATCGGGATACAACACCTGAGCAGGTGGGGCAACGTTTAAACAATCAGAAGCTGACGTCCAACATCTGCTGTGAAATCGTCGACCGACTTGTTCTGGTCGATACTAAACCAAAGTCGGTAAAAAGATAAACGCCATACCTGAACCTTGACCGTGCTCTGGGGATCCTGAACGTGCTCTAGGGTGGCGTCGATGTCCAGGGCCACCACCAGCCCAGAGGTGAACCTCAGCGGGTTGTCCGATTCTCCAGTGGGTTCGATTATGGTGGCTGTTGCGCGGTGGATCTGACGCACACAAACACGCATGTTACACACGTGTCAGACGGCGGGGTCGGGGGGGGGCTTTGTCACTTTCCTCCCCTTCACCGGAGTCACCTGCTCAGGCAGCTTGAGCTGCAGGAAGCCGCTCTGTCTCAGAGTGGTCTGCAGGATCTTCATGAGGTCCGCGGGCTTGGAGGCCACAAGCCTAGGCATCAGCTCCAGCAGCTTCTCCACAAAACTGTCCTGGAGATACGGCAGCTCTGCAATGAAGAGCCTGCGGGGGGCAAATACCAACCGTGGAAGAATCACCTTAGTGGAGGGGAAGTTGGTCCAGGAAAAGGGGAGATCCAGCACAGAAACCATTACCTCTGAAATGCATCCACTTCTTGAAGAAACTTCTCACAGACACCTAGGAGAGGCTCCACCCTGAAAAGGATTAGAAATAAGTTGGCATTTCCTCCCAGGGCTGCTTGGTATGATGGGTATGGTTAGTGTTGGGGGAGTTACTCACAAAAGTAATCCATTACAGACAAAGATGGAGAGTTTAATTCAACCAACCAGTCGAGTACTGACTCTTCAAACTCAACTGGTTGGTTTAAACAACCCTGGTCAGGATTTTTTGTACCTGAACCTCTGTCTGTAATTGATTACTTTTGTGAGTAACTCCCCCAACACCGGGCATGGTACACCGCGGCACCGGGCATGGGACACCGTGGCACTTGTACCCACCCCTTGCGAGTTCGTGCCATCAGGACCAGCTGTAGAGCCTTGGCCTGCAGCCGCATGTGGTGGATGATGGCCACATGCTGGCTCTCCAGGCCGCCGTAGAGGAACTCCAGCTTGTACGTCTCCTCCAGGATCTGTAGACGGGGGGGTGGGGCTTAATGTTTGGGCTGGGGGAGGGGCCTCTGCCAGCGGACTGCCTTCCTGATTGGTGCCATATCTTAGAGCGGTGAGGTCATCGGCCTCTGCCGCGCCTCCTCTCCTCCTACCTGTTTGGCCGCCGCGGTCGCCATAGCATTTTGTTTCAGGTAGAGGGGGACGGCCACGCTCCACAGTTTCTCCTGCAGGGCCTGGAGAAAAGGGGGGGGGGCACGGGCAAAAGTAAGACACGCAGGTGTGAATCTGTCCGGCGGCGGTGCCCGGCGTGCCGGCGGGGAGGGTCCGGCCCTGGCCATACCTTCATGAGCAGCAGCTGGCAGTGCAGGTAGGTGGCGCAGAAGTCCGCCGCCCCGGCCAGCTCCATCTGCAGACCCCCCAGGCTCTGCAGGTCCCTGCAAGGACGCGCCGCGGGGGAGACGATGTCATCACGCCTCAGCCTATCAGCCTGCAGTGCATCTCACTAAAACATCACTGATTCAAAGCTAAAACCTTATGCTTTAAGGTCAGTCTACGCTAAGGGCCCCAGTTTGTGTGCTGGTGTGAATGAGGATGTCGTGGCTCGTGAAGGCAGAGAAAGGGGGGGCGCTGACGGACCTGATGGTGAACTGCAGCAGAGCCTGGGCCCCCCGTGTGTCCAGGTGCTGCAGGCCACACACCCTGGACAGGCTCTCCTTCAGGAAGCGCTGGGCCGACTCCACGCTGGACGCAGGGCCGCTGGGCTCGGCGCCGCTGGTCAGCTTCCGGCCCGGCAGCTGTGAAGGCAGCAGAACCCTCAGAAGGGAGCTACAGCAGAAAGCGTGCCGCTGATACTTACATCTTCTAAACATTTATACACTTTTCTAAAAATCCACTGCTTTTGATGTATTGAACCAGCAAGGTATTGTGGGTAATCTCACCCTGAGCTGTGGCACCAGATGCGAGAGGCTGTCCCGCAGGTAGGCGTAGTGTCTGAGGGTATGGTCCGAGAAGAGGGCCGTCATGGTAGGGCAGGACTGCGCCGCGTTGAAGACGAGCACCAGCACCGCTATGTCTGTTAGCCTGCGTTAAGGGTGGAACGCGCTCGACACACCGTGGGCCAGATAGGCGCTGAGGAAGGAGTTAGGGGCGGGTACTGGAGGGGAAGTAAGGATACATGCTGGGTCGTCCATGTCAGGCTCGGGGGTGTCGAAGTATGGATGCGTGTTCAGCAGCTCAGGGACAATGGGCAGCACCAGGGTCGGGTGCCGTACCCCCAAAAACTTCAAACACCTGAGCGGGAGGGAAACAGGGAGCATGTGGCTGGCATTTCAGACGCTCCACCTCACCTCATCACTGGCCTGGCATCGTTACGGCCTCCCCCCCCCACCTTGGCCAGCTACAGTAACCCTCAACCAAAACCTCAACCCTCACGGGGCAGCGTGTGGCTCAGTGGGCTAAGCCTGTGTGCCTGTAATCATGAGGTCACAGGTTCAAACTCAGCCTCAGCACGTCTGGGGGTCCTTGAGGAAGGCCCTTAACCCCCAGGCCCTTAACTCTCAGCTCCCTGGGTGCCCCAACAGATGGCTGCCCTTCGCGGACAACTTACTCTACAAAGACAAAGTTGATGGAGGCGTAAAAAGAATTTCCCCACGGGGACAATAAAGGATTGATTATTATTATTATTATTAACCAAGGCTCAGATCCTTTCAGTGCAAAGTGACGGAACAAAAGCCAATTTAACCAACCGATCAGCGACAGGAGTCTCGCCGGCAGGTTCGATTGACTGAAACAGCGTCACCCGTTTCATCTGAAAGCAGGCGCGCACATTTCTAAACGTACTCTTAGATGTTACGTGTCTTGTTTTGTTTGCAGCACTCGGGGAGTTGCTGACTCAGTCTTGTGTGTAATGACAACAAAGAATCAAATCTTGAGATAAAAAGCAGCACTATGTACAATGTACTTATGTTTATACATCATTGTCTCGTGTCGAACTCGCCATGTCCCATTTCAGACGAGCACCATTTCATTTATGCATTTCCTGCAAAGTATGACTTGACCTCAGGACATTTCACTGCAGCGTATCAGTTAGAAATGGTCACTGTTCAGACTTCCAAATGCCCACAGAATCCTGGAGGTCCCGGCCGGTCCACACACTCACTTCCAGATGGAGTTGCGGTCGGTGGGATACTTTGCCAGGTTCTTCAGCAGCTCCAGCAAAGCCAGTTGGATGCACTCCTTGGTGGAGACGTTGGTGCAACACAGCAGCTCGTGAAGAGCCTCTCTGATGTCCCGTGAAGAGTCCTGTCCATGACAGATGGAGGCAGTGGATCTGTGATCACGCTCAAACTGATTATTACCCATTAAAACACTTTTTTGTGTGTGTGATCGCCCCCTGGTGGCATACCTCCAGCACAGCAAGTACCGTGTCCAGCTGGTCTTCCCTGAGGGTGATGTGGGTGGAGATCTGCCGCAGGACGTGGATGGACTGCAGACGCACCTCCTCGATTTCATCATTGAACATGTCCACCAGGAAGTCTAGGCACTTCTCCGCAAAGCTGGGCGAGGACTGGGCTAGCGCGCAGAGGGCTTCGACTGCGGCAATGCGGACCTCTGTGCAAACGCAAACGGGATTAGGGTCACATCCCTGGACGACCCCCTGCTGGACATCTGTGAAAGGTATTTTGGGGAATATCTAGCAGGTGTTTGGCAGCCAGACCTTAAGGGAGTGTGGTCAAACCTCAAGTGTCTCCTTAAAGGCCAGACTAATGCCAGGTTCACACCAGACGCCACACAAAAAAAATTGACACGAACTTGCGAAATATTTGGATGCGAACATGACGGATCAAAAACTTTCACGGCAAAGACGACGCAGCCTTCTGACAACTGGCTCCATCAGCGCTGGAAGAAATTGTCAAACATGCAATCGGCACCGGCAGCAGTGATGACAAGTTTTTCTTGTTTCTTTTGAGCAAACACGTGAACAGAAAAAGGCAAATATACCACATGCAGCCAGTTACAAAGCACTTTATAATGTCAAAAAGGCCTTAGATATATCCACCTAACTTCAGTTAAATTACTACAAGGGGCTTTCCAGAAAGCAGGTTAGCAGTATTTCAGGAAAAACAAAATTAATATTAAGAACATGACAGCAACATCGTCTATAATCAGTTAATTAACTACAGGAATAAAGAAAAGATGCCATTTATTATTTTTTCTGGATTTTCATTGGATATTAGTTGTAGTTGATTGACAGTACGTTATATCGATTGATTGTCCTATTTGTTGTGTATTGATTGATTGTAGATATTGATAGGTTATCAAATCAAGAAAATAAAAAGCCTAATATAATCCGAGAGGCATATTACGAAACATTAAAGAATAAGGAAAAATACAGACAGACGTAAACACAAGCAGCCAGAACAACAGCAAACAGCTTAAATGTGGCCCTTGTCATCAGATAAGCCAGAGGCTGGTACGGATTTCTTCGATCTGAAGGTATTTGTTTTGAGAACATTTTCGTTTTCTAATGATAAAATATCATTGTAGTATGTACTGGGCAGGACGGCTCATAAGCGGGGGGGTGGGGGGTGTGAAGCTGTCCCAACATGGTTTGATCGACCTAACGGGAAATCCCCCACCCCAAGTTCCTCAATCATTATTTATCAACAGGGTTCGGCCTGCGCTGAATATCGGTATCTGCAATGCCAACCTCAGATGCAATTGAAGTTGGATGAAGAAAAAAATAAATAGAAATCTGTGTTCACACATACCATTACAGGCTTGAGTTGTAAACCAAATTCCTATTTGAAAAAAGCGGCTCACATGTAAAAACTCAAATCCTATTTGTTGCGGTTTTTTTTTTATAACAAATCTGATAACTTTAAGAAAGCCGACTCCAAATACATACAATGACCGACCGTAATGCAAATTAGTTCCGTCAAATATTTTGCCATTATGGAAATATGTTAGTTTCAGGATGATGTTTGTTTTTTCTCGGTGAACGGCGCGTGCGTCGCACGAACACACTCACCGTACATCTCGTCCTCTAGGCCGTGCACGAACGCCCCGCACGCTCCCGAGTCCATCAGGTTCACCGCTGTGGTGTCCACCTTCTCCTTGGGGGCGTCGTCTGCCCACTTCCGCCCCGAGGAGAACTCGCCTGAGCTGTACAGCTCCCTGGCTCTCTCGTGGGCCGTCCGCTTCCTCTGTCGGAAGACCGGGGTCATTGCAGACACGCCGACCGTCACGACCCATTTTAATTATTCATTTTCATTTTTTAAAGTTTTCCTGAAATATTTTGCCCCCTAAGGAAGAGACTCACCCTGAGGTCTGACATCAGTTTCTTGTCCAGCGTCTGCTCCAAAAAATGTGGACTCACCTGCTGCATCGAACCCTGTGGGTAAACAAAGGTCGAAGGTCACCCCACGGGTCACACGGGCCAGTGCCCCGCCCCCAAAAACGCGACTCACCAGTATTTTGGCAGCCTGGACCCGGACTACCCATGAGCCATCGCTGACCATGTGACTGATCTTTCCGAAGGAGTTGTCCACCAGTCGGATTTCTTCATTGGACGAGGGAATTGGGACGATGCTATGGATAAAAGCAAAGAGCGAGCCATGCTGAATTGTCCTCATTTTTCAAAGCAGAACTGGCATCCGTGGTACCCGGCATAGTTGTGGCGAGAGCTACCTCTCAGGGTAGAGCTGGCTGAGCACCCAAACCATGTGCACGGCCACGGAGCGGACCTGCTGGTAATCATCGGAGAGCAGCTGGCAGGCCTGGCGGGCAAGGGCGGCACATCACAGCCATAAGAAACCAGATCCCATAATCCCACTACCCCAGTCTCAGGCTACAGCCCACCGAATCACTAAACGTTTTCCTTTCTCCTCCTGGCAAAAACCAAGCCACACAGACCAATGAACAACCTGCCCTGGCCTAGAAACACTGATATTTAGCTTTTTTCTGTTTGATTAAAGCCATTTCTCCTTACCTGGCTGTACACCGTCTGCTGTAATTTCATCCCTCTCTCGTGCAGCTGCAGCTGAAAAGCACAGCAGTGTCAGTCACGGCCGTATAAAGTCCAGAGCGGCAGAAAATCACACGCTACGCTCTCAGCTCTCACTCCCACAGTAATGCTACTACACACTATTACACAGACAATGGCACTCTGCCATTCTATGACTCTTCCTAGCATCAGTTAGCATAGTTTATGTTCAAAATTTACTGCATCCCATTCTGCTTCAGATTGTAGACAGTCTAGTATAAAAAATGTGTAGAAATTTTTAGTATGCATACTAAATGTAAACTGTTCTGCGTGTTTCATGCTATATCTAGGCACAGCGACAAAGACAAATCCTCTTGCATGTTTAACATAATTGGCCAGCAAAGGTCTTTCTGATTCTGATATATGGTTACAATCAGAGCATGACCAAACACCCTGGAACTGAAGCACTGCCCCCCCCCCAAAAACAGGTGTGTGGGAGGAGGGGCCGGTCATACCATGGCTTTGATGGCTGCTGTGCGAACCCGGGGGTCCTGGTCGCTGAAGTAGTCACTGATGATGCCCTGCACGTCCCTGGAGGCCACGCCCACCGCCCCGCCCTCACTCTCCCTGGCTGGGGGCTTGTCCACCGGACCCAGGCATCCCAGCAACTGAAGGCACTTGTTCCTCACCCCGAAGTACGTGTCAGCCAGATGCTGGAGGGGGCAGATGACACGGGACACGATGTCAGGGACGACTGCCACGCCGAGGGAGGCAGAGACACGGCGGCACGGCGCCCCATGCCCACCTTGCACGCCACATCGGTCAGTCGGAGTCTGACGCCGACGCCGTCGGGGAGTTGAGTCCCGATGACCAGCAGCGTGTCCAGCAGCTGCGCCAGCACCTGGTGGGATTCTGGGAAAAGTAGTCCAGGGAGAAAAGGTTAGCAGAAAAGGAAGAGGGTCAGCTGACCGTCCGACTCGGCGAATGACTACGAGAGGGGCTTACTTTCAGTGTTGAGTGTGTTGATGACATCATCGACGATGCAGTCGGAGGAGAAGCCCTGCGTTTTAGACAGCAGGCCGAGCAGGGAGGCGATCTTCAGCCGGACGGAGCTGTCCGTCTCCTAAAAGCCACACAAGCACCACTCAGCTCCAAAACCAAGACAAGGTTCACAAGGTAAACATTGCACTGAAAACTGTCCCACTTGCGTCACACAGAGGTTCCGCCCAGATTATCATCGGAACAAGATGAATTCTGAAGTTCATCTCTGCAGGTCACTCAACACATTGATTTGGCAGTCTAACGTGGGTTCTAAACACACAACCCTGTGGGTCTAAGACCCCCCCCCAACACATGCCATCACCTTGTAGTAATGCTCCAGCAGGATGCGCACCACACCCTCCACGCTGTCCGCCTCCACGGGCTTGCGGGCGAACTGCAGCAGGTACTGCAGGGCATCGGTGGGTGAGCTGGCCTTGCACAGGTCGACGTGCAGCGCCGCCGATTTGCTGGGCTTGCTGAGACGGAGCTTCTTGGCGGGGGCTTCTTCATGGGAGTGCTGCTGCGAATGCAGGCCCGGTCAGAACCCAACACATGCAGAGGATGCACCCCAAGTCATTACGTGGTTATAAAATGCAGGGGAAGAGCGCACTGCAGCTACATTTTGTAAGATGGGGGTGCAGGAGAGGAGGTACTTATCGTTCGGCAACGGAGGGTTGCAGGTTCGAGCTCTGGCTCTTCCTGACCCCATCAAAGTGTTCTTTAGCAAGACACTGAACCCCAAATTGCTCCCAATGTGCAGGTTGGCGGCTTGTATGGCAGCCTCTGCCACCGTGTATGAATGGGTGTATGTGAGCCATAAAGCGCTTTGAGTACTCGTAGGAGTAGAAAAGCGCTATATAAATGCAGTCCATTTACCATTAATACAACATTCAGGACGCTTTATTTTAATTTGTGTTCCACTGCCCTAATATTTGATCATTGATAATATTTTCACCGTTCGTTAACTAGCACATCATCACAAAATAAAACTACAAAACGGCATATTTATAGTAACAAAACTACAGCACACAGGAGCAATATCGAAGAGTCCGAACTAAAAGCGAAGACCTTAGAGTTAAAAAAGCCGCGGGTTTTCTTGCCGATCCTGTCCGACAAGGAGAGACCGACAGCGCCCTCAACCTAACGTGACCAACGATAAGCTTCTCGCTTATTCACTCTGAAATGGGGGGAAAATTCCGCTTCTCTATTATTAACCCCACAAACAAGCCCATACCCCATCCTACTGGACAGTGAGTTACCTGAACAACTTTTGAGAATTCCTCGTACACCCGCTTTTTCAAATGTGCTGCCATTGCGCCGACTGCCTCAATAGCTTAGCTAAGCTACGCTACATACAGCCGGGCCTCAAATGCCGCTTAAGTGTCGTTTTCAGCAGTATGCACTGTTTGTCCTTCCTCGGTTACCGTAGTTCCACAAAAATGCATTTCCAGAAAATATTATGTTATTCATAACGTGTTTTGATTACGTGGCTATTGCAAAGAGCTGTTTAGTATTTATTTATAAAAGTGTATTGGTCTTCACCTTACAATTCCGCCTAAAAAGGAGGATGTGGGAATCCCTGAAAATGCCATTCGCATTTATATTAACTATAAATCATGATGCATTCGTTTATGTTTATTTGATGTGGAGCCTTTATTTACAATTTGAGATACTACATGCCTTATTACAGTAAATTGGACAGCTGGCTCACTGATATGCAGCTATACCAATATATTTTCTGATGGAAGTAAGTACACCATATTCAATAGGAATAGTGATTTCTTTCCAAATCAGCAGCTGACACAAATCTTTGACTATAAATGTATGTATTGAATGAGTTGTCGTTCTCTTATATAAAATTCTAAAAGACACAAGGCAAAATTATCCTTGTGGAATGTTCTTGTACCACAGAGCAACACTGTGTTTCACTGAAAAGATTTTAAGAAGATTATAAGACTTGAGATTTGAATCTTGCGGTTACAGCTTGATTGGCTTTAAATGATCAGTCACTTCCATGGCCAGAATCTGGCATCCACACAACTTCAGGGGAAGTGAACTAGTTACCACCATGTGAAAATTAATTTGTGGAAAAAGTCATAACTCTTAAAAACGAACCCCTTCTCTGCACTGTGGGGCTTAAAACTAATCTTGTAGCCTTTGGCCTCGATGTCCTTTTTGATACAGTCCAGAAGGTCTCCGACAGTGGGTGAGGCCTTCCACGGCCCAAATCTCACCACCGACTCCTTGGTGGCATCCAAGTCATTGATGGCATTGTTGTACCTGGTCACATCCTCTTCCGTCCTAAGAATGCAGACGATGACATCAGAGTAGCGGGACGCCATGGCCTCAGCCCGGGCAATCCTGATGATCACCTCCAGGTTCTCCTTGTAGTTAGGTACCCTGGCAAGGAACTGCTGCCTGGCCACCATCTCCCCAAAAAGCGGGGCCGATTCCTCCAGCTGCTTGACCAGGGGCTTCAAGTCATAGAAGAGGGCCTCCCTGTACACCTCCCACACGTTCTCCGAGGGCAGCGTATCTGAGCGCAGGAACTCTAGGACCTGCCCGAAGTGCGTGCCATCCCTGTCGATGAAGTGGCGCCCCTCGGCGTCTGTGCGCAGCTTGGGCGAGCCGCTGAACATGTCCGCGAGTTTGGAGCCGGGACACTGCCGGAGAGTGCTCAGCAACGTGCTGTACAGCCTCCCGCCCACGTTCAGCTGCACGATCGGCGAATGCTGCGAATCAGAAGCAGCAGAGAGTGCTCAGTGGCGCTCAGATGGAGGTCGTACCACATATGAAGCAGACTATCAAATACACCACTAATAAGTGATCTCCGTACCTTTAAGCAGATGCTTGAGTGGCCATTCTGTCAGCCTGAGTTGTTAGCATAATACATAACACAAAATGTAATTTGACATAAAGATTCCACTTAAGACCTAATGAGAAATGTCAAACGAAAGTCTTTTTTCAACTTTCTAAGAAATATATAATGGAGTTAAAGTGTGTATTATAGATACGCCTAGTTTATTTATATATTATATTGTTCTAGTTACATTTTATCTTTTGTCGTATTTTCAACACTAATAATAGGTTTAATGTTCATAGAGCACAGAGCAGTGTTAGAAAATGTAATCCTGACGTTGTATCGAATATTAAAATGCGCAAATAGTTTCACGGAATTTTAGGGCTTTTGGTCGATGTCTACCGTCCATTGCATTCGGATCACACGTTTAATTTACCGGTAAATTAACCAGCAGTCCATAGTTGAGGCTCCAGGAGAAGCTCCAACCCGGACCGCGACCAAGCGTCATACATGGGCGTCGTTAGGTCCGATCAACAGCTATAACCCCGAGTATTTTAGCCCTTATGCCAATCTTCTTTCGAAAAATAAAGCAATCACTGTAATGCACCAGGTAAACTTGACTTAGCTCCTGGTCTATTCAATAGCTATTAACTCCCCAGCATGTACTTATCAAGATCGTAAAATCATCAGCATCGCATCTTCTTCAAATTCCTCACGCGCATTAAAGGGGTGTAGATTGGCAACCCTCCTAGCCTCAAACTATGAAAACCAAAGTTCCGTACATAACACCACAGACGTGTCTAATTCACAAAACGAGAGCAGCGAAATCTTACCAGCTGAATGCTAGGAGAGGACTGTTTTCCGGCCGATTTATAATCAGGGAGACTCATTCTTCTACTTTTCGACCAGAATACCGATTTGTCCCTTCAGTGTACTTGTCACAGGGAGGACAGGTGCATTAGTTTGCCGGGTGTGGTTACCAGCTAAAGCCACTCCTACGCTTGAGATAACATTCAAGTTTCCCCGAGAGCGTGACTTCAGCGGTGTGTAGTTCGGTTTTCTGCAACGTTTATCTTCGGCCCATAAAATAACATCCTGGGCGGCAGGGAGAACTGTCACAGCACACCTTACACTCCATGCCGCATAACAATGATCATACCGGACACATCAAAACACTGCAAATTCGAATTTAGTACTTAATTAACCGTATTGTCAAATCGCCAATTCCGCTGGCACATTTACGAAAAACAAACAGGAATAGGAGTGGGCGTGAATACAGGACTAAATACTAGCAGACGTACATCAACACAACTTCCTTACCGTAACCCTCACCTGGACACAAGTTGAAGGACCGACAAGTAACACACTATTTTAACAATTCTGTTAAAGTACCGTCAGAAAAGAAAGTCTGTATCTGCTCCTCACTGGGACTGTACCCTAAAGTACAGAAACGGAGTCCAAGGAACATCCTCAAAGTGCACAATTCAATAATATACTGACAACACAAAAAGGTTTAAAAGATACAATTACCCACAACAGACCCTCGAAGGTGCAGCCCCAGGGAGAAGCAAAGCTACAAGTGCTGATACCAGTTACTCAAAATTTTCTACCAAACCAATCTGAATAAAACTTCAGTTGGGGAACTGAGACAGTGAAGGCTTACGGTTCACTTGACAGGGAAAAAAAAATATCATACAAGCAGGAATGGAACCACCATCAGCTGGCTCAACAGGGTTAAATTTGCAACAGGGTGTGACCAAGAACATTGGGAGACCAATATATTTCAATCTGGCCCGATCAGCTGAAATGAGCTCAGAGCAAACTCCCAAATTCATGATGACCATCTAAAAATGTTTAATAACACCAACACAGTCATGGTTTTTAGGGGTTTTATTGTACAGAAAGTCCAAGTGTTTCCATCTTCGAGATACAGCAAACACCTGCAAAACAAAGTTTAAGACGCTTCAGAAATATGCTGGTTACGGCAGCCATCAGAACAGAAGCACAGCTACGCCCATAAATGGCCGTCTACAAGCGACGTCGATGTCAGCGAGCACCCTTCTCAGACAAATGCCTCAATGTCATCAAGCATAGGGGACCAGGGACCAGGACCTGAACAGACACACAGAACGTGTCCCTGGAACAGAATCCTGGGCCCAGTTCCGTCCATTTCTGACTCGTCATCGTATCATCAGCGAAGGGAAGTTTAAGCGACACTCAGCCCATTCAGGTAACCATCCTCACACTGCACTCCTCCGGGTTCTCCTTACCCTTACGCGGTTGGTACTGGGCCTCCCTGGGGCATGACCGGGACCTCCGGCTTGGCTCCCTTCTGCTCTGACATGGGGGTGGTGGGGAGAACTTCATCCTTGGGCTCCACGATGCTCACATGGTCGGGGAGGGGCTTCTTGGGGCCGATCTTGCCGCTGGGGTCCCAAGGCAGCATGATTTTCACCTTGATGCCCAGCACACCTGGAGAGAAGCACCTCCTGGGTCAGCCCAGACTACACTTTCACTCCGACATCACCCAGAATACACTGCAGGCCTTCTCAGACAAATGCCTCAATGTCATCAAGCGATTAGGAGGCCCTGCCTCTGAAGCCTGGACACAGGGATACAGAACGTAGCCCTGTGCAGCACCTCAGGGACAAGGCACGTCCTTTTCAGACTCGTCATCGCATCTTCATAGAAGGCCACTAGGTCTGGCGGAGCAGGTCAGCGGGCACTTACCCTGCCTGAGCAGGACGTGGCGGACGGCCGTGTCCACGTAGTAGTTCACGGGGTCTCCGCTGTGGATCATCAGCCCGTCGACAAACTTCATGGACTTGGCCCTCTGGCCCCTGAGCTTGCCAGACACGACCACCTCACAGCCCTTGGCTCCACTCTCCATGATGAAGCGGAGGACGCCGTAACAGGCCCTGAAACGGAGCTTCAGCACTTAGCTGACTAAACGTTTCATTCATCCCTACATTGAGCAATGGGCACCAATAATACTAAATCTCCCTACTTTGTAACGGAAGGAGCTCAGAGAATGAATGACCCATGCAGCCTCAGATACCATACAGAAGATCCAGCTCAAAGCTGATTAACCAACATGCTCATCGCTACCCAAAATTCCTCTCAAGCAAACTACATTTCACTGGAACAATTAGAGTCCATGATCTCATTGATGAGAACCCCGGCTTGAACTAGCAGCCAGCTGATCACCTCACACCACCCTCTGGCCATAGAACCACAAGGCGGCTCTTAAGGCTACAGAGGCAGAACACACTCACCGGCGCACAGCCAGCCCCCCCAACAGCTTGTAGCGCAGAGACTCCGCCTGGGCGATGGCGCACAGTCCCCTGGTGGCCACCTTCTCAGCATAGAGCTGGAGAGAAGACAGCAAACCACACAGTCAGGGCACAGACAGGGCACAAAAGGCAAGACATATGGCAGCAGGTGGGTCTGAAGGGCAGATATTTCACCCAGGAGCCCAAAGTCGAAAATCTGATCTACACCCAGTTACAGGTACAGATGACAGATATTAAGTTTATTACCAACAACAATTTTTGCCAAGTGTGATATTCTGAGGCTCCAGAGCATCAGTAATTAGTGCATTATACTGATTATTATTCATACCAGTTGATTTAAGCATAAACAGTCAGCAGGTAGCATAAAGTCACCAACCTCAACACTGTTCTCAGGGAAGCCAAATCTCTTCTGGACAACAGCAGTCAGCTCACGGATGCGACGTCCCTTTTCACCCAGGACATTCTGGGTCCTGAAGCATCAGTGCGCCCACAGAGGGCCAGTCACATAATGAACAGTCACCCCAGGCCATGAAGCACAGTATCATTCAAACTGGTATATTTACTATCACACCAGGCCAGGTCTCATGGGACATGTGATTAACCACTACTACACTCTATATCTTTTAAAGAAATACTTTAATTAAAAGGCTCTTCGGAGACGTGATGGCAGGTCCCCACCTTGTGGCTAGGATGATGATCTCTGTCCTGGTGGGGGTAACCCGCACTTCCACGCCGGAGTAGCCGTCCTCGGCCAGCTCCCGGGTCAGGAACTCGTTCAGCTCGGCTTTAAAGATGCCGTCGGACACGAACTGCGGAACAAACGTGGTTAGTATCAGGGGAAAGATTGTACGTTATAAAAACACGTGTATGAGGGACAGTGCTACTCTCTCCATTACAGTACGGCTAATGCCGGGTCTGTTTCTCCGGGCCAGTCACAGACATCTACGAGGACACGAACTCATACCTTGCGCATACAACTACTGCTGGTAAGGTTAATTACCTATATAAATTTACCGCATTAAACTAGCCAAGCTGAATGACGCGTACTTTATACCCAAACCAAAAAAAAAAAAAACTCTAGACTTGCAGGAAGCCAAACCCTTGCCATGTTTGCGACGGCAGCAAGATGCCGCCGCGCCAATCCAAAGTAATCCTCTCTCTGGGTATGTCACACGGGACATGAAAACATTCTTGGGGACCCATAAGACTGCTTGAGACAAGAACACACTTCGATCGGATGCTATTTGCAGTTATTGTAGAAAGCAGAGTAAACTGAATATACGCTAACCTTTCTCTTCTTCGAGATCTGCACCGCCATCTTCGTGCCTGAGAAAGGAAAGGGCCGCCGCTTCCGCCGGAAGTACTTTTATATCCACCGTGACCTGCGCGAGGCGGTTTCCCTTTGCTTAATGGTAGTTGTAGTTATTCTACACCCGTCGCAATTCATTCGTCCATCTTCTGGCCGCCTACCCCGATACACCGTGGAGGGATTTAATTAAACCATCGTTCCCGAGTCCGGATGTCATGAGTTTTTCAATTTGAGACAAGTATGCACACACATTTACATGCACGTTATAGTTTTATTACCTTGTAAATGTCTGTAGGTAGTCTGATAGTCCGTAGGTTTTGCAAACTATCCCAACGCTACCGACTGGCCATTTTTGGGTTTATAATGGATTAAAATAGATTTGCCATAAGAGTCCGAAATTGTGAGTGTCACGCCAGATGCGTCAGGGTTGGCAGCCCTGGTTTGTGTATTTCTGTGGATTTTTACAGAATAATGACACCACGTTTAAATCTGAGTTTAGAATTTTTCAACTACTGCCCTGTCAAAGGCGCTGTTTTAGATCGACACAAAATTTAGTTTGTGATGATGAACTTCAAATGTGCATGGTAGTTAAACGGTCCATGGTAGAGCATCGTAAGCAAGGTACATAATTTAACTGGGGTTTAGTGAAATATACAGATGCACGAATTTATAACATTATAACTTTATTTTGATAAAATATTAATACCAGTTAAGCATACACGTCATTACAAAGCTGCCAGATTAGTAGAAAAACATGCAAAAAGTTTGTCTGTAAAAAAGAATATTTGTACTTTCAAGCTTCATTTTTTTTAACATTGTTCACCATTATTATAGTTAGCAAAAAGCAGATAATTCAAAGGCACAATATTACTTATGAATTACTATTTAGACAGACTAGTCTAAACTTATCTACAGCTTTATGTATCATTCAAAAGTTGATGCAGAGTCACACAAAATGGTTGGGATCCCTTATGGATCATTACCGTCGCTGTGGGGCCATGTGGCTTCACACAACTGCAGAACCAGGATCCACAAACGTTATAGTGTGTGTTGTGAGTGGTTCCCAGACCTGGGGTTCTTCATACGGACATTGATCTTTGAGGCGCCTCTTAATGATGTCACTGCTGTCCGACATGTCAGAAATAGCATAAACGCCCACTGAGCCATCCTGGAATCCCACATAGACACATAGTTCCTCTGAGAGCCTCAGGGTGGAGGGGAATGAACCAAGACGAAGCCTCCCCACCTTCTTTCCATTGGATATGTTAGCAACAAAGAGTGTTGGCTTGGAATGGAGGTCACAGGCACACTCACTGGGTTCAGGCCCACAGATGTATGCAATGTAGCGTCCAGCAATGTCCATGCTAACCAGCAAGAGTGGGGTCTCAACCTCTAACAAACACAGTCTCCCATTTTGGGTGTCCAGGATGTTAATGGTCATTCCAGTAGTGGACAGAACAACATACTTTCCATCTGAGGAGAACTGAAATAAGTCTGGCTGCTCCAGAAGAGTGTGAGGTACCTGAACATGCTGCAAAATGGTTTCTTCTGTGACCTTCCAAGTAAACAGGTAGCCAGAGCTGCTGAGCACCAGTACATAGTCGGGATGGTGCAGCAGAGGTTGGAAGGCTACTACAGCTAACCTGCTGGAGCTGGAGAACTTTTTGTTGGTGCAGCCAGACCACAGGCTGATGGCCAGGAGGTCGTGCTTGTGGAGGCCCAGGAGAAAGGTGCTCTCGGCTGAGATGGCGGCACTTCTCAGGTGCAGGTGAATGCTGCACACGGTGTGGCCGCTGTTAAGATTCCAAACCCAAGAGAGGCCTCTTTGGCACAGTGACACTGCGAAGTTGCTGTTGGGCGTGACGAGCAGGTCGGAAGTGGGATTGCTGGTGCGTATGCGATGGAGATTCTGCCCCGTGTCTGTCCGCCAGACGTAGATGTCCGCCGCGGACGCGGAGACAAGGTGCTGGCAGTCTGGAGAGAGGTCAAACATCTTTACACGTCCCTCATGCTTGAAGCATGCCCCAGCTCTCCCGCTTGCCATGTCCCACCTCCACACCAGCTCAGTGCCGTCTGCAGTATAAAAGTGACCTCCAGTAGGTTCCAGGTGGATCTTTTTCACCTTTACACCAGTTCTAGAGATCGCAGAGGCCTGCCAGATCAAGTCCAAGCCCCAAGCAGTGAGTACTCCATTAGCAGTAATGGCTAAAAGGGTTGACTCCTGTTTGAGGAACTTAGTCACTTGGGTGTCACCAACATCTAGACTCAGAACGCATTGACCAGTGGTTGTCTTCCACACCAGTAGAAATGGACAATCCTCCAGGGAAGCAATGATAAGATGGCCCCCTTTGACTTGCGTGGCTCGAGTGAAAGTCTTGCCTGCAGGTACGCTAAACTGCTCTTCCATTGTCCAGTCACTAGTGTCCCACAGCCAGACTTGGCGTTTCGTACAAATGACTAAAGCTTTGTTTTCATGTGAGTGTTCAATATTTAAGACAACACCTTGGTCCTCAGTAAAACAACAAGATTTCTTAAGCTTGGGATCAGATGCGGTTTTAATATCCCATACAAAAACACTCCCAAAACTGTCCACACACACAAGTTCATTCTCATTATGAAAGCGAATAGAAATAACAGATCTTCCCTCTGGATTGAAGCATGTGGAAGGCTGATGTTTACTTTGAACATCAAACAGCAACACCTTGCCTTCATCCTGTCCACATAGGATGAGACGGCCATTAGGGGAACATGACATGCAGGTCACTCTGGACTGGCAGCATAGTGGGGGGAGCCCTGCTCCTGTGTTTATATCAAACATACTAACATGACTAGTGTCTTTGTACCACACAGACATTACACTGTCCAACACAAAGAAGTCTTCAACTTGGAGTCTAGTGCCTCGGTCCGTGTGTGAGTCAGGAAGGCTGCTCTCAGAGTTTACTTCACAAATGCACGAGGGGCCTGGAAAGTGACACAAGAAGAGCCTCCCACACTGTGTGGACAGCAACAGAAAATCCCGTGCACTTTTGCCGCCTGAAAATTTCAAGTTTGATAAGTGAACGTGCTGAAAGCCTCCTGGGATATGTTCACTCCAAGCCCAAAGGGACCCATTCTGGAGAATTATCAGTAATGTGTTGCACTGAACATCTAACACCTGCATGACGGGGGAAGGGTCCACGTCCGATAGCATCCAGCGCGTTGAGGGCACTGTGGCGATGGAGGAATGAACCACAGATAAGCTATTGTTTTTCCTGCCTTCCTCAAAGACCTGTTTCATGTAGCATTCAAGACTAGGTACAACATCAAGGAATGGGAGAAGCTTAGCCTGGATCACCATAGGCAACTCTTCAGGGCAGTCTAGGAGCAGGCAGATGGTGTCTTTAAGGATGCTGGCAAGAAGTTGAAGCTCTTGGTAGAAGACAAGTACGGACGCGTCTTGTAGCTCTGAGACTAATTCTTCTAGCCGACCTGCCTTTAGCATCGCCTCATGGAACCCAAAAGACATCACAGTCCTTCCCAACTCCTCCAACCTCCCGCCTGCTTTCATTTGGAAGAGGAGCTCCAGAATCTTCCTCAAGTTTACTTGCACAAAGTGTGATAAGGGAGACTGAATGAGCCAAGGCTGCCCAGGGTGTTGCCTGTCAATATAAACCTTCTCTGGTGTTATTTGAGGAGCAGGCTGGGAGTTTGACTGCTTCATGGTATCTCTGCTGACAATTAGTGACTTAGCTCTACCATACGCCCAGCGTCCGCTGAAGTAGTCTGCTAACACAGTGTGGGCTTCTTGGGTTACTTCATCTGAACTCATGTAGAGCTTGTTCACGACCAGTGGGAAATGTCTGCTGGCCCAGAAGAGCACCTTGCATCCAGCCACATACCTCCTCAGGAGAAACCCCCTCAGGTCTATGAGCAGGCCCTCTACTGCAGTCTCCGGGACCCTGAATTTAGATGGTGGGGTTTCTCCACAAGGCAGGTATTGAGAAAGCACTCTGTTGTCTGCAGATAGGACATCAGTTAACTCAGCCTCTGTGAGGCCCAGCCTGGATACTGTGAGATAGCACATCGCTCTGGAGACCAACTCTGTGCCATGTTTCTTTTCAAGCCTGCCTAGGAATATACTGATGTTGTTGTGGACTCCTGTGGTTATGGAATGCTCAGTGACCTCTGTCTCGGATCCCCACTCACACACTTGCCTGTGGAGTAATTCGACATACATCATGAGAGGACAGTCTTCCAGGGCTTGACCCACATACATCTGCTGTCCTGATGTGATCCTCCTGTTGTAGCCAAACAGCAGGTCTGTGAGCATCTGGGTGAGTTTCCTCTTCTGTTTTAGGCTCAGCTCCAAGAACAGAGATGATTCTGAGTACAGAGCCATGAGGTTCTGAAGGGTTGCTGACTTTTTAGGTGTTGTGGAAATAAGCAGTTTGACGTTGGGAAGTAAAGACTGGGGAAGCCATGTGAGATTGCAGGACCCGTCTTCCTCATGACCCAACTGGTCCAGCCCGTCAAGGATGAGGACTAGAGGACGTCTTGATGTGGAAGTCCTAATCAGGAGGTCTGTAAAGTATTCAACCAGTTGACTGAGTGACTGGAATGCTTGGAGATGAGGCTGATTTAGGCATCCTGCTGTGATTTGGTGACACACACTGATGAGAACCTCTTTCAAAGTGCCGCCCCTCACAAAATAAACCACCACCAAAGGGTGCTTCCCGTCCATCCAAGTCTTCACCTGCAAAGAAACAAATCTGTTGAAAATGGTGTTTAACTACTGAATAATGTGGTGTAGGGCTGCCACTAGCAACTATTTTTCTAGGGATTCATCTGGTGACTTTTTTTTCTGATCTGTTGATTAATCTTCCTCCGGAAAGTCAAATCGACCATTCACTTGACATTATTTTCACCCGCAAAGCAGATTATAGTAATATGCCTACAATATTAATTAGAAGCGTATTGCGATGCGCAAAACTTAGTAATATGTGTTAATTCATTGCATCTTTATGCTTATTAAATTCTATTAGTGGAAAACGCCGCATGCTACTGTTTTGGTAAATCATGGAAGCGATAAGTACTGAAGTCGTAGTAAAGAAAGAGAAACTCAGCCGCCCTGACATCTTTTAAAAGAGGAGATACTGCGGTTAATCCTGGTAAAAAGACGGTGGGCTGGTGGTACTTCCTGCAGATTAAAGTCCGAAACATTTTTGGTAAAAATTGTTTTCATTTTAATTTTAGTTCACAAATTATTCTCTTTTATTTAGTGTCCATTTTCATTTACATTTCATCTTACAATGACAATACTCCTCCCATCAAGCCCAATGTGCATGAACACACACTCCGGGACTATCAATCAATGTACAATAAGCCCAGACTTTAGCCTAAACATTTTTACAAACACCTGTTCAATGGAGATGCTAAGGTAGCAGGCAGATGGCTTTATGCCATTAATGATGAGTGTACTCAGCGGCTACAGGAACAAAGGGCATTTACAAGCTCGCCGTTGTAATGGTAACTCAATAAACACGGACAGACAGCACTTGTGTGGGTTTTGCCAACACCGACGGTCCATCATCCAGAAAACCGTCTGTGTGTTTCCTCTTCAGGTGCTCATGCATAGCCCTGGTGGTACCATGATGTTCCATGTGAACTTTGCACAGTGTAAAACCTCCTTCTTGTAATTTGACCATTTGAACTACTCCCATAAGTATGTACTAATGTCGAAGAGAAACATTTGTTATAATGAGTGAATTTTTATTTATTTTTTTAAATGAAAGAAATGATGCGTTGATTTAAAATATTGATACCGATGCATTTTTGGCCTCGACGTCATTGCCTATGTCGACGGATCGCGGCAGTTCTAGTACAGTCCTAGTATAGTGCAATCTGGGGATGTTCTGGAACAGCCGGTAAAACATGCATGCAGTCTAACATCTAAGACATTTATATCATCTGAAGTTATCTGGAAACTAGTGGAAACTGGAAAACAGTGATCGACTCACCTGTGTGGCACAGTGAGCCAGAAGCACGGTTTTGCCCGCGCAAGGTGGCCCGCTGAGGATGAGCGGGTATTTCGTATCGCTCTGCTCGAGATACGATTTTACGTCTTGGACCTCCGGACTTTCCACCTTGTACAGACGAGAGTAGACGTTGCAGAGGTCCCACTGCTGGAGAAAGTCCTGGAAGAGGGGATCGTTGGCGTCTGCCTGGTCCCTAGGGAGGGTGCGGTCGATGACGTTCTGCAGGTCTGTGTAGAGCTGCCGGCACAGGACGTCGACGTACTGGTTCCTGTCCTCCTCACCTGGGCTGGATGTGTAGATGAGGATCTGCCTGGGGGCAGCCAGGCTCGGCAGTAACTGCTCCCGGAGGTAGATCAAGGGGTTGTTGAGAGAGGTCTGCCCCGGGGGGGTCGACACCAAGCACGGCTCAGCTTCTCCTGTCGCCTCTCCGTGGTCGTTCACGTCAGCGATCTTGTGGACGTAGCAGAAGCACCTCTCGACATCTTCAAGGGGACGGTCCTCCAGGGCGAACCTTAGTTCGCTCTCCAGAGCTTGTGGGGGGGGGGGGTGGGTGGTGTTAAAAACCTTTAATGTACACCATGCAAGCTCTACTATATGACTGACTGGAATACACACTGATTCTCAGCACATACCGACTTAGCATGAAGAACAAGCAAGAAGATTCATCTACGTTAATCTTCAGCAGCCATGACAGAGCAACACAGTGACCGACTTCACCTTACCCGAGGTGAAGTACTTCCGCGCCTTTTCAGAGGTCAGGATCCTCTCCTGAACGCATCGCGTCGCGGCGGTCTGAAGGGTCTTCCTGGCGTCCTCGTAGGCCGCTTCCGTCTCCTCACGTTCTTCAGCTGCCTGAGGAACGCCACGCGTGAACCCAGCTGCATCTCTGCCTACTGAGATGGTGCCATCGTGGAGATACTCCGGTGTCTCTAAGGTGATGCTGATATGTAGCCCTACCTGGAGGAAGAACGAGGCGGGGATGGCGTTGTCGTCCCTGTAGTACCAGCGCTCCAGCGCTTTCGTGCTCAGCGCCATCTGCTGGCATGTCCATAGCACTGCCTGAAACTCTGAGACCTCTATCTGGGTGGGTAGGCGTGCACTGCCATACCGCTGCCCCAGCAGGGCCTGGCCCCCCCCCCCAGAGGGGGCAGGTGGGGGGGGGGGGGAGGGGGGGGGGGGGTTGGGGGGGGGGGGGGGGG
>JABFDZ020000040.1:2162516-2179535 GCA_019775955.2 Pollimyrus isidori | reverse complement strand
GAAGGAGGGGGGCGTGTCCCGCCTATGCCGCTGTAACTGTGAAGGAGGGGGGCGTGTCCCGCCTATGCCGCTGTAACGGTGAAGGAGGGGGGCGTGTCCCGCCTATGCCCCTGTAACCGTGAAGGAGGGGGACGTGTCCCGCCTATGCCGTCATAACTGCAAAGAGGAGGTGGGGGGGCATGGCCCTGCCTACAGCACAGTGACTGCAGGGGGGGGTCCAGCCCGCACCGCATGGTCTCTTGTTGCCTCTAATCTCTCAGGCAGGGCTACGGGACACTGCGCACGTCACACGGGAGACCTGGACAGCTGACAGACTCAAGTTGCCAAAATAGGCGCGAAGCGGGATCTCTGGTTACACAGCAACAAATGGCGCTGAGAGAAGCGTGTGTGCGCTCGCCTGGGGCCTCCTGCAGGTGGCAGCGTGCAGCCCAGAATCAGGCGGCAGGTGGCGAGAGTGACCCTGTGCGGTCCAGGCCTCCACCCCACAGGGGCACCTTCCTGCCCGTGTGTACCCCCTGCCCGTGTGTACCCCCTGCCCGTGTGTACCCCCTACCTGTGTGTACTCCCTCTCGATGGCAGCCTTCTTCTGACTGTAGGTCCTGTAAGAGGGAGAGACAGAAGACAATAAGGTTCAAGTTACAGGGAAACAAACGCTCAGCACTTAAGGTTCAGCAGCGATACATTGTGTCTGTCTGGCCCTTCATGTCCGTCCAGAGTGCCACAGAGAGGGGAGCGAGTCACTTCAAAGAAATCTGTTACGTCATTGTTCTTGTCCCGTGAACTCCTGTACTCAATGTTCTGACCAGGAGAACACATGTACAGAACCATCAAAAGAGATTTTTTTAACCAGTCAGAAGCATAAAGGGTGGACTGAGGGGCGAAGCCCATCCTGCAAAAACCCAACGGCGCTGGAGGACGAGGGAACGGGGGAGGGGCTAGTCTACAAAATGTTGTTGTGACCTGAAATAAGGCCGCGGACAGACTGCACTCCGAAGGGTACACAGACGTACACGCAGAGGAAGTGAGAGGCAAAATGACACCATGCATTCCACCCAAGAGCCTCCTCTCTGCTGATTGGAGGACAGAGAGCACACCCACTACCACCTGGGGACCCCCCCCCCACCCACCTAGAGGGAGACAGAGAACAGAGAGAGGGATTGAGAGTAAAGGAAAGGGAGAATGAGGCAGACAAACTTAAGGAGGGTGAGCGAGAGAGAGGGGGCAGGGATTTTTCCCTGGTGCCTGAACAGGTATCAACAAGCCTAGATACACAAATAAATAGCACTTAGCTCTGCCTCAAGGCTACACAAAAAGGATGGAAAATCACTCAGGATGTACACGACACCCACGAGGGGGGCCGCCGTTCTACTCCAGCACGCCAAGTCACGCGGCTTAAAGCAGGGGGGGCGCCTGGCTCGAGTGCGCCGGGGCTGCCGTCCCCGATATCGCTCTCTGCCGACGAGGGGATGAGGTCTTAGCTGTCCAGGCCCTGCTTCCTCAAACGGGGAGCTGTCACGTGGGACAGGGAGCGGGGCCAACATCGTGCGGGATTCATTATTCACATGGAGACACCGAGCAGGCCCTCTCTCCAGAGCTCTACAAACATTTGTGGTTAGAGGAAAAAAAAGGGAAAATATTCATTTATTTCGTTTGGGTGAACTTTAAAGCCCCAGCAACTATGTATGAGAACTTTTCAGAAGAACGATGCCAAATAGTGACCTACAAGAAGAACAACGATGTTTGCTCATGACGGGGTGAGAGAGAGAGAGAGAGAGAGAGAGAGAGAGAGATGAGCACGGCAGGCAGACAGACACAAACACTGGGGCTGAGACTCGCAGGTCCCCGAGCAGGAAACCTGTCATTTGGGACGTCATAGCGATGTGCATCGCGGCGATTTGTTACTCGGGTGAGCGAATCCTGAAACTGTGCGTGCGCCGGGTGGGACGTGGACTTATCGCCATGGTGACAGACAGCAGGGCTGTGACTGTCCAGCCGGGACCACGGAGGTGGATTAATGAAGGGGCCAAAACAACGGCAGGCAGGAAGCGACAGACCGGGTGACACGAGATGGGCTCTTACTGGGACGACGTGTAAGCATGTCATTATTCAGATTTCCCCACCACAAGAACTCAAGCACCAGCGCAGGGAGCCCATGACAGCATGTGACCTCCGACGGCCAGTAGGGGGCGTGCCTGAGCGGCCCATTGCTGGCGTGGCCGACGGCGTCCGACCACACTGCTCCTCGTGAACACACGTCATCACCACCACTACCGCGGTAACGCCGTGCCAGAAAGGCTGCAAGGTTAAACTGCTCAGCCCTCCCGATACTGGACACGTCACCTGTTGCACCCAAGTGAAGGACGACCGTCTCTACGCCCTCGATGTGACGGTGGCTGTCGCAAGGCCACATTTCCATTCTCTGTGCCTAGTCGACGCTCAGTGGACACAGCAAGAGATTCACCAATTCGCCAAAAAAAAATTAAAATATGTGCCCTGCTAAAAAAAACAAAAGGATATTCACCAACCTCCTGGCTGCCACATCAAAATGATCGTGATTCACATACGGCCCTGAGGTCTGGTCTGACCATCTGACATGCTGGCCTCTTGGGGAAGAACAAGAAAAAAAAAAAAAACACAAAGACTGGACGGATGGTCTGAGGAGCATCGCGGAGGAGAAGGTTCCGCTGAGGCTCTCTGGACCAACCCGGAACAATTTCTGACCAGAACACTCAACTCCATCCGTGCAATCAACGCTGATCCCGAAGTGATGGGGGGGCTTCGCTCCCCTGAGCCCCGAGGTCAAGTGGGGCTTAAGAGGGGCTCCACTCGCAGCCCCGGCTCACTGCGGGTGTGCGTACATGCAGCTGCAGCAGACCAGGGGCCCGATCGCATTCGAAGACAAAGGGGTCTGCCTTGGACGGCCGCTCCGGTCCCTCAATCTCCTCCCTTTCCGTCTGTCATTCCCTCGTCTCGCCCCAGCGGCGTGGGGGGGGGGGAGAAAACAAATCCTCCCTTTGATCACAGTGGACCCCCGCTCCATCCCCTGACCGCTACACTCCTGTCAACAATGGCCGCCTTTCCAGTCCCGGGGAGGTGGGATCTCTGCGGCCCGGGAGCCACTTCCACTTCCCTCCGGTCCGGAGTGAATGACAGTGCCGCAGCCGGGCCGTCGAGAGCGTAATTAAACGACCGGAGATCCGGTTACGCTCACGACAGCTCACCGTGAAGCCCAGCGGCCTCTGTGGGACTTGTCAGCATTTCTGTGGAATTCTCACAAAAGAGCCCCCCCCCGCCCCCAACTATGGCCGCCAAGTACGAGTTAAATTGTTGTTTTAACTGAAAGCCAAGAGAATGCCGGGCGGTGCAGATTATTTCCGGACGACGGGGCGAGTCCGTTCACTTTTTCTGTCGCCATAAGATAGTATCTCTGAGCCTCAGGGACCGGAGCGGAGTCCAGGCCCAGCGCGCTCTGGCAAAACAGGAAGCCCAAAAGCCGCCGGGACACAGGACCAGGGGGGTGCGGACGAGGTCTGACCACACAGCCATGCGTTTTATTGTCCCCAACAGGAAAGAGTCACAGTCGGATGACCCACTCAGAACAGGCAGCCCTGGACAGAACGAGATGGGTCGGGCCACAATGGGGCGGAGGGTCCAGTCACAAAATAACAGGGCGCACGGAAGCAGCCGGGCTCCACCCACAGCGGGATGACACCAGCACCTCGATGACACACCCAACGGTGTCGATGACGGACGCCCCCCTGGGGAAAAGCCCCCTTTTCAGGCGATGTGACTGAACCACCACTCCAGCAGGAACCGGCTGAGGCCAGATCACCTTCACAGGGTGCAGTCTGAGTGCCCCTAGCGACCTCCACATAATCAAAGGGACGACCTCTTATCGGCGATGACCGTTAATCGCTGCCTCACCTGCTGGCAAAACTGGCTACCAGCTCCTACCAGCTGCCCGAGCGTGTAAACAGCCAGATGTGTAGACTGCCCTTCATCCGGACCACCCCTTCTGTCACGTGCATGGTGAGGTCGCACCCGGCCTGCCAACCCCAGCCACGACACACAAATGCCAATAGGGCAGGGATGCCGCGTGCCACCTGCCGCCGATGCCACCCAGAGACGCGACCCTTGGCTGACCTGCACTCGGCCAAATCTGCCTTTCCCACTTTAATGAGCGCGAGGGATTAATTAGGGTTAATGAGAGCTGATCTGCTTTGTGGATTACAGATATTCGGGGGTCTGGAGGGCGAGCCAAGCTGAGGAGCTCCGCGCCGCCCCGCGGAGGAGAACGCTGGGGTCTGACGCGGGGTTAAAGCCCTGGCAAATGGACCCACAGCCTGGGCCGCCGGCAGCGGATACGCCCCCTACGGGCGACCGGCGGGACGTGCGGATGTCACATGCTGCCTGTCAGACACCCCCAAACACCCAGAACTACACAGGGAGCCATTAAAGCAGTTCTTCAGCACACACTGAGCGCCACATGGAGGGGGTTACCCCCACAGGAGAGAGGAAATGAAAGTAGCAAGTGGAGGTGCGGGCCCCCTGGCTCGGTGACATGCCCGCGTTTGTGTGGGGCCGCTTACCTCATGTCCTCCAGGAGGTCACACTCGCTCTGGTGTTTGATGTGCAGCCGGGTCAGCTGCTCTACATGAGTGTTCTTCAGCTCCTGAGTCACCTTCACCTGGGGGGGGGGCGGAGAGTGTGAGGCTGAAGATAGGCAGACACACGTGGCCCCAACGTGGCACAGTTCACTAGGGGCACATCTTACAACCGAACGCACATTTCTAGCCAGTGATGTCAGCCCCATTCTCCGGTGGCTTTGATGATAACACCCTCTCCACCAGCTGATAAACCACAATTTATAGGCTGCCGATTTTATCCAACAAAAATGGGAAGCCTAGTGGGAAACGGGGGGGGTTAGCCATGACCATGGCATGGCAGGGGGTGGGGAGCGAGATGGACAGATAGTCTATCAAGAATAGGGGTTGCTGGTTGGATGCTAAGATCAGGAGATGGGCATAGAGTCCAGCCAATCCGAGGCCTCCGTCTTCTCCTTTCTCCCTGCCCCATCCTCATCATCCAACAAATCACAGTACTCAGCATTTTCCCACCATCAGCATGTCCCCTGGCTGCTCCGACTGCCATGCCCGGGTCCCTACCCTGACCACACTGTTGCTTTAAAAGGTATTTTATACTCTCGTTTCACGTGACAGGAGGAAATCCATTAGAGAACCTCTAAAGTGCACCGCGAGTAGGGGCTGATGTTACACTGCAGGATTACATTCAACATGGCCGCCCCGTGCACCTGTGACCCTGTGGTGAGCCTGAAACCCACAGACACTAGCATAAACACTAAGCAGGTCCCTAAACATGACTTTCGGCGCGAGATCAGCTAGATGGAGGTGAACGAGCCACCCAGGGCCACCAGAAACCCTGCCAGCTGCAGCATGAGGGTCTCACAGAGAGCTGCAACGTAAATATTTAATGCAGACCCTCTTCCAGGTATCTAAAACTAAGCATGGTTCGCGGGGAAGCACGGCCAGCGCAGTGAGACCGACGAGCGGCCAACGTGGGAAAAGCTCTAGTAACATTACGACCATGATTGCATAATTCAGTAATTCAATCCAGGGTAGAAATGTTACAGGTCAAATGGAAAATAGGCTCAAAAAGCTTCATGGACATAATCGCACGGACATAACCTTTATTATTATTGATCGCTATCTGTTGTGCTAGTTTTTAAATAATAATATGCCTACGTACTCCATCCAATGTCCTGACAGCACCGGCCAGCCCAGAAGCGGCAAACAGGTACGGCCATGTTGGTAGATTAATCAATAAGACAATAAGAGACGATGAAAGCGGTGTGCAGCAACTGAACCATTAAAGGCGTTTAACCCCTCAATTAAAGGGTCGATCGGTAACCCGAAGTGACAGGGACCGCATACTCGCCCCCCGGGCGCGATCACCCACCGTCTTCTCGTTTATACAACATCAACGTATAAACACATGTCAGCATTTAGGAGTCGCTGATCGAAGCAAACATCCCAAGCTTATCGAAAGCGTGCTGAATAAAGCCCCCTTACTCCGGTGGTGTGTACACACATGAGGAGTGGTGATGGGGGAAGTAACGGGCTCGGTACTGGGCCGGGAAAGGAGGCGCCCGTTCGCTGTACCTCGCTCCTTCTCTCCCTGTTTAATGTGTATGTTCTGGTTACTCTCCTGTTACCACGTCTCAGACGCAGCTTTGATCTCGTCATGTTTTCTTCCTCGGCTGTTACATTGTTCGCCCGTGACCCTACAATCGGCTCCCCCCAGCAGTCCGCACTCGGCAACGCGACCCCTGGAGAAAAGGGGGCCCGAGACCACAAGGTGTCAGGGGGTTGGAGGGGCGCCGAAGACCTGGCTTGTGGAAGCCCGTCAGCCGGCTTGCAGTGCACTCCGACGAGGTTTGCGGTTCGCGACGACGGCTAATCTGGAGGGTGGTGCTGGGGGGTCTAGTCGCGGAGCGAACCAAGCAGCCACCCGCAATCGCGAAATAATCGCCCGCGGTAACAAAAAAGGCACGCGACGCTCGAGATCCGCTAGTGGGGGAGAAACGCCTCGCGGGTCGCTCCGCGCGCAGACGGAGGTCCGGTCCGATTCGGGCCGGGGGGGGCAGGGAGGAAAAAGCTTACCTTTCTCGGCGGGGGCTGCATGTTGGAGCACTGACATGAATGGTAATAAATCCCGTTTTTAAAAAAAAGACAGCGAAGAGCGGAGGAAGCCGCGGGGGTGTCCCCCGAAGCGGGAGCGGAGAGCTGGGCGAAGACGAGCAGTTACGCCAAAGTCCGAGCTCACTCAGGCGGCCATGACTCTCCGACTCCGGGCAGACTCCGACTAACACTGCGGCGGAAAGAAAATAAGAGACGGGGCTGCAAGCGGGAGCCCAGCGGCTTTCCAGCGAGCGACGGCCCGATGGCGACGCGCTGCGGCGGCCCCTCGGACGCTCCGCGGGAATTTGCAGTAAGACGGGAGCGCAGCGCCCCCTGCTGGCCGTCCGGGTCCGGCTCACGGCGCCAGGGGGGAGGATGGGGGGCTGCGTGTCCAGAATCGCACAGCAACAAGGAACTGCAACCGATGGAGGGAGAAATCGATGGGGAACAGCATTGGCAGTCGATCCCAAACACACCGATTGCTCTTATTACGCACGTTTACTGTTATGATAGACAACAGAAACAATGCAAAGATGAATCCGCATGCATTAATTTCAGAAATGCATTCAAACGTGATCTATGTCGGGATTTATGGAACACCCTTTAATTAAACAAAATCAATTTATCCAATTTTCAACCACATATTTTTGTCACAGGGGACCTAGAGCATATCCCAGGCGTTATAGAGCAAGCAGCACTGCAGTATATGTAAACTACATACACACGCACAGCAGAGATAGGATTTGAACCCAAATGGTAGAAATAAATTTCTATGAAATTATTAATTCCTCTGTGGGACACTTAAGTTCCTAAGTGTAACCACACAATGTCCCACCCAAAGATTTGGCTCAAAGAAGTATTTACACTGCAAGTTCAGTTTTGGGTCTTTGCAATCCATTTCTTCTGAATTTCATTTCTGATGTGCACCTCACTGAAGTCGTGGCGTCGTGGTGCAGTTGTTAGTACTGTTGCCTCAGATCTGTGAGACCAAGGTTTGTGTGTGGAATTTACTTGCTCTCTTTGTGTTCTTGTGGGGTATCCTTCAGGAACTAGAGTCCAAAAACAGCCCAAAAACATGCTGAGGTTGAGGAGTGAGTAAATAGCCCGCATGTGTGCATGTGGGAGTGAGTGTGTGAGTGTGACCTGTGATGGGTTGGTGCCCCACCCTGGGTTACTTCCTGCCCTGCATCTGTAGCCTCTGGGATAGACTCCGGGACCATGAGACCCTGAATCGGATAAGCTATTACAGAAAATGGATGGACACTACTGAAATCAAACATAATAACATCATCCTGACACACTCAGTTCTTAGTGAAGAGAAATAATTGAAATCCACATTAAGGTAGCATTCTATGGTGTGTTGTTGATCTCCACTTCCTGTGGGTCACTCTGTTGATCCCCACTGGGTTAAATACCCATTGGTCCATCTCAGACGGCATTGTCTGCTACTCTCAGATATCCTACTGTCGCTGTACTACAAATATGCAAGGAATTGTGGGTAGGACAACATAGGTATTTCCAGACCTGAAGGCGTGCCCAAGGACATGGGGGCTTGTGCATTCAACCAGCGGGTCACCTGAGATGCAGAAGACAGGATACCGAGAGTCTGGATGTGTAATCATTAATGGCAAATGTTCGCTTGTGGGTAAGACATTAAAAGCACATATTTCTCCCCCCTGCTCAGTGCCAAAACACCCACAGAAGGAAAAAGATCTCTGGCCTCCCTGTGACTTGGTTCCTCTTACCTGGTCATTAAGGAAATCGTGGTGAGTGGATGTCTTTTCTTTTGTTGGAGTGTGTAGAGGAGCTCTGATCAGATACAGGATGAAATAAGCACAATGCAAATGTTCAGTTTGGCGAAACCAGAGTCTCACTTTTTTAATTTTTGAGAGTGGGTTGGGACTGGGGGGGAGGGGGGGTTGTACGGACTATAGGCAGTGTATCATACACTATTTATCTTAAATTCTTGTGGAGGGTAACTGAACAACAATAGGGGGCGATAAAACTGGAAAAAATGGAATTTTACCGTGTGCGTATTTAATTAATAATTACTACGGGGTGTTAATTACTCGTTGAGTCAAAGTTAATATAGCTTGTTTGTGACTTTAGACTGAGGAAATCGAGGGAGTGACCATAGTAAATCCGGACAACAGGGGCCAAGGAGGCGAATTCCACACACTCGGGGCCAGGGGTGGGATAATAACCCCCTTACATTAACCACTGTGCCACCCTCAGTACAAATGACATTTTAAAAACTTTCCTCCACTCCTGAAGTGTTCTTATGCAGGCCAGTTTTTAACTAGCAAGTTGCATTTGAAGCTCAGGTGTAACTCTGCGTCCCCATTTCCACGCACACTTCCGCGACGGGCTCATAACCAAAGTGTGCTTGTGCGGACAGAACACAACAGCTTTCTATGGTTTATTTTGTTTTTTTAAACCCACAAATCTCCAAGGGAACAAAGGTGTAAAAATAAAACAGAGAAGAGTGATAAAATGTCCTTGGATTTATTAAAAACAAAAACTAAAGCGACGAGTGACATTTGATTGGGTCTCCTCCCTCACACACCTGGAATTACTTCTGACAGCTGGAAGAGCTAATTGTTGCGGCCGACTGCAGCTAATTGAAATTCTTTAAAATACAACTGCAAACAGTGCAGTTACTCTGATAGGCAGCTGATGGGGACTGATCACATGATCTGTGAAGCTGATACACAACGCTCCGTGGTAACACTCCATTCCTTGTGAGGAGCGATCGTTCCCATAATGTCCCGAGAGTCATCCAGATACATCTCATCCTTACCCAACAGGCTGCATTGTCTCACCATTAATCTTCTTTGCATACATCTACAGCTGGAAATTAAGCTTGCCCACTTGCCTGAGGCGAGTAAGTTAGATGAAGGACAAACACAAAAAATGTAACGCTTATCCCACTGGCTGGTAAAAAAAATTCTTTTTGTTTTTTTTTTTTAAACTAAACTAGCCCAGTTGGCTAGTAGCAAATATTCTCAAGTTCCACTCCTGCATGCGTCCAGCTAGTCTGTCAGAAAACACAGCTTATGGTTCACGAAGCATAATTTTGGCCATCGCTAGTTAACATTACACAAGAGGGCACAGCGCCCCCTCTTGATTACAGCCAGCGCCGCGTCTTCTAAACCCGTTAGGCCTTTGATACTCTACGACATTTAGTCTGCATCCACTGGGCTTCACAGTAGGACCAGGAGGTGGTGTAGTCTCAACGACCCTTTTCCCCCGTTAACCGTTCCAGGTTGCGTAACCGAAGATGGTCGCCGGTGCCAATAGTTCCAACGCGAGCTTTCCGTGCGACTTCAACGAGGACTTCAAGTACATCCTGCTGCCGGTCAGCTACAGCCTGGTGTTCGTGTTTGGCCTGGCGCTTAACTGCGCCGTCATGTACGCCATCATGTTCCAGACCCGGCGCTGGCGGCCCGTCACCGTCTACATGCTGAACCTGACGGTCTGCGACACGCTCTATGTGCTGACGCTGCCCTTCCTCATCTTCTACTACGCCGACGGGAACGACTGGCCGTTCGGGGAGCCGCTCTGCAAGCTGATCCGCTTCCTATTCTACACCAACCTGTACGGCAGCGTCCTCTTCCTGTCCTGCATCAGCCTGCAGCGCTTCCTGGGCGTCTGCCACCCGGTGCGCTCCCTGGGCTGGGCGGGCGGGCGCAGCGCCCGCCGCGTCTCTGCCGCCGTCTGGCTGGCCGTGGTCTCCTTCCAGGCGCCCATCCTCTACTTCTCCCGCACCAGGCAGACGGGCGCCGGCTGCGTGTGCCACGACACCACCAGCCGCGAGCTCTTCCCGCACTTCCTGGCCTACAGCGGCGTGGTGTCCATGCTGCTCTTCTGCCTGCCCGTCGCCGTGGTGGTCGCCTGCTACGGCCTGATGCTCCGCAAGCTGCTGGAGGCGCCCCCGGTGCCGGGCTCCGCCGCCGCTCGCTCCAAGCGGAGGTCCGTCAGGATGATCGCCGTGGTGCTGGTGGCCTTCCTGCTCTGCTTCCTGCCCTTCCACGTGACACGCAGCGTCTACTACAGCTTCCGCTACCTGGACCGGGAGGTGGGCTGCAAGCTGCTGGCCGCCTCCAACGCCGCCTACAAGGCCACGCGCCCGCTGGCCAGCGCCAACAGCTGCCTCGACCCCATCCTGTACTTCATGGCGGGGCGCGGGTTCCGCTGGAGTGTCACCGGGCAGAGGAACACCAGGCAGCCCCCCGCGGCAGCTGACGCCACTCTGCCCGCTAATAAGGTCTGACTTGGCTAAGCTGGATCTCAGAAGCTGTGCACTTTGGGGGAAAAAGGGGCCGGCGCCTATATACTGACACGAGGATCTAGGAGGCCAGTTATAGAGGATTTAAAAGGGCACTTATGATGCAGCATACGGGCTAGCGAGCCCTGCAGTTCGTGCTGCCTGAACTGCAATCTGCAGTGTGGTTCACTGGAACCTGCAAGTCAGGCAGAAGGGAGAAGAGGTTTGCGTGGAATAGACACTGATTATGTCAAGGCCAGAGAACAAATGTTTGTCTTTCTTTGTTCTATGTCCTGCTATCCTATTTGTGGCCAAGAGCATGTTAGTGTGAGGAAAGTTTTCTTCAATTTGTTTCTTGTATATTCAGCATTATTCATTTTACTCTATTATCTACAAAACCCTGCAGACAAAACATTTTCCTAATGGAGTGGGTGTGAATTCACAAAACGTGAACACGATGATTATTAAAGCGTGACTGTGTCCTTGTCGTCGGTTGCGTAACAGACTTTCAAAGAACCACCACGTGCTTTGTCAGTGTGGCAGTCAAGTGTGATGTACAGATCTGCCAACAGAGGGCGCCGCTGTCCAACTGGTGTAACCGTTCTTGTTTTGTAGCGGAGAGGAATAGAGATATACGGATATGAAAGGACACAAGCTGCAGCTTCCCGTGCATAGAGAAAAAAAGGGGAAGATTTACCCTATCACCAGCTCGTTCCCCAAAACATCCCAGAATTCCCCTCAGAATTCCCTCATCGCGCTCCCTAACCGTGCAAGCTGAGTCAACATTTGGGGCTCCCTGGGGAACGTTCGTTAGACTGCCTCGGACCAACCAAAGAGAGAACTGACGCGAATCATAGATGCAAGATGGAGGCATGTTTAAATAAATCGGTTCTTTATTTAGAGTACAAATTTCAAGAATCTGCAATAAAATAAATAATACCTGCCAGGTCATACAGACACATGTTTTTTTAAACCTTGACAGTTAACACGGGTCAGAAGACACATGGACATGTCCTAAGGGAGGACACTGAAGGGAGGACACTGAAGGGAGGACATTGAAGGGAGGACACTGAAGGGAGAACACTGAAGGGAGGACATTGAAGGGAGGACACTGAAGGGAGGACATTGAAGGGAGGACACTGAAGGGAGGACACTGAAGGACACAGATGTAAAAAGGAAGTGAAAGACATACAAAATACAAAAAGAAAAACACACAAACTCTCTCTCTCTGTATAAATGTCATGTAAACTGCCATAACCAAACTGTAATGCAGTGGCAAGGTGGCGATTTATGCCACTGACTGAAGCAGAAAATGTTTAACGTAAGTAGCAAAAACACTGAGAGCTGTACTTTAATGTAGACTGCCTTGATGGTCAAATACGATACCAACAGCGCAGATCTTTGGAAGATCATGCAAGATATTTACGTTAAAGCTTATTCCACCACAAAGATGAATTAGCTTGATGGCTCCTGGGTTGGTGGCCATCTTCCCTTTGGACGGTAGTTTGCTTATACGTGTATATTAGTGAGTTCTCCCACACATCTCTGAGCTCACGCTCGGCTCCTGACCCTCATCCCATGCAGGTGGGCTACGCACCACGGTAAGCCGGGCCGAGCTGCACAAAAGCCCTGTGGCCACACTCTGGAGTCCCAAACCAAAGGGAAACTGTGGCAGGATGAAACATCGCCCCCCCCTGGTGGTCACAAATGCAGTATACTCTTACGCTACACAATTACGCTGCGATTGCACATAAACAGCTTATTATAAAAAGCTTTGACGCAGGAGGCCTCCTTTAATACTAGACAAAACCGAACTGTTAAGCGGTGAAGAATCTGTTGAGTACATTTCTATAGAGCCTTTTGTCGCAGTTTGGGAAAAAAAAAAAATCTGATTGTTTGCATGAGACAAAACGAGAAAGGGCGAAGCAGGAGCAGATCGCGGGGGCAGATCGCGAGGGCAGCCATGGCGAGGGACATCGTCCAATCAGGAGAGCCGACCACTGCGCAGAAACTGCAGCCAATGAAAGTTCTTGCTCCCTCACAGAGCCCATTAAAAAAAACATTAAAAGAACCTGAACCAGAATCAGACTGTGGAAGGAAGAATCCCCACCCGGGTCACAGCATGTCCAGCTCGGACAGCCGGTACTGGCGGCTCGATTTAAAAAGAGATGGAGACATTCTGCGCCTGACGTGTACAGTACTGTCTTATTGCTTATTGCTCATGTTAAAAGGCAGGCGGCAGGAGCATCTTCCACTGTCGCGGACATGCGGCTCAAGCGAGGCGTGTTTTAGCTACTGCGGCCAAAGGATCTCACAGTCGCAACCGTCCAGATACCACTAATGACAAACCTATTCTCCTGAATATCCCATCCCCAAGCTGGGGTGTCTAGCTGGTGTGCGAGGTGTACAGAACACATGGGGGGGTTCCCTTCTGGAAGCACAACTGTAGAGGTCATGATTACAGTCCCTGTCTTCCTAATTAGAAGCTTAAAACAGGTTATTATGTCATAACTGGGTGTTTTGTGATAAATGCGATTAAAACTCTGCAGTGTCCAACCAGCCCCCCCCACACACCCTCACTGCTATCGGGGTCTTGGGTACTCCTTCCAGAGGTGAGCCATCTCCCAGAATGCCGTTCTTATTAGCAGTTTACCTATGAAAGAAGAAATAATGTTAATAGTTAATGGTGATGAATAATGGCTTTGACTGACAGGTGCTGATCCCTTCGCTTCCCAAAATAAACGGAGAGAGATAAGAAATTAGACACAAGAAACATGAGCATTTGTGAGAGAGATCCAGTTAGTCATGAGTATCATGGAGTAATTAGTGACTAAACCTGAGCCAGTGGTTTGGAAGTGAAATAATGAGTGGTTAGTAAGAGACAGAGGGACAGAGGCAGGTAGTGAGAGACAGGGGGACAGAGTTGGGTAGTGAGAGACAGAGGGACAGAGGTGGGTAGTGAGAGACAGAGGGACAGAGACGGGTAGTGTAGTGAGGGACAGAGAGACAAAGGCGAGTAGTGAGAGACAGAGGGACAGAGGCTGGTAGTGAGAGACAGAGGGACAGAGGCGGGTAGTGAGAGACAGAGGGACAGAGGCTGGTAGTGAGAGACAGAGGGACAAAGGTGGGTAGTGAGAGACAGAGGGACAGAGGCCGGTAGTGAGAGACAGAGGGACAGAGGCGGGTAAGTGAGAGACAGAGGGACAGAGGCGGGTAGTGAGAGACAGAGGGACAGAGGCGGGTAGTGAGAGACAGAGGGACAGAGGCGGGTAAGTGAGAGACAGAGGGACAGAGGCGGGTAAGTGAGGGACAGAGGCGGGTAGCGAGGGATAGAGGGACAGTGACTGGCAATGAGGGACAGAGATGGACAGTGAGGGACAGAAGGATAAGGCCAGGGCCACTAATGTCCCACTGTATTTCCTGCATTTTTATTCCGTGATACCCAGGGCACCCCACCTCCACCACAAATACCAGCACCAGCACCAGAACAGCATAAAATGCTGTTTACCTTTTAAAAGACCAGATTAGTCTCACCCAGTGTTACGATCAGTTTCCCCCTCTGGAAGAGTGAGACATGCATTGGTTACAATCTGCTTTTCTCTGCCTGTCTGGTATTGTCTCTGCACAGTGTGTGGAGGTCTCATGTGGGATTTCCTGAAGCTTCTGACCCAGAAAACCTGCTCACCTCCTGCTTGCTCTTTGTCCGCTGGCCGATGGAGGAGGTAGAGGAGTGAACTCCAAGCAGGGACGTCTCCTCTGCGGGCTCCATGCGTGCCGTGTCCACTGAGTCACTGTCACTCAGTTCGGGGCTGTTCGCATCCAGGGGATCTGGGATCTGGGCCACCTGGAACCTGGGGAGCGGCAAGTTTGACTGACATGGGGGTGGAGCTTCTGCGAGGCTGGGAGGCGGGTGGGAGGTGTAAAGCTAACCCACCCCAAGGAGGACGAGGTAAACATGCAGTAACCCTGATACATTGACATGTACAAATGCCCGTCCTCACCTGCCCACAGATAGAATGGTGACCTCCCCGGGCAGCGATGCCTGGCCAGGCTCGTTGGCCTCGCCCTTCTGCTTGTGGGCATGGTCCCGGGCATGATTATGGCCGGAAGGAGTCAGCAGAAGCTCGGGCCATTTTTTTTGGCTGCAGCGAGAACAGCAGTACGCGCCGGAGTGGAGGGCCAGCCCGTTGATGGTGTGAGGATGACGCTGGTGTGGGCACAGGCGAGGCAGCGAGCGGAACTGGACCAGGGGGGGCAGAGCTGGCAACCTGGGAAGGAAGGCGGCCTGTCACCAACAGGGGGCAGCAGAACGCACAGCTCAGCACATTTACACAGTGTGAATTACACAGAAATAGGTCACTTCCTGGCCCAATTGTTACAAAAGAAATAGCAAAGCCTGTTCTGCTCTGCATACACATGGGGGGGATGCACTTCCTGATGACTTGCAGTGTATACACATGGGGGGGATGCACTTCCTGATGACTTGCAGTGTATACACATGGGGGGGATGCACTTCCTGATGATTTGCCTTTCCAAAAACATTTAAATACTGGCAATTTTACAGGTCTTTCCTGTCGGGCATGACAAGACAACAGGCAGCGCAAGTCAGATAAGGACACCGTTAGAGCAGTTGTATCAGGGGTGGGGGGTAGAGGCGAGTTCACTTTGGGCCACCCTGGGACCGTGAGTACAGGGAGCTGGAAGTGGGACGGGCCTTCTGGGATGATGTGCCGCTCCCGGATCAGCCTCCTGACAAAAGCGGAGAACGGGCCGTAACCGCAGAGACGGCCTGCGTCCCAGCGCCCCCCCCCCCGCTTTGCGAGCTGTTAATCCGAGGGGGGTGACTGCTGCGGTGGGAAGATCGGGTGACGCCGCGGGCACCTGCGCCTACAAGGCCACAGTGGCTGTGACTCAAGGCTCGTCGCTTACGCCAGAGGCTGGAGTGAAATTCAAGGAGCTGACGGCAATCGCTTCCAGGGGGTCAGGTGACCCTACATCCCCACCCAGTGGTCTTTCCAGGTCACTGCGTTGATGCCTCATTTAGGGCCACATGAGGACACGTGTAAATAAAGCAGGAGATAAGAATGAGTGAGGAAGAGGAGGAGGGCCTATGGCGGTGGTGTTGGGGAGGGCGGGTTTCTCACTTGAGGGCTGAGGTCTTGTTGATGGCTGCCTGCTGGCTCTCATACTCCAGGAGAAGCTCCTCCAGGGCAGCTGCATTCTCTGTGTGTGGGGGGGGGGGGAGACTACCATTAAAGTGTGCCCCCCTCATAAAGAATCTGAAGTTCTACAGAACCTCTGTGGTACCTTTCTTCTCTGTGATGAGGCGCACCAGGACGCTGATGGTGTCTTCATTGGGGTCGTCCACGATGTACGGGCCGGAACTCGCTGCGGGAACACAGAGACAGGCTGCTAGGCCGGAACTGGGGGAACACAGGGACAGGCTGGTAGGCCGGAACTGGGGGAACACAGGGACAGGCTGGTAGGCCGGAACTGGGGGAAGAATCCTCTCACGTGCTTGGTTTGATCACTGAGGGCTCAGATTAGTTTTTTGTTACAAGTAATAACCAATATAATTAGTCTCATATGAGTCTTGTATAATATGCTTTTTTGAAAGAAAAAAAAATGTATTACCAAATACTTCCCCTGAGTTTATATTCTCTCACCCACCCTGAAAAGAGTTTCCTTCAAATAAGTCTGGGGGCCACGTTTGCATGCAGTAAGCAAGTGAACAATGAGTGGGGCCACATGCATCAGAACTCCAGTATCTATGGCGACAAGGCCTGTCCCATGATGGAAGAGCAGATGGGAACAGAGAGGCTCCTCTCAGAGGAGGACACCTTTAGCCCGTTAGCATGTCGGCCTCAAGTGCGGGATTGAAATTTTAATTGATCCAGGGTTTTTGTCTTTTGCAGTCTCTCTTTTGCTTGTCCTCCCCCCTTAATTTCTGTCTTACACACACACACACACACACACACACACACACGCGCACACACACACACACACACACACACGCACACGCACACACGCACACGCACACACACACACACACCC
>JABFDZ020000040.1:2096598-2107654 GCA_019775955.2 Pollimyrus isidori | reverse complement strand
CTTGGGTGGGTGGCTGGCCTCGCCGCCCCGCCCCCGGGGGGGGGGGCCCCTGCCCCGGCCCCCCGGCGGGGGGGGGGGGGGGGGGGGGGGCGGTTGATGCGGGTCATGGCCACACACCACTGCCTCACGACTGCAGAGGCCACCTTGGACTGATCACCCCCCTCGTCCATAACATCTGGGTTTAAATAGCCGGTTTCACGCACGGCGGCCCAGACGGTGACAGCAGAGACGGGATGAGCTCACCGTAAGCGACTGAGCTCAGTACAGCTACGAAAAACAAAAAAGGCCGTGAGAAAGGACACCCCCGGCGTCTCCCGAAAAGCGTAGAAACACAGGAGACGCCCCCCCTAAACGGCAGAGGGTCAGGCTGCTCCGCTGGGCCCTTCAACGAGCTCCTTAACCCCCTTCCGAAAAACGCTCCGGGGGGGACGGAGGACCCTGCGTTCTGCCCCCAGGCTTTGCTGTATGTGTGAACACACAGAATAATGGGCAATTAAAGAAACACACACACACACACACACACACACTCCAGCGTAGCTGTACTTCTGCCAACGTCACATTAAGCTATTATCTCATTCCTGGAAAGAAGTGACCGGTCACCTCCATTCCAGCCTGGCAGCACGATTCGGACGCCCAGAGAGAACAGCGTCTACATTCCGTCTCTGGCTCATGTGGACAGAGGAGCTCCGTTTCCCCGATTATTTATAACCGCAGGACTCGCTTCCGCCTTAAGCTAAACACGGCCCTTGGCAGACGGCTCGCCCCCGCAGCGCGTCCGAGTCCAGGTCGTGACGCCGACTGACAGCAGCGGGCGCCGTCGGTATCCCCCCGACCCGCACAAACAATCCGTCGGCAGCCAGATGGGAGCTGGCAGGCTGCTGTAGAGCCCTGGGCCGGCGGGAAGCAGGCTGCGTTTTATCACAACTCATAGTAACCACAACAACTTCCTGTTTCTGTCCGGCTACTTCCTGTCTGCGCAGTCTCACCCCAGGCAGAGCTGTCAAAGCCGGGCCCAGGCGGATGCCCGGGCACCCCGGTCACACCCGACAGGGCAGCGCGGGAGAAAAAGCGTCCTGAAGGAGAGAAGACGCTCAGCATTCAAAAAACACAGGCGTACAGCCGTCGGCCTAAATGGTAGAAACCGGGAAACAACGGATTGGCACCAGTTAGATTATTAACTGGAAAACAGGTGTTATTCGTATGCAGGGCGCTGATGGGAGGAACTCCGCCGCACGAGGCAAACAAACCACAAGCATGCTGGAATTTTGGCTGCTGATCCAGGTACGAACCTCGCGAGCTCCTACCGCTGCCCATCGGGGGAAGCGGAACGCAGCTGCTCCAGTGTCGACCGCAGAGGAGCTGCACACACCGCGGTTTATTAAGTGACAAAACACATAACCGTAAATCACCTGTGTGCTGGGGGACATGATCCTTCCCCGGGCCTGCAATCGTTCACTGTTATGATTAGAAGGTAGGATTGCTGGGGGCTCCATGGATCTGCAGGTGGCGCTAACCACTGGATTCCTAAGGTAACAAGTGCATGCGGCTCCCTGGAAACGGGGAAAAAGGGCGCAGACTAGGCAGAAGACTGGGATTCAAGCTGCATGGCACAGCCTGGGACGGCACAGCATGGCACAACAAGGCATGGCATGGCACGGCCCGGCCCGCAAACGAGAGTCTACTTCCCATTCGAGCTCTGAAGACGCCTGCCCTGCAGTGGATGAGCACGGGCAGGTAGTGACACCCCCCCCACCGCCCAGCCCAAACGAAAACATCTCACCAGGATAGTGAACGTACAACTCAGGACAGGGAGATTGAGTAAGAGGTCCAGGGAACTGCCTTATTAGCATAGGAGATAACTAGGAGGAAGATGATGAGGAAGAGGAGGGCGGCGGCCATGATGGTGTTACTCTGACGGGTCAGCAGGGTGCCCCGTACTCAAGCTTGTAAGATCTGGTCACCTGCCCGCATGCCGTGGACACAAGCGGGACCCCATGGGCACACACACACACCCGAACACACACACACCCACACACACCCCAACCTTCCCTGCCTGGTGTCTCCTCTCAGAGAGGATCCTTGCTCACCAAGCAAGAAAGACGCATCTCTCTAAACACACAGTAGAGTGGACGCCCCTCCCACAGAGGTTAGAAACAACCCTGCTTTCCAAATCCACCGGCCTGGCACGCTCTGCCTCACCCAGTGCCCCCCCCCACTGTGCTGCCACGTGGAAGCCAGGCCAAGCCACTAATTATCCCCCCTCCCCCACCTTGACGTGTTCCTGCTCAGTCACCACACTTACGGGACATTACAGTTAAACACGGACGGCGTTTCCTGGATGCTTACAGAACACGGATAATGGGCAGTGGGACCGAACGTAGCAGCAGTTCAACACACAGATAATGCTAAACATGTGCTGTCGGGCTCGGACATGGGGCACCTAGATCGAGGAGGGGGGAGCTCCCCCCAGCAGAGCATCCCATAACACCCTGCAGTCTGTAGGAGTAAGCTTTACTCTTAAAAAGCAAACACAGGAAAGTATACAAACACCCACTGTGGCCCTCCCCACCCCATGAGATATTGAGACACCCAGACTCACCACTTTGGCCTTCTGGGGCGCAGGGGCCAGGTCCTCGCCAGTTTTCCTTGGTTTAGGTTCACAAGTGGTCGGGGTGCCGGGCAAAGAGCCGGACCCCTCTGTGGAGGGGCGAGCCAGCGTCTCTGTGACGTTCAGTGCCAGGATATACTGCTTGGTGACATCCTCCAGGGAGGGAGTCTGCTCTGCCGGGTACAGTTTGGGCCGGGTCGGTGTGGGGACGCTGATGGGGACGCCGTCATGGGGGGCCGGGGGCCCCTCTGGGGCCACGATGGGCGTGAAGGTGGCGGGCTCGCTGGCGTGCCGTACGTGTTTGGCCCGTGGCGTGCTAGACTGCTCAGGGTCGCTGGTCTGCCGTGGCGGTGCCGTCAGTACTCGGGGACCTCTCTTCTTGTGACTACGGCGCGCCATGTGGGGGGACAGTACCTCTGCCAGCTTGGGGTCAAAAGGGAGACATGGGGCCCCTGTGGGGGTGGGCTCCGGGGCCGGGGGTGGCACATGCTCCGAGTGCGACCAGGCCTTGCCGTCCGCCCGGTGCCGCCCCCCCAGCTCCGCCAGTTCGTCCCGCTGTTCCGACAGGATGGGCTCGCTGCTGGAGGGTGGCATGGCCTGCTCCAACTCGCTGATGGGCTCGCTGGCGTCCACAAAGCCCAATCCGTCGGGGCCCACCGGCTCGCCACGTCGGCTGGGATCGCTGAAGGACTTCTTCTTGCCCGCTTTGCCGTTGGCCTTGTCGTCTCCGAGCTTGTCCATGGCGCCGGGCTGGTGCACGATGCTGTGCAGGAGGGTGCTGTAGTCTCGCGGCGACTCGCTGCACACCGACAGGTCGCTGGCGGCGCTGCCGGTGCCCTCCCACGGTGCTGGGATGCCCGCCTTGGCATTCAGCGAGCCCAGGAGGTTGCTGTCCACGGAGAAGTTCTCTGCGTCCTCGGGGACGGAGCGCTGGCGATGCGGCATGGGGTCGCTGAGGGAGCGGTACGCCTCCCCGTTCGACTCCCCGTTACTCCCGTTGCTGGAGTCCGAGCCGTTGGTCCCGGTTGAGGAGAACTTCCTCCTACGCCGGAGGGTGCTGGGTGTAGAGGGGGTGTCCAGGGACCCTGGCTCACTGATAATTGCCACGGGCTCATATTCGGTCCGCACTGCCGGCGTCGGGGCACTCTTCTCCGGCTTCAGCTCTGGCAGCCCCTCCTGGTACAGGCCCGACTGGCTCCATGCGCTCAACGTTTGGCCCAGGAGGTCCGTGCCAGACGATGCCCCGCATGAGCCAGTCTCGGGCTCAGTCACTATCCCCTCGTCGGTCAGGCTGGACTCGTGCCCGGATGACTCATCCATGGACTTGTCATAAAATACATTCTCCTCAGATCCCCGCTTTCCCGAAAGCTTCTCACCGTCCTGCGTCTCTCCTGACACTGACATGACCGCGTCCTTCTCTGCTACATCTCCACTCCTCCGCTCATCCCGCTCCTCTTTCTCTTCATCCTCTTTTCTTCGGAAATTTTCGTCTTCCTCCCGATCCATCCCAAACAGATCCTCATCCCGAGCCCCCATCTGACAGATGTCCCGAATCACCTGTCGTGCCTCCTGGATGTATTGGTCTTCCAGAGGTGTGGGCATCCGCTCCTCGTAGTCATAGTCCCTCTGGCAGTCATCGCTTTGTACCTCCCTGTCAAGCACCAGTGCCTCCCCTTCCCCGGGTATGTCCAGGTGCTGCTCGGAGTTGCTCCTCTTCGCAGTCACGCCGGGGAAATAGCGCCGCCCTAGTGGCTTATCAGAGTAAGTGAATGACTTGGCGCGTCGAAGGGTGGCGGTGAGGTCCTTGAGGGACAGGCGGCCCTGTGTGGATCCCTGGCTTCTGGCCCCCGTTTTATACACTGGGGAAGCGGCTGAGATTAACCTGCACCCGTCTTCATTCTGGTCTGCGGCCACACGCCCTTTCTTTCGAACCCTGAGCTCGGACAGGTCTGTCTTGAGGAAGCTGAGCAGGCTGAGTGTCTCTGAGGTGATGTCCGGGTTCGACATGGACATCCGCTGCTTCTCCTTCTCGCCGCTGAAGCCGCGACGCAGACCCCAAGTCTCCAAGGCCGTGTTCTCACCGCCCCCTGTGGTTAACAGGGGTCTGGAGCATACACGGGTACGAGGGAAATTGTCCCCATAGCCGAAGCTGGGTGACCTGTACATGGTGAAGTTGCCGTGGCAGGCCTTGCGCGTCCCAGAGGTGACTCCGGCGGCAGATGAGTGGTCCTCATCCTTCAGCGTCTCTGTGCTGGAGTACCTGCTGCTGCTTCTGGAGCCGCACGGACTAAAGGGAGGGATACTGACTTTGGACACCCGGGACACCACCGGCGTCGCCCCGTCGGAAACCCCCCTGTAGAGCCTGCCGGGGCGCTCCCAGGGCTGCCCCGACAGGCAATGCCTGCTTTTGGGCCTTTCGGAGCGCCACCCTACATGCTCCCCATCCCCCGGGGGTTGGAATCGCTTGCCGGGCTCCATCACAGGGACCCCGTCGCTGTCGTCCGACTGCCCATAGTCCTTGGCCGGCCCCACCCCACTGTTGCTCCTCTTCTTCCTCCTTAGGGATCTCCTCCTGCCGCTGTCTCTGCCAGGGCTTACTGGCACAGGGCTGTCCTCCTCGCTGCCCGATGACCTCCCTGGGGATCTGGCCCGGGTGCCATTTTTGTTCCGGGAGAAAGATACAGCTGCCCCGGCACGTCCGTACGAGTGACTTCCCCTGCTTCTCCGGCTACACCCTTCGTCCTCCTCGCCTTCCTCACCCGAGCTGGGACCCGAATGCGCTGGTGCCACAGAGGGGGCAGCCTGTGGTTTACAGGAACTATGCGAGGAATGTAAGCTATCCAGTGGCTGTGTCTGCTGCTGCGGGTGCCGCTGTCGGCCCGGTGAGAGAGCACGGGCTGGCAGTCGGGGGGCCACAGAGCTGCTGCGAGGCGGGGGTACCGGTGGAACGGGCTTGGGCCCCCGACTCTCTTCCCGGGTCTCGTGGGGGTCCGATCCCTCGTCTGAGTAGTGCCTTGTGTTAAAATGAGAGTTCAGACCCTGGTATTGGCTCCGGGAGCAGCTCAGGAGGTGCTCACCTCCCTCAGTTGAGGGGGCATTAAGATCTGGACCATTATCTTCCTGCCGAATGTGTACCCGGCTGATTTTCCCTTCTCTGTGGTCCGATCGAACTGTATCCGGGACCCCAGGGCCCCAGTGACTAGCAGGTTTTGGTTCGTCGCCGTCGGAAGTGGACCTGTACTTTTTCCTGTTACTGTCCCCAAACAGTTCTCTAATTTTAGGCACACTCGGCCAGTTCGTCAGGTCCACATGAAACGATTCGCCATGGGTCGTAAAGTATCCCCGGTGCGCTTTGCAAGGCGCAGTCCCGGCAGCAAACGCGTCTCTTCCCGAATTTAAAGATTTGGGATCGCGGGGGGCAGCCGGCACTTGCAAAAGATCTCTCTTACCTCCGCCCCTGACCGTATCCGCTGTGCTGCCAGTTGTCGGTCTTTGAGCTCTCTCGAGATCGGAACCGGGAACCGGGTCACACGATGAGCAGCTCTGCTCCGGAAACCCATCCGCTAAAGTGGCCACAAACTCGGCGTCGGGAGCCGCTAGATGCCCGGCGTCTGCTCTGGGTATTTTTCGCGAAATCTGCGCTCCTTCCAGGCGTGTATGTACGTCCGAGTTTCTGTTGAACCTCACCGACAGCTGCCGTATGGAGGGCGATACTGCGTGGGGGGAGCCTTTGTACAGATCTGCATTTCGGAGCCCGGCCGCCGAAATCTTGGAAACTTTTCTTGGCGCTGCCGACGGCTGCGCTTTCTCCACTGCGGTCTGAGGATCTGAAGCTGGAGGGGGAGCGGAGACCGGGGGGGGAAGGGCACTCCCGTCCGAGTCGCTTGATTTGTGTTGTTGATACTCTGCTCCAGAAGCAGTCCTGTTGGCGCTCCAGTTCTCCAGCTTCTTGAAAGAGACGTTCCTGTGCACGGACCCCCTCTTCTCCATAGTGCATGTCCTCCTTTTGTTTCTTCCCACCTTCTATTCCATAGCTGAAGGCGATCCTTCTTCCGAGATGGTGCAGAAAACTGCCTCAAACAGCCATGTACCCACCGCTCAGTGCGTGGAAATGGCAAAAAGAGCAGCGGGGCGGCTATTCACTCGAAAACGGGTGAATTAGATATTAATCCGTGTGAGAGGGGGGAAAGCCGCACTCTACGCTTTCCGCTCCCCTGTTCCGCTGCACTCCCACCCATCCACAGAAAAGGGCTCAAAGTTTGGTCAAACTTTTCTCCTGACTTCGTCGGCTCCACAGACCCCGCATCGACTTCTAAAAAGCACCACTTTTCCGACTGCAGTCCCATTTCCAGTCCTGCGCGGTCGCATCCACACTCATCTCTCCCCTTTCCTCGAATCCCGCTTTCTGCTGTATTTGTTATTTTGATATAATTAAGTTTTCCCGTGCCTTGTGTGTTTTACATGCAAATGCTGGGTCCCGGCGGTGGGCGGGATTACAATGATAGGGTCGGCTTAGCCCCTTAGGTATGGGGGAAAGTTTTCCTTTTAATATGGGATCTAAAGAAGCCTAATCCACGTAGTATTAAATCCTCAGTAAGTAGCCTATACGACACTTTCACCGCTGTTAATTACTACATCTTGTAAAGCTTTGATATGAATAAATATATGCGCTACGACTGTCTGCTTTTAATGAATTTACTCTAGAGTTGTTCTTGTAAATTTAAGTAACCAGTTTGCATTGTTTTGGCGATGCAGCACTAAGCACTTGAGAATGATATGAGTGTTTCTTTCATTCTGCAAACAACGTCTCTTTTGTGCGCTTCCTTTTAACAGACTGCTTTTTTAAACAGTTCTTTGTCCTCCGCGCCACGAAACGCCGGCTACCGCGTCCCCTAGCGGCCGGCGCGGTGCAGCGCGCCCACTGGCCTCGGCCCCTTACGTCGTTACTGCCCTGGCCATGGTGGGTCAGGGTTATTACCCAGGGTGTGTCGGGATGAATTACACCGAAGAGCGAAAAAGAGAAGCTTCATGGTTGAAATACCTTTATTGTCACACAAATGGCACACAGATTGCATGGATACATTCACACTAAGAAAACGCAACATCGAGACAATTGGAAACATGATTCACAATAAAACAAACATTTGTGAGCATGATAAACATTAAGACGAATTCATTCAACGAAAACACGAAGAATCAGTGCTGGCAACAGTTAATTTAGTTTTTAAGTATCATTACTTTTAAATACACCTACAAGCAATCAACGAAACTCGCAGACATTTAACAAAAACTGCCAAATAAGGCAAAGTTTCCACTTTGAACTGCATATGTTTAGTTTTATGTTAAACTACATTGAATACTACACGCAGAATGCAAAATAGTACACAGTGTAACATTTTTAAACTGGACTGAATTAACGTCACATACGTTTATATTACTGGAGTTTCTTGGGTTATGTTCACGATTGCCGTCAGGCAGGATCATTCGATTACGGTGATAAACGCTGTCTGCATCTCCACTGACGCAATATTTTTGGCGCAGCACCGGACGTCCATAGAAACGTCAGTCACAGTTATGGCTACATACGCAGCTCTTAATAGACAGCTGCAGTCGCTACCAACTTGCACAAAGCCCTTCTCCAGCAGGACCCACGCGGATATTGACCACAGTCGCGGTCCCCGTCGTCAATACGGCATTTCAGGGGCATTATCAGGCCGCTCACGCCATCTTCTGGTGAGCACCAAGACCTACACTCTCCGTTCGAACGCTGCACGATGATGATGATGATGATGATGATGATTTCACTGCTCCGTTGGTCTGTGAGTTAACTCCCGCCTCCAGGGCTGGAGGCTTGATTCCCTAACCCCACCCCTGTCTGTAGAAGGTGCATAGGATTCATCTGGATGTCCCTCCTTAATCTCACGCCAGAGATGCCTTGTTTTGGTAGATCAGTGACTGTAACAGGTCCTGTGAGGGACTAGCTACCCACCCAGGTTCCCTCTGCTTCCTAGGATACGCTCCATGCTCACTGTGGATAACCAGTTTTGGAATATAACATCACAGATGACATGCTGCTTCACACACATAACATACAAAGTCCCCCAGTGACACACGTGGCTGTATGTAAACACAAACATGCACCTTCTCACACATGCAGTTCCGCAGACACCCACAGCTGCCGTCTGAGACGACAGCTCCTCCTCTGCAGTGCCCCAGTGTAGCATCCAGCCTCCTAATCCTAACCCGGTACCCCCCCTCCCCCCATTTCATCCACCCACCTTCTGGTCACGAATCAACCCCAGTAACCTCACTGGCCATTTACTAGGAATTTCACCTTTATAAACAGTCATGCTAAACAATGCAGCCATTTAAATGCCGTATGAACAGCGCTCAGTGCCAGTGTCATCTTAAGCGAGGATCACCACTGGCGCCCCCCCGACTCAAACTAAGTGAAGCTGCCTTGCAAAGTGGCTCCCTGAGATTAGTAATCCCCCCCAAATGCTGCCACCTTTAAAACCAGGGTTAAACAATTTTTACTCCACAGTGATTAGCGTTGCTAACCAATATCGATGCATTTTTCTTTTACTCTTATTTCAGTCGTTACCTCTATGTTTTCATTTTCCATTCGATGATTCCTCTCACTTTATCTTTCTATGTACAGCCCTTCAAATGAACTCACCCTGACTAAGTTGGCACCCCACCCAGAAGGGGGCGCTGTGGCTGGACGGTGCTTCTTACAGCATTCATTGGCATGTACACCTATATAGCCATGAAGGGAAAGGAATGTTTTATAATTTACACGCACTTCACAGTAATGGATACTGACTCGGGGGCAGCAAGGTGGCATAGTGCTCAGCACTGTTGCCTCACATCTGTGTTCAGTTCTCATGCTCAGGTAACTGCGTGTGCAGTTTGGATGCCCTGCCCCTCATCATGGGCTTTCAGTCCAAAAACATGCAGAGCTTAATTGTATTTGCTAAATTGCCCATAGGTGTGTATATGTGAGTGAATGGTATGTGAGTGTGATTGTGCCCAGCAATGGGTTGGTAACCCATCCTGGGTTGTTCCCTGCCTTGTGCCTGTAGCCTCGGGGATAGGCCCCGGGCCCCGGGCCCCAGGCCCCAGGCCCTGCACCACCACCCTGAACAGGACAAGCGGTTGCAGAAAATGGATGAATGGATGGATACTGACTTAACTCTGGTCTCCCTTTGCCCACATTAGAGCAAGGTGGCCATTTTAAGTGCCAGCTACATGGTGCAGGGCCACGCCCCCTGCCCCCCCCCCCCCCAAGGCCTCACACTTGGGGCGTGACCTCCCTCATGGTGGTGATCCTCTGCAGCAGCGTCCTGGTGCTCTTCCGGAAGCGCGGTTGCGTGAAGTAGAAGAGGATGGGGTCCAGGACGCTGTTCATGCTGGCGAAGGGCCGCGTGCTCTTGTACACCACCGAGTAGAAGTTCCGCACGTGGCACGGTGCCCCCTTGAGGGCGCGGACCAGCAGGTACGCCGTCTTGGTCAGGTGGAAGGGCAGGAAGCTGACGGCGAAGACCAGCACCACCACGCCGATCATGCGCACGGCCTTCTCTTTGCGCCCCTGCGAGGCCACGGCGCCCGCCGGCCTTCGCCGGCACAGCACCCGCGCCATCAGGCAGTAGCAGACCACGATGGCCAGGAAGGGCAGGCCGAAGCCCAGGCAGGTCAGCGCCATGCCGTAGGGGAAGTACTGGGCGGAGTGGCGCGGCTCGCTCAGCTCGTAGCACACCGTCCGGTTCCTCTGCTCCCCCGTAGTGGCGAAGGCCAGGGTGGGCGCGCAGAGGGTCAGCACCACCGCCCAGACCGCGCCGCACACCACCCAGGCGCACCGCCGGCCCCCAGCCCGGTGCCAGGTGGCCAGCGGGTGGCATATGCCCAGGTAACGCTGGAAGCTGATGCAGGTGAGGAACATGATGCTGCCGTGCAGGTTGCTGTAGAACTGGAAGCGCACCAGCTTGCAGAGGCCCTCGCCGAAGGGCCAGTAGTCGTGGCTGGCGTAGTTGTAGATGAGGAGCGGCAGGGAGCAGACGTACAGGAGGTCTGCGGCCGCCAGGTTCAGCATGTAGATGGCGCTGCGGGTCAGGGCGCGGCTGGAGCGGCACACCCGCAGGATGACGGCGCCGTTCAGCGGCAGGCCCGCCACAAAGACCACGCCGTAGACCACCGGCAGCAGCAGCCGCTTGAAGTCCTCGCTGTAGGTGCAGGAGGGCAGGCCGGACGACGTGCCGTTGTGTCCTGGGGAGGCCATCTGTGTCGCCATGGTGACACGCCAGGGAGCTCTGGGATGGGGGGGGGAGCGTCGGTCAGACGTCAACACCGTCCAACACACCGCCCAACACACCGCCCAACACACCGCCCAACACACCGCCCAACACAGCGACAGATTTAAAGCTCAACATTTCTTGCACATACAGAGAT
>JABFDZ020000040.1:2007579-2023012 GCA_019775955.2 Pollimyrus isidori | reverse complement strand
AGTCTGCGTGTTTACCTGTGTGTGTGTGTTTACGTGTTAACCAGTCTGCGTGTTTATCTGTGTGTGTGTGTTTACGTATTAACCAGTCTGCGTGTTTATGTGTTTACCTGTGTGTGTGTGTTTACGTGTTAACCAGTCTGCGTGTTTATGTGTTTACCTGTGTGTGTGTGTTTACGTGTTAACCAGTCTGCGTGTTTACCTCTGTGTGTGTTTACGTGTTAACTAGTCTGCGTGTTTACCTCTGTGTGTGTTTACGTGTTAACTAGTCTGCGTGTTTACCTGTGTGTGTGTGTTTACGTGTTTACTTGTCTGTTTCTTGAAGGCTTTGCGTGTGTTTGTGTGTCTCTGTGTATTTCTGCCACTGTGCGTGCGTGTCACCTTCCCCATGAGGGAGCTCCTGGGGGCACAGCTATAACAGGATGGAACGGCAGGCCTCGTACTGACGGCCTGTGCTCGGGGACCCTGGGAGCAGCCCGTCTCCGAGGTAAACGGTGAGCGTTCCCGGACAGGGGCCTCATTCCTCCGCTGGCGCTTTACGGGAAGCAGGTGCTGCCTTGTTTATTAAGCGGCAGCAATTCCGTTTTTCAGTGACACGGCTGGGCGGCCGGGCAGGGTGGTGCAGTGCTTAGTACTACTGCCTCACACCTGTGGGTTCATGGGTCCGTCTGCGTGGAGTTTGTTCCTTCTGTGTCAGCTTGGGGTTTCCTCCAAGGGGTCCTGGTCCCCCCCTCCCCCACCCACCTCACACTTTAAAAACATGCTGAGGGTAACTGGAGCTAAATGTGAATGGTGTGTGTGTGTGTGTGTGTGTGTGTGTGTGTGTGTGTGTGCCCTTGGTGGGTTGCTTCCCCACCCCCCTGCCTTGTGCCCGTAGGCTCCAGACCCCCTGCGATCTTCAATCGGACAGCAAATGGATGGACCTAGTATGAGGAAATGGAAGGAAATCCTTTTCATACAAAGCTCACACTTTATAAAATGGCCACATCTATGATTTATATCCTACCGTTACAGTAGTGTTGCCATCGCCCTCGTGCTCAGTGCATCACCTGTTGTTGCTATGGAAATAGAGGTGATTGTGGGTACTTATGTTTTGTTGCCCATGCCTTTGATGTAGCCGAGCACGCGGTGAAAGCTGTAAGCCGCGCGGGCATTTTCTTTGGCACACAGATGTATAAGAAAGCCGTTCTTTCACAGCTGCCGTGGTTCCGGCCAGCAACACAAACCCACAGAGCTTGCTGGCTTCTTTGATTTCGGGTGCATTAATCCATGAAACCCCGTCTGGCCTCTTGCCAAACTCTCACCCCTGGTCGTAATATGGCCGTAACGTTAGTCAGCTTCTCCACACTAAAGAGATTTCGGTGCAAATCTCAACCGCCCCCAGTTGCGTGGATGACAGGCCAGTGGTGAGGTAGGACCATCCTTGATCGGTGCCTTTCCGCCAGAGAGGAGCCGATGGTCCACCATGACACACCGAGGCTGAATCATACGTATTCCTACTTTCAGTTCATCTCTGCAGTCAGTTCCGGTAGCGGCAGTGTGGTTTCTGCTAACTGTTTTATCAAGGCCCTGTTTGCCTTTCCAATTACTGCTGGATGTTGTAGTGGAAGAATTAACACTGGCCCCACTGGATCAGATCTTTTATCACTGCTCCACCTGCTGGTCTGGCAGGAGTGTGTGGCATTGAAGGGGAGCGGGAACCGGGCAGTCTGGGAGATGATGCGGAGGGCGGTTAGGGTCAGGTCATAGGTCAGACAGGGGTGCTGTCTGGATGATGCACTTCTCTAGCATGGATGTGGCAGTGAGATGCGACAGGGAATGATGGAGGATAATATGTTTCATATCCCTTAAACGATGAAGAAAGCAGCTCTGTGAGTGAACTACCTAGATCTCCTGTCACCGCGAACGGCTTCGCCAGGAATGTTCTGGGTACATCCGTGTTCCCGCGCTGCGATTTCCCGATGGCAGCGATGTAAACAAAGGCGGCGGACGGCGGGAGGCGTGAGAGTCGGGACAGCAGAGAGGCTGCGGGGACGTGTGGACTGCGGAGGACAGTGACATCACCGTCATGCCGCTCTCTCAGCTTTATCATGGTGGTGACATCGTGTGTCAAGGCGCTCGGCCGGGAATCCGTGACGGTAGAGATGGCGTTCCTCTCCTCTGTGTGTCAGGCAGGTGATGTCAGGTGATGTAAAGAAGCGTGTTGCTCTCTTCCCACTCCGGTGCCCTAAACGTCGCCCTCTTTCCCCCCATGGGGAGGCTCAGTGGGTGTGAATGGCTCCTCCGCCCATATCCCAGGCAGAAAATTACTCCCATGTTTGTGTGGAAAACCAGAAGTCCTTCTGCAAAGATCCAGACCTCAGTAAATGTTGGGAAATCTCAGAGGAGCAGATGTGGGTATAGGGAAGATTTGCCAAGGAAGTGAGGAGTAATCCCACAGTTAGTATTCAGTGGGAATTGACTCACTTTGTCCACACCTGATGTTAACAATTGATTCATTAATTATTTATAGATTTCTATATTGATTAATTAGGATGGGTGTTATGCAGCTCTGTCCTCTGTGCTGCCTGGGATTGACTCCAAGCACTCTTGCGACCTCAGCTAGGATAAGCGATTGGAAGGTCGATGGATGGATTCATATGAACACACAACAGAGCTCCACCACTCGCTGTGTCTGTGCATAGAACTCGGACAGGGATTCCGGTGCCTGTTGCAGAGAAGATTCTTCACCTTATAAAAAACAAGTCAGTGAATAAATGAGGATTGTATAGGTGCCCTTTGAGGGCCGGGTATAGCTCACATATACATTTACTTTGCAGTAGCTTTTGTCCAAAGCAGGATTAGTCCGTCCCTGCAGCAATTAGGGACTAAAGGTCTCATTCAGGAGTCCAGCGGTGACGTCACTCGGCCCACCTGTGTTTTGAAACAGCATCCTACCCCCCCCACCCCCTGATACCACCCAAACGGCAGAGCGGCACAGGGTCGACGTGTCACCTGGTTTCGGTGACCAAAATCACAGGGTCCCTGGTGCTGAAGTCGATCTACCCGGAGACGCGTTCAAAGAGGGAGGAGGTGCGGTGTCAGAAGCTGTCTACGCACACGGCTGAAACTGTCTACGCACATGGCTGAAGCTGTCTACGCACTGCGTGGAGATGTCTTATTTTCAGATTGTTGCTCGGGGGGGAGGGGATTCTGCCATTTCAAGATTCTACTCTGGTGTTGGGGGGGGAGGATATCAGGATTGGCTAGGAACTATGAGAGGCTGGAGTGCAGGATGATGAAGGTGATGAGGAAGATAAAGATGACTTTGTTTGACAGTTCTGCAAGTGGCTCCCCATCTAACCATAAATCTATAATCCATAGTGCAAATATTATTTTCCCCAAAGTGTTTAAAGATGCAGTAAAACTATATTTCTGAAATAAAGATGTTCGGTTATGTAAGATGGCGGACGGGAGGCAGATGGTAGCTTTTCTTTAGACATTGGAAACACCCAGCTGTGCTGAAGGTAACTGCTTAAGGCAGCTGCATAAATATGAATGATTCACCCTCATCCCCTTACATGTAACAGCGTGTGTGGAGCGTCCGGAGAGAGAGCTGCTCCGCCAGGGCTGGACGGCCTGTACCAGTAGCTCTGGGGCTGTGTGCATCACAATGAAACGGATGGAGGGCGTTATTAAAGGCCGACGTGCCCGGGGAGCACGATCGCTGCACGAATATGCTGGAATATCAGGGCTGTGCCACACCCCCCCCGGATCGGCAGGCGGTGGCTACTGTGAAAGCTGTCTGTGTAAATACAGCCCGATCTTGGGGCGGAAAGGACTGGCCGACGTGGAGACTGACAGGCTATATGGGTCCTCTCATCCTCTCATTAAAATTCTTAATCAGCGTATTAATCAGCCCATGATGCAGATGGAGGGATTAGGCTGATGGGCTTTGCCCTGCTGCTGCTTCGTGTGTCACTGCAGAGGCCTACTTGACTGATGTGGTGCTTTTCCTTTGGTGGCTAAAGGGAGTCTGCCTCTGCCCTACCCCCCCAGGGGATTCAAACCCATAACCTCCTGGTTAGATGTTAAATCTAGAACTGATGAGTCCTTTAGTGGCTAAAGGGAGCCTGCCTCTGCCCTACCCCCCAGGGGATCCGAACCCATAACCTCCTGGTTAGATGTTAAATCTAGAACTGCTGAGTCCTTTAGTGGCTAAAAGGAGCCTGCCTCTGCCCTACCCCCAGGGGATCCGAACCCATAACCTCCTGGTTAGATGTTAAATCTAGAACGGGTGAGTCTGTGGCCGCCTTCCAGTCACCGTGAATCCGCATGCTGGATATACCCTCATGTGAGGAAGGGGATGCTTTTGTCCCGCCAGTGCACCTTGTATGCAGAGCATTCGTACCCTGATCTTAATTATTAATAGATTGATTAATTAGGATGGGTGTTATGCAGCCTTGTGCTCTGTGCTGCCTGGGATTCACTCCAAACACCCTTGCGATTGGAAGGTCGATGGATGGATTCATATGAACACACAACAGAGCTCCACCATAGTAAGCAATGCTGGCAGTTTGTTTTGATCCCAGATATCTGATCATCTTGGCTACATGAAGATGACTGAATGGTGTAGTTGTAACATTCAGTTGGATAAATAAATAAGAAAAACCAAACTCATGTCAATATTTCTGGCTCCTTTCATTGGATATGTAGCAACTTTCATGTGTATGAATGAGCCATTGTCACCTGGCCACGTTCCCACCCCCCTTTTTATGGCGTTGATGGGGATGTATCTAGATCGCGTTTCACCGCGTTGCGCTGTTCATCAAATTACCATGCGAATGCGATCTGAATACGCGCTAATGCGGCTATTTAGGGTGTGAATAGCGATCTCCGGGTGGGGGGGCGGTACCACACACCCCCGATGCAGGAAAAACAAAGGAAATTTACAGGGTTCACCTTTCTGCCCATCTTACCTAATTTAAACTTTAATACTTCCGACAATGGACGTTTTGAAAAGAAGACCGATTACGGATTTAACCGGCGTTTTTTTCTTTCTTCTTCATAATTCTACATTAAGACTTCAGCAAGATATAAACTGAAATAGACGCAAATAGTACGCGATGTCGCCGGCAACGTACTCGACCGCAGAGGGTTAATGATGTGTTTGGTGCTGCTTTGTACACGCGTATGGGAACGAGGCGGCCCCACACACACAAGAGTGTGGGGCCCTCAAGGATCAGCGGCCTCACTTCAGCCTCCCGCAGAAACGCAGTCAGAAGGAGAAGGAGCAGATCGACAGGCGGTGAGGGCCTCTTTCGTTCGTCTGCTTCAGAGCTCGGCCGTATAAATCGCGGGGGAAGCAAAACCGGCCCCCAGACGTTTATCCACTCGTGTGAAGTGAACACGCGAGATCCGGAGGAAAGTTTACGAGGGCGCAGAGGCCTTCCGATTGTGCGTCCGTGTTCCTTCCCGCTCGGAAAAAATCGGAATCCCATTCTGCTTGGGAGCTGCCGCAGGAGCACAGCAGCTGGGGTTAGACAAAGGGATCATGGGGGGTGTCTGTCACGCTGGGGAGGGATGAATGAAGGAGTGGAAAGACAGCTGGGCTCTGCTTTGCAGTTACTGGTAATAAACCAGAAGACAGACTCAGGGTTGTGTCACATGACTGCACCCCGTAACTCAGTAAAGGATAGGGGTCCTGCTGGTTTCGGGGCGTAATGGAGAAGAAGCAGGTCAGACAATATTTGTCCTTTTTCTTTTCCTTTTTACCAGATTTGAAGATGAACATCGGCCCTCCACCAGCGCCTGCAGACACCTGCTTTTGGATCCTACGCAATCTTCTAACAGATTTTCAAAAGACGATTTTTCAAAAATTCTGTTTTTTTTTTGGCTATAAGAAGCTGTGTGTAGTGCTGTAAGCGTGGTGGATATTTTGCTCTCCCAGGTTGGAAGATTACACAGCAGAACTAAACAGCCTTCCAGGAGAGTGAAAACAAACAGCACTAACCCTAACCCTAACCCTAACCCTAACCCTTCCCGCAGAGTGAAAACTAATATGTGGGAAATACCTGACCTATAGGGCCCGCCTTTGTTTTATGGTGCCCCCACCGTGTTGTAATGTGACACAATCACAAAAGTACTGGGCCCTTATCAGAGCAGATAGTTTTCACCGATGTGAAACTTTAAACGTAACTGATGTAAATTTTTAAAAGGGCCGACAGAACCCAAACCGATTTCTTCAGTCAGAATGTAACTGTCTTCTTCAGCTATAGGCCGTGACATCTCAGCATTTAGCCCTGTCCTGTGTTTCCTCCATTTTCATTACGTTCAAAATATCGATATCAGCTGCACGGCAGTATTTTGTTCGTATTTATGCCAACATTGTACAGGATGACACCTAAAATGTGGACAAAGAATAGGAGTTATATAGAATATAGAAGCTGAGTGGTGACTTACATGAGAGCACATGCTAACATCTGTGGAATTTTAAAACAAACCGAAAATATTGTGAGGTGTGGTGAGAACAATCTTACTCCCCAACTAATATAAATTGATTATGTCTCTGATTGTATATAGAAAGGGTATTTTCCAGTTCAGTCAAGCCGGTAATGGCTGCCCCTCCTGGTTCTGATTGTAAGCCTGTCACACACTCTTCCTTGTCTTAATGTATTTCTCTGGGAAATTAGATACATTCAATTCCCCGCTGAACATTTTCTCCAGGTAGGCCTCTTGTAGAATGCATAAGTATGCATCTTAGTAATGATGTCAACTAGTCTGTGTCTTTTGATTACCTCTGGATGCTGAGACAAAATCATTCTGGGAATGGACTAAGTGAACGAAATGTAAATTTAATTCTTTTTGTGTCTGCCAAGCGCAATGAAGATATTAGCGCTCATCTTGATGGCTTGTTGACTGGAAAACGCAGCCTGTCGGGGTGTGAGATCCAGACCATCGTGCTGTTCTGCAGACGTTACCTTCAGACGTTAGCAACGGTCTGCAATCTAATAACAGTCCCGTCCCTGGGAATACTGCGCGGAATAAGGCGGAGAAGGCACGTTGACTCTCTGATCTAGGGAGATGGGAGCTGCTTTGAAGCCGGTTAGCATGTGGTTTTTATTTTTCCGTATAGCTGTTACGGACACCCGGGAGTGTTCCCCGCGACGCCGTTCGCTCTCCGAGAATCTTAACCGGCTCATTCTGAAGAGGAATCGCCGCACTTACACTCCTGCCACAAAGTGGTTTAGCCGCGCCGGCGAATTAGAGGAAGCGTTCTGTGAATTTGGTTCCCGTGAATGCCATTACCGGCGGCGGCTCCTCTGCCGCCCGCTTATTGCGGCTGACAGCCGCAGCCCTGCCTCTCGGCAGAAGGATGCAGGTTTGACTGCAGGTCGATTTCAGGTGAGTTTCATGAGCTTGATCCACCACCACCCCCCCCAACCCCAGCAAGGGACATACGAAGCTGGTTAATTTGTCTGCCTCTGAAGCCCTCATCATGGTAATAGACTGGAGAGTCTCCCATCTCACAGCAAAACATTAAATCAGCCCCCATCCATGTGGCAAAGGAGGAGACAACATGTCACTGCGAATTTCGCTCAAACGTGCCTCCTGGAGTACCGTTTCCATGTTCCTCTGATGTGATCACGATGGACCCAGAGAAGCACTGTAAAGGTCTTATGTGAGTAAACAGCTCGGTTGAATGACTCGTTCCTTGTACAGACGGATACGCATCGCTTATTTTTATGTTTTATTTGATATATATACCCATCGATTCCCGAAATGAGTCATGGTTTCTGAGCAAACTCATCCTTCAGTGATGCCTGCACGTAACCTCCTTGGGCGGAAAGCCTTCACGCCACTGTGAGCTAAGAGGTGCTCATACGTCTCTGTGGTTTTTCTCTGCAGGCCTTTTCCCGTTTCATCCAGCATCTCTCAGGACACCCGGGTCTCCTGAGGAGGACCCACCGGTACCTTCATGCCCTTCACCAGAAAAGAAGGACGGTGGGGCGAAGTCAGGGGACGCTGAGGCCAGACAGTCATGTGGTGTTTATTTTGGGATGTAGACAGGGTGGCGAAAGGTCAGAGCGGCGGGCTGGGGCGAGGTGACAGGGATGCGGAAACAACAAAGGTGAGGAAAGCGGGTAAAAAACAAACCTCGTCAGTGTGAGTTTCATGGCCTGTAATGCAGCAGTGGTCCTGGTTGATGTGAAACATCCCTCATCCTGTAGACCCCGCCCTCGCTCCCTCATTATTTGCTACGGCAGATACTCAAGATCTCAGTAATCCAGACACCCAGGAGCAAAATAACCAGGGACGATTCCCCGATTCCCACGTATGGACATCTCCCTCCATTGTCTCTTTGCATTGTACCGATATATTTGCACAACAATGAACACCTGCCTTTGTTTGTGCACCACTTTAGGTTGCCGGACTGGTCTGCGTCTGTGGAATCTGCCTTGCGAACATGTTTGTCTTAAGATGTCCTCACGCCGCGTTTTCGTTCCTGTTGTGTTCTTTCATTTTGTGTATATTGCGCTGTAGAGCTGAGATGAGTTGGTGCCCTATCCTGGGTCGTTTCCCGGCTTGCGCCCATAGATTGGCTCCGGATCCTCTGTGACCCTGGATAAGATAAGCGGGTTCAGGAAATGGATGGATGGATGTACCGCAGAGCGATTCTCTCATGTTTCCTGTGATATCGGCCCGTATTTCTTTTTTGACACCGAAGCACAACCAGTTCTGGAATGTTTGCACATGCAGTGAAGTCTTCTGAGATCTTCCGAATGGTCCAGCATGGAGGGTGTGATGCTATTCGCTCAGGATTAGAGGCCGTCGTCAGGCCCCTTTGATGGGGTAGAAGGGCTCATCCCCCAGGCTGTTTACTGGGTGGAAGTGGGCCAATCTGGAGGGGAAAAGCTGCCATTTACCCAAACCTTCTACACGGCGATGAAGACCACGAGTGGCTGCTTCGCCTATGGATGTGGAGTCTTCTTCATCTTCCTTATTGGCTTGACGGTTCCTTCGTTGTTGCTAATGATGAAGTGCTTCACTTAGAGCCCCGTCAGTGATTTTCCGCCACTTATTTAATTTGCATCTCCACATACCGAAGAGGCTATATTGCTCTCCCTCAGCCTGCTGCCTCTCGCATTATTTTTCCATTGCAGATGAGCTTCTTTCGCATAGTGAGTGATCGTCTGCATGCTGTTAGTGACCGCGAGGGCTCTCAGCCTCTGAAAGCAGCTCCGGCTGCAGTTCTTGCCGTTTAAGACGTACAGAAAGGGAGGATAATTGAAGGTAAGTCCAAAGGAGAGGGCAGCAAGTTGCTGGGAAAGGGAAATCGCATTTGCTACTGTAGTTTAACATTATTAGCTAACACCCACCTGTTTGCGTGTTGAGAGGAGCATTTTGATGAGGAGAAAGCCAGCTCTGGGTAGAGGGATATCCTTTTTACGACGGATATTACGGAACGTGCTGGAAAATGGCAGCAGCTAACGGCTACGTCACTCACATTGTTAAGAACTTTGGGAGAAGGACAAGACTTGCAGGTAGTTTCCTGCGTTGTGTTTCCATGGCAGAATTGACTCGAAAAAGAGACTGACGGGATCGTCAATACCAGGGGATCTCTACTGACAGGTGGACATGAAGCGCGAGAGGTGCTGAGGAAGCAGAACAACGAGGAGGGAAAATTCTTCCAGAATGTTCTGGCACCCATTCAGCCGTATTTGACATGATAGCTTTGATGCTATCTCTCCACCCTAACTTTCTGAGACTTAAGCTTCTGTGGCAAAGTAAGAAGAGTTTTTAAAAAAGTTTAGATGTTCATCACATTAGCCTGGAGTGGTTGTATAGGTTCTTCTCTGAAATGTCTGTGGGTGTCACAATACGGTGAATGGATGGTAGGGCTTCTCCCCAGCTCATGAGCTTTGTGAACTTACAGCAGAGGGTTTGCTGGGGTGGGGGCCATCCTCAGACAAACTCCCATTATAAGGGTAACTGCACTCCTAGATAACTGAGCCAATCCAGACCTCTTTCCTTGTTTTGTTGAACTCTATCCAATCTGCCGCAGAGCTGACGTCAAAGTGCCTCAAAATTGTGGTTTCTCAATTAGGCCCAAACGGATGTAAGCCTTTTCCAGTAAATCTCCGTAGAATTTCAAAAAGCAGTCTAATTTTCATCCATGTAAATCCCTTCAAAGTGTGTGGATTGTTTGCAAGCATATTTAAGAGGAGCATGGTGGTACACTTAATTCTTTACTTCAAGGATGCGTTTGTTTGTTTCATGTTTTAATGTTGCATACAGAGGGCTGCACTTAAAACCAGATTCTTAAATGATGGTTTTTTTATACTCCAACAAAATCATTGCAGGCCCAAATAACAGATAAACTGTATATAGATCAAGTCAGCTTGCTAAAGTGACCTTTAAGAAATTGCCTCAAGGTGAAAGAAACTAAAGAAAAGATTTTTATTTCAGCCATACAAGAATTTATATATCAATGTGCTTTGGCTGCTGCGTGTGCAGTGTTGTAATTGATTTTTTTGCCAAGTAAACATTAGGCTGTCTACTCTAGCATTTCAATCAGAGATTACTGAGTGCATCAAAAACAAAGACCAGGATTTTAAGCCTGTCTAAGTTTTTTTCATATTTTTTAATGTTTTTTTCCCTGACGGCTTTTCTTGGCACATTGAAATCGCTCCTCAGGAAGTCACACGGACAGCCAACAATTGAGGAAAGTGGCATTCACACTGAAATAATGGTTCTTGTATATAAAGCACCGATCTGTGCTTTGTTATACATCAATGTGGTGGAAGACCTTCGGTACAGAAGACCTTGACTATGTAAAACTGCCGAACTTCATTACCGAAGACATTCATTATAGAAGGCCTTCCTTACAGAAGACCTACAGTACAGGAGACCATGACTATGGAAATCCTTCAGTACAGAAGACCTACCCCACAGAAGACCTTCAATAGAGAAGACCTTTAACCTTGCTGTCTTGTCCACTAACCCCTAGTCCTGCTATAAATTGAAGAGAGGCTGCAGTTGGAGCAACTGGTGAGAATGTATAAGATTCATCCAATAGAAACCATCGTAAAGTCATGCTTTTCAGCCAAACTAGACTCATGTCCATGGTCTGTTCTTAAAACCCTGGAGGTCGGAGATGGCCTTTCTGAGACGTAGGTGTCTGTTGGTGCCTTGAATGAGAATATCACCTTAACAATGCATGAAGGTGGAATACCAAAAGGAACAGGCTGCCCGTGAAGGATCGTGCCCCAACCTGGTGAAGACATTTGTCTAATGGCAAATAAAGCAGAGTGATGAACAGTAATATGCCGACAGAGTGACAATGAGGAGGACACGCCAAAGGACGGAATAGTCATATTCTATCTCCATCCGCTGGCACTCATTGACGGCACGTTTGTCAGCATCTGCAAGGTACTCGTTCGGAATGAAATAACAAGCTCGTCTCCTGAAGATCATCTCTGATGGGGTGGGGGGGTGGAGCGTGATGCCAGAGAATTAATGATACAGCGTCTTACGGCTGAGGGGAAGGTTCATCAAAATGTGACAAACAAACAAACGAAAACTCCTAGTGAAATGAGTCACTCTGTTGTCTGTTCCTTTACCCAGAATCCTCTTATGTTTTGCTGCTTGATTATATTTAGTTTGAAGGAAGTCCCAAAGCATTCCTTTTATGTTGCTTATTTCAAACCCCAGGCACAATTTCTCTGTCCTGGAATAACTGACACCATGTCACTTCTCTCCCACCATGGGCTTGTGTGTTTTCTCTGTGTCACAGGGAAGGAGCGAAGAAGCTGTCATGGATAGTGGCCACTCTCACGTTCCACAGACGAAGGTGTCTTTATGGATCCATAAATTCATTTGCCACAGAACGACGGGCTTTATAGCACGATGGTCTGATGCTGGACAAATACGGTGATGGAAAAGTGCTTAGAGAAAGTACGTTTTATAGAATCATCCAGTGATGAAACAAAATGACTGTGAAAAACTAAAATTTTAATAAGTGGTACAGAATTGTGGGTATAGTTACATGTTCAGATCTGGGGAAAATGTGGTAATTAAGGAGGCTTGAAAAGTACCGCTCATGATACAACCATAAGTGTCCTTCTGATTGAGGTTTTTCTAGTTTGTTGAGAGTGTGTTGGGGAAATCCAGTCCATAATAGTGGGTGAAATCCTCAACTACATTGTGTGCCCGCGGAATTCATCAAAATCAATACTGCAGGCTTCAGGCCAAACATTTCTCTCACCTGAGTTAATATTTGTATACTTAGCTTGGCTCTGCGTTTAATCACATGGCCACGGGACATCGCTGTTTATAATATTCTGTAGGAAGAAAGTTGCAATAAGAAAGCCGGAGGGGGGGAAAGGCCAGATGGCTGGGCACTCGATGACTGCCGCGACATAGATGCAGAAACTGCTCGCCCGTAGAGAAACAATGACCCAGGAGACTGAAATTGGAAACTTGGCAACATGCGAACGAAACCTGTGAATGCTAAACAAAGGATGCTGCATGGACAGGACCTCAGGACCTCAGGACACTGAGGACATGTCCCCTCCTCCATTGTTCTCTGGCTTTATGGTTGTTTTCCTTGGGCTCGTGGGAGATCTACTTACACAAAAATGTTCTGAGGGCAGAATGAAAAATGAGGAGTTGGGTCCTCTACAATCTGATTGGTTCTCTCTCTGAACCAATCAATTTGTGTTCTGCCCTTAGAACTTTTATTTTGTAAGAAAAATTCCCATGACCCTTCCTTGGTCTCCCTACACTAACCCTCTTTGGATGAAGGCCATGGAACTTCTCAGCTCCAAGTGATGGATAAATAGCAGAGGTATGGTGTCAGCGGCAGAGTAGGCCGATGAATCGAGTGTCAAGGCAGATGGCTGGGGCTGGGGCAGGGGGGGTTTGGGACGGTTGGTGGGGGGGAGGGCAGGCCGCGGTTTCCGGGGTTAAACAGCAGCACTCACTCTGTGTCCTAATTGTGCGACATTGATGGATGAGAGATTCCCTGGACCGTGACGGGACGATGAACGGGGGGCTTCCAGAAGCTCTGCCGGACCCCCACCCCCTCCACTTAGCAGTGCTGTCAGGTCCACAGCAGCAGGCTAACCTGGAGATAAGTACACACTTCACATGCCCTTACAAGTGCTACTTCAGGAGTGTCATAGCCGCATTCTAGAAGAGGACACCCAGTGGCTCCTTCCTACGATGATGCACAATCTAATCTGTGTCACCCAGCCTGGGGGAAGGGGGTCATCTGAGTGTCTGAATAGCTGTAAATGAATCCGCCCCCTTAGTTTTTATGCTACCCGCTTCAGCGTCGAACTCATTGTGCTCCTTCTTTAAGAGTTTGCAAACAAGAGCGCTAAAATAACCTCAAGTGCTGTTTTGTGAATAATGTTCGGAAATCATTATTGCCACTATTATAATAGCTTTTCATTCTCTGGAACATTCTCAGTCGCTCTCTGCGGAAAGTGCATCCCTCGCACTCGTGTCCCATTTTTATATTTGTGTCACCTGTCAAGTCGGCGGTAACGGTAATAATCGCGGGAATAATAACGGTAATATTTTTTGCTGCGGGTAGAGGCTTTAAGAATTATGTCTGTGTTTGTGACAGAACGGAACGCGCTCTTTAACCAGAGAAATATGTTGCTATTAGGTAATCAGGAACTGTTTGGTTCAAAAAGGTTAATTTAGTGACGGCCAGACGAGGATGACAGATCGTTACTGGTGAGTGACATAAGAATGACAGGTATGCCGCGGGATGGTAGATCGGCCATCTGGGATCTCTTTCTGCCTTGTTTGCTATTGAAAGGTCTCCCTGTCCCATAGGCCTATGTATGCCTCATGTAAATAGGCATCTGCTGCCTCCATACCGGCAAGCTCTACCTGGTCAGAAGGGGTGTAGACTTAGGGGGGAAATAGGAAGAGTCACATAATGAAAAAATGCGTAGCTTTCAATAGAGATCACCCTCTGTTCCTCAGTGGAACATACAGGCAGGTTGTAACTTGTACCACAAACCTTTGAATGATATTAACCCTATGAATACTAATACTAATAAATACTTCTGCTAATAATAATACAGTGGTACCCTGGTTTTCAAACTTAATCCGTTCTGTACTCTGGATCAAATCCTAAAAAGTTTGAGTTCTGATAGAATTCTTCCCATAAGAAACAATGGAAAACCAAATAATTGGTTCCCAGCCCCCCAAAATTCCACTTAAATATGTTTTTTTTAGCATTTAAACACACAATGAACAGGATAAAACAAGAAGAGCATTTTTTCTTAATGGCTTCCAAGATGATCAAGATCTTATCCCAACATTACCCCTGTCCTCGTCCGATTATCAGCTTCTTCCGTGTGCCTTCAAAGTTGGACTTCTGATATTCAGGTCGAGTTCTAGGTAAAACTGGTTTGTTTGACTTTCAAGAAATGTAAATTATAGTGAGTTTGAGAACCAAGGTACCACTGTAATTCCCATATGATTTAAGAGTCCTTATGGAACACACGCATGTCAAAAATATACGAAAGAACATATTAAATGAATGAAAAGATTAATGGAAAGTTTAAATATATTTTCATATTTCATAAATACATTGGTAATGCTTTCTATATTAAGATGTAATTTATAATGCATTATGGGTAACTTCATAATGTATTACAAAGTATCTATAATGCATTATAATGGTCGGTATAAGAATTAATAAAGCATTACATTACAATCTACTGATAGTCATAAGGCATCATACTGTTGATTATAATAAGCTATATTTTTTTTCCAGAAATACTATATATTTCAGCCGTAACGCTGTTTCCCGGATTTTTAATTTCTATATTTTTGCGTTAATCCAGATTATGTAAATCGTTTTTACGTAAATTGAGAACAGCCTGCGTAGAGATTCGTCTGCAATAAACGAAACCGTTGTGGACGGCCGCCTCCAGCGCTCCTGCTCTGGCGAACCGCGGGGAGAAGCTTGATGCTGAACCGAGGAGGAGGCTGTATTCTTAACCCAGCTGGAAGTGGCAGTCTCAGGAGAAGCAGGGGGGGGGGACGCATTGCGTGCATGTTAAAGAGCACAGTGCCGTCCCGGGACGGAGAGCGGATCAATGTCCAGGAGCCTCGAAGAACTGCCAACGTGCTCTTAATTAGCGGCGAGCCACCTTAATGAATAAGTACCGTCTTGGCGGGGCTCCGGTGGGAGGGGCAAAGGGAGAGTTAAGTGACATGCAAGCAGAAACAGGCGCGTCTGTGTCATGGACTTAAATTAGGAGGGGGTTGTCATAATCAAAACCAGCTAATACAACCCTCCCAATAATCATGTCTCCCCCTAAATGGGTGGAGACCTCCACCACCGCCCCCACCCCCCCCCCCGCCCCCGTTTTAACCACAATAAAACCGGGGTGAGGGTGAATAATGGGGGAGGGAGGGTTATAAG
>JABFDZ020000040.1:1857997-1877601 GCA_019775955.2 Pollimyrus isidori | reverse complement strand
TGAATTATTGCCACAATATATATATATACACTTCAAATACACACTGGCAATAAAACGACACGCAAAAGCATGGCAGAACACTAAACGGCTTGCGATGGGGTTCAGTTTTATTAAGGTCTTACCAAATGGATGCTGAGGGCTTCCGGGCTGCAAAGTTGGATTCCCACCTCAGCTGCTGTGGCGCTGAGCCACCGGACCGTAAACGCTGAGCACCACCCTTAGCAGCTGGTTCAGGAGCGGTGCCGCAGTTTCCCAGTGCCATGCCAGCTCAAGGATTTCTTATTAAGATAATACAGCAATTCGCAGGGGGGGGGGGAACATAAGTCATCAACATGTCCCGGTTTAAGCGCCTGTCTTTTGGGAGGAGCGTGTACCCGTCCTCGACTACACGCTGGAAACGAGGCCTTCAGCTGACTGTGGGCGTGAAGAAACATGCAATCGATGGACCGCAGCAGGGAAAACAAGACGTGGCACAGCGCTAGCTCTGGGTCAGGGAGCGCGAACCAGGCAGCACATTCTATCTGAGTCTATATTTAATAACAAACTGCAAATTAAAGAACTGCATGGCACAGAGAGAAAATTACATCCCCGGGCTTTTGGCGATGGAGGCAGACAGAAAACGCTCACTGTGTTTCAGAGCATGACGGCAGAATGTCCTTAGACACAATATTCCTGAAAAATTGTGGGACCCCTGTAATAACAGCCCCTATCAGCACTCCCCGCCTGAAAGGTTCAGTGTATGAATCACGGACCTTATGAAACACAGATCACAGGATCAGTGTGCGACACATAGATCACATGATCACAATATGGAACATGGACTGCAGAATCACGATTTGAACCGTGGGTCACATGATCACTGCATGAAACATGGACTACAGGAATCCTGTGTACAATCACAAGCAAACTGTGTGGATTATTGTGACAGATCCCTGCCCCTTCCCACTTCCACCCTAACACAAATACCCCGGCTCTTCCCCCAGCGGTCTGCAGCACTGCCTCTAGACATCAGCCCTAATGGCGAGCCGCTTTAATAAGAGCCGTGCTTGGCAAAGCTGACCCCCGCCCACATCTTGGGCTGCAGTCGGCGTCAAGAAATCTGTGAACGAGATCCGAACCCCTAGCGGCAGGTGGCGCTGTCCAGCCAGACGCATGCCTCAGACTGGGGGCTATGCGCTACTTTTCCGCAGAGGTGCAGAACACCCAGCAGTGCAGATGCTTATGCTCAGGGGAGTGTGTATGGAAACAGGCTAAAGGCCTGTATACCTGTATTTCTTGGTATACGGACTGTAGCTGATGTATAAACACTCTGTATCCGCTGGATTTGTGTATCAGTCATCATTGGCTACCTTCTGACGTTAAAATCCTTATATAAAGAGATTAAATAATAGCTGACCATCTGCCCTCAGTTTCCAATTCACCCTGTCAGTCATTTTATTGAGCTAACCCCCCTGGTAGACCAGAGACCATGACCCATTTTATGAATGTTTCCTCAACATAGCAGCAACATTGTACACTGTTGGCCCATCGCAAATCGTAGTGCTACCAGAACTCAGCAGCTCTCCAAGCGCTGACCCAGTTCAAGCCACCACATCGCCCACCCCACCCCCTCAGGTCGCCCCGCCGGCACGCCTTGTGCTCTGCCTCAAACCTGACAGAGACACCGGGCGGGGGGGGGTGCGGCGGACTCAAAATCCCAGAGTGTCACTCGTGTATAAACAACGAAAGGCAAGCATGAAGATATACAGACTGCGGCTTTTACGGCGACACGGCGAGCTTTTACAAGGCTCGTCTGGGCCGAAATGCAAAAATAAAAGAATCATTAGTGACAAAGAAATATGGTGGTGGCTTCATTTACGGCGTTACTCTGCGGAGGCTGTCCTAGCCATTTAAAAATAAACACATAAACAAGAAAGGCGGCCCCCCTTCACACACTCACATTCAAATCATACCTTGTTCCCCAGCCCTAGGAATAAATATACCAAATAAAGCTGAGATTTTATCAGAGTGCTGCATCACCGCTAAGAGGCATGACGTAACCCTTTACAGAAAATCCAATTAGACAGGTGCAAAAGAAAATCTGGGAGGTTTATATATAAGCCAGTTGTAGCGGGAAGACAGGGAGTGCGGCATGCACCGACATCTGAGACTGTAGCTTCTGAAATATTTGAGTGACTTCCCAGTTGGTGGGGGGGTGGGGGGGTGGCTGAGAGGCAGATAATGGGTCTGATGAAATCCTCGGTTGAAACAGTGGAGCGAAAACACCAGTCTCATCTTGGAACAGGTGGCACTCGCGGCTTGAAGCAAGCAAAAAAACCGTAGGCATCTTCCAGGACCTGACATAGACCGCCGCCGCATGTTAAATGGACGGATCTGTCAGCGCCGCGTTACACGCCGCCTTTTTAAATAGTCGCCTGTTTCACATTTTAAAGGACATTGCAGCATTTTCTTAAAGAGTGAAAGAAAAATTGTACATATCTCTCCAAAGGCAGGTACATACATTAATGGACTGAGGACGGTAAAGAGAGTCTGGTATGGAGGGATGAAAATGCACAGGTCTGCAGGGTGACACAGATCTGCACAGGTCTGTAACTTCTCACAGATGTACATCTGTACATACATGCAGTGTTTCTCAGATCCATGGAGGACTGCAGTGTATCACAGGTCTGCATCACATTGCTTCTACATTGCAGTCTCACATATCTGCACAGGTCTGTCATGTCTCAGAGATCTGCACAAGTAAGCAGAAGTTCACAAGCCTCGTAGATCTGCACTGGTTTACCACGTCTGACAGATCTGCGCAGATCTGCGGACCTTCCCGCTTGTGGTCAAACACTCGCGAGGTTTTGCTCAGTCTTCCGATAACGGCATATACAGTGTTTCACCGTGTTCCTCACCGCACTAAAGGCCGACTGTGTGTGACGGGTAGGTGACCAGGACGGCGTTTTTCTCTCCGTACGATCATAGTGATGCTGAAACGCAGACGCTTTTCGCGACCAACTGGCCACCACCATTCGATAACGCCGCCTTTAATTAATAGAAATGGCGAGCTCCGTCCAAAGACTTAACGAATGTCTTCGTCAGTTTCACTTTGTGGCCGTAGTTAATAAGTAACAAGTGTGTTGTTAAAAGTTAAAAAATAAAGTAGTTGCTCTATCATCCACCGCGCTTGATCGTTAAAGTGTAGGTTTTTCTTTGCATTTATCCCCTCCGTTCGCTGTAGAAGCGATGCGTTTTTCTGGATCTTCTCCAGAACTCCAGCCAACGCCTAGGTATTCCGATGGTCAATCTGCGGGCGTTGCCTCTGCCTTACAGGCGGAACGCAGATTGCGGACTAGCAGACTTTACGCTTATATTGCGGGTCGCTCAACCTTGGGTTTTTCAAACTGAGTATTTAAATATAACATGCGGTTGCTCTATGGGTGCAGTTTTGCGTTGCTGTAAAAATACATAAGCAGTTATATTAAGAAAATCCGTAACTGGGCTCATTGCACATAAACGAGGTAACAGAAGTGTAAGGCATTTTGTGATCCTGGGTTTGTGTCTCCATAAACATTTTCTGGGGAATGATGAATTGCTGGGTGGTCCTTCCAATAGTGTGAGAGCTTCCACAGAGTTTCCACAGGTTTAAGACTGATTTATTAGCTACCATAGGTATCTAACGTCTGAGTTATGGCACTTGCCTTCAAGTAGACCTGAGTGCAGTGTGGACAATGGGGCGGGACGACATATTGGGGCGGGGCGGGGCGAAACGTGTCACTTACTTGGGGACTTTGACCCTATGGCCAGATTCTGCATGCTAGTGGGGGCCGCCAGTATCTGCTGATCCGTGTCTTTCCTGGGGGAGTTTCTAGGAATTTAAAAAAATCAGGGGGTAAGTGAAGTTTACCTGGGGCTTGACCTTTTTTTTTTTTGAAGATAGATTGGCATTGGGGCTAAAATTCTCCGGGCTGGGCTTAAGATTGTCGGGGATATAGCTCCGAGTGATCAGACCTAATGACGCCCGTGGTCCCTCCTAAACATGTGTATACCGGGGGCCAGGGTTTCCCGGAAAAGCTGGGCTGCTGTCTTCACAAGACAAGAGAAATGTGAGAACCTTTTTTAGTAATGTCAGTATTTTTTCTGTAATCCGATTTTTTCTGAAGGACAGTGGAAGAAGAAAATGAACAAGCATGAAGCACAGACCATAACAAACACCCCCCCTCCCATGACTCCTCAGCTCCTGCTCTTCCCCACCATTGGAATGTCAATTGTTTGTGGAAAGATCTGGCATCTAGCACATCTGTTCATCAATCTGGCTATTAGCAAGTTAAAGAGCGCCCCCTCTCTGTCCTCAAGCAGTGACTGGCTGTTCATATCCGTCTTACCTGATTAACTTGTAGCGTATTTGGAACTGCTGCAGGGCCACAATTAATGATGTCATCAGTGTGAGACACTCAGAATATAGAGAAAGTCTGAAGATTGAACATCCTGAGGGTGGGTAATTTATAGGGACTAATACTGTGTTCCATTTGAACTTGAAACTTGGAAATTCCGAGTTCCTAGTCAGAATTGCAACTAGGAGAATCTGAGAAATCTATATAGCCTCGACCTCAGACTTCAAGATGGCTGCGGCCTTTATCCACAGAAGTTAAACCTGTAGTTTTATACAGTTTATTGGCACTTATGTCTTATTGGTGGCTCATTAAATTGTTGTACACACATTACCGTCCACCTGCTACCTGTGCACTTGTACCTACCTGTGTATTTTGCTACAGTGTTTTTATGCTCAAAATACTAGGTAATGCATTGTAATCCAGTGGTATTGCGAACACTTGGCTAACAATGAACCTGGATCGAACTGGGACTTATCTCAGAAACCAGGATTTCTTGCTTAGCCGGATAACTTGCTGGATTTAAGCATTCAAACTGGGGTACCGTAAATCCGACAAGTTGTCCGGCTAAGCAAGAGATCTTCCTTTTTGAAACTGGTCCCCTAAATGGCTTTCTGAGTTGTTGGAACTGGAATGCAGTTAACTTGGGTGCGACATTATTCCCCGCTCCAACTTCGGTAAATGGAATGCAGCATAAGGTGAGGTGGGTGTTGTTGACTATCCTATCCTACTAGTGGCCCGGATGAAGATCATTTTGGTCTTTGATGGGTCTGCTTTAGGGGGGGGGGGGGTCACTGCTAATGGCTGCACCTTTGCCTAAGGTCAGTGTTCCATAGTCCATAGTCTGGAAGTGCAGAGTGTGCGAAGAGCAGACCATACAGCCCCAGCGTGTGATGCTGACAGAATCCATCTTCTGCCGTTCCTCATCCTTACCACAGCAACGGCAGTAAGGAATTTGAAAAGCTGGATTTAACCTTGAAGGACAGTGTGTGTGTGTGTGTGTGTGTCTATACATTGGCCAGAAGACCAGCATAAAAATTGCAAGTGCATTTGACCCACCACTCAGATGCTTCTCGCACATCTCAGCTCATTATCTGATGCTATTGGTTTTCTCTGGCAGCGCATACAGCATCCAGGCCCTCCCCTGCAGCCCCTGGCCTTCCACCTGCAAGTGTGACACCACCTCAGCTGCATTAGGGCTCTATTATCGCCTCGGACAATCGCGGTGGGCCACATGACACCTCGCCTGGCACGCCATCCCAGCTCGTTCCTACGTGTGACACACTGGCTCTTTAAGAGAGCTGCACGCATAACAGCAGTCCCTTACTATGGCGATGCCAGGACCTTGTCTTGGCCTCTTTTCTCTCGTATTTCCCAGAATCCCACTGGGTTTTTGCAGATTGATCATTTTCTATCATACCCATGGCAACCTCTAAAGTTACCTTTTTTTCTTACTCATTTATGTAGCCAAGTTTCTATGGCAGCAACAACATAGATTTATACAGTTAGAGCAAAATATTAATTAAGACTGCATATTTTAAAAGCATTAATGAGGAATAATGTTTACTCGTTCATCTAGCCATCCATCTTGTGATTATGCTGGTCACGGCCGTGGTTGGGGTTGGAGGGGGCTGGAGCCTTTCCCGGGCAGCAGGAAGCGCCCTGGATGGGGTGGTTTTTCCACTGCAGGTCGCATCACCCTTATGTTCCCTTTGCATGTCTTTAAATAGAACCAGAAGCATAGACATCACCATAGACATCACCATCTTCACCATCTTCATCTTCCCCGCAAGTGGCCCCGACCCCCACAGTCTGTCTTCTCAATTATCATCTTATGCCTTGAGGTTTTTAGTCCCTCTTCTCAGCGACTGCCAAACAGGCAACATTATCATCGATACAGCCTATTTGCATATCTATAATTTCCATTGTATGTTTATGAATGAGTCACTGTTTGTAGACTTTTAATTTGATGTTAGTTACCACCTGGGGTCGGTATTTAGTGAACAACACTTTATTTTTGATTTAAACAGGCACATAGGACTTTTCCAGCTGACGTATAGATCGTGTCGTGTTTTTCTTTGAGAAACCTGGGTGACGGCTTGGTGTGTGTGTGTGCGCACGCACGTGTGTCTTGTGTGTGTTCGCACTTATTTACTTCACCCCAGTTTAATGTGTTTTTTTATTCAACTACCGTTCGGTGTGAATGAAATGATAAGAAGAAAAAAAAAGTTTGGGGACAATCTTTCTCTCCCCTCTTTCAACAGCAAATCAAATTTCCCCTGCACAGGGCGCCTTTCCTGAGGCCCGGCCGCATTCTTCTTTGCCAAAGAATTTGTTTTATTTTTTATTTTTTTTGACAGAAAAGGGGAAAGAAAGAAAACCCAATTGCGAGTTAGGGGAGAACTGATATTTTCATTTTCATACTCCTGCAAAATAATCTTGAAAACTGTACACGCTGCAGATAGATAAATAAAACAGTAACGTATGCAGAGGCCGAGGGGCGGCTGAGGAGGTTATTAACCACTTAGATCTGATAACAGGGGCCGCTAAAGGCCCCACCTCGCACAGGGGCCGCTGAGGGCCCCACCTCGCACAGGGGCCGCCGAGGGCCCCACCTCGCACAGGGGCCGCCGAGGGCCCCACCTCGCACATGCCTGCCCGTTCACCCGTCTCCACCTCAAGTCACTATTGGCTTGATTAAGATCTCACGCTCCGGTTGGGAAATCTGTCACCCCACTTTTTCCTTATCTTCCCCGCATCAATTGCGGATGGACTAGATGCCAATTGTTGTTTTCTCGCGGGTCTCGGCCTTGCTGCTAATCCTGCCTTTCAACCGGTCAGATGCGTGTCCCCGCAACTGACTGACACGTGGGCCGCCCGCCGCAGCCCCATGCATGTCTGTTTGCACGTAACCGCTACCAGCCCATGCGGCGTGCATGCGGCGTGTATGCGGCACAGCGAGCGCGACCTGATCACTGAATCTGGAATGTTTTGAGATGTTCTGGGTGAATGGCTCCACAGGTTAGGGGACTGTGCGTGTGGGTGGAAGGTTGTGGGTTCAAATCCGTTGCGGCCTTAGCCTGCAATTTCTCCAGGGACTGGCTGACCCCGCTTTCTAAAAAAAAACCAAAAGTAACATATGCTGTTTTAGATAAAAGCGTCGGATGAATAAAAAAAAAAATCTGTGAAAATACAGCTTTAAAAATGATTCACCGGGTTTAATGCTAGATTTAGACAGCAGATGCTTCTATAAAAAGCTACGTACCGTTCAAGAAAGCAGGGTCACCCCATCCTTGGACTGATTTTGGGGGTTTAGGGCTTTATCTAACAGCCCAGTGATGAAAACACCTATGTCAACCACAGGATGTGAATCAGCAACCTTTTGATCGTAAGCATAAAGTCTTAATCCTCCAAGCCACACACTGCTCTCAGCTTCACCATGTCTGTCATACCACAATTGGAACACTGCATAAAAGCCTTGTCAAACACCGCAGAACCATTCACGGCAAACTGGCTTCTGGGAACCTGCCCGTGAACCACGGGTGTGAGCTGCAGGTTTCTCTGGAGGAACCTTGAGCTTCACCGTGTTCTCCTTATTCGTTCATGCTGTTTGGTCGGTCCGCTCTGCCCTCTTTGACAGACTGAGACTAATTAAAACAGAGGTATGCGTGATCAAAGCATGCTGCTAGGACTTTACTAATCTGGCTCTGGAGTTAAGTGAGTCACAGGGAGCTTTTGAAGTCTGAAGAACTTTTTCCCTCCTTTGAATCGGGGCTCGTAAGCGTTTGTTTTGTGTTGTTTTTATGCTGGATGTTTAACTTAGAGCGGCGTTTCCCACTCTGGTCCTCGGGGACCTGCAGTCAGTCCATGTTTTTGCTGCCTCTGAGCTCCCTTCCAGACGGTCTGCATTTTTGCTCCCAGGAATTGGGAGGGAGGAAAAACGTAGACTGTTTATGGGTCCTGGGGGGCCGGATGGGAAACCCTGGCTTAGAGCATGGACTGAAGGTGTTTAGGTTCAGTCCTTTACCTCTTATATCCTGATTTCCATAATCTCTCTCTAAGACCGGGGGTTCTATGGTTACCATGGTAATGGTCATGCTCTCCACCTTGTGTCCTTTCTGTAGGATTAAGAAACTCAAGATGGCCACAGTGTCCACCTTGTCCCACCTACTTCTTGGGCTACAGCTGCTTGCAGTTTCTCATGCTGAAGACCAACTCACCGTCCTCACAAAACAGGGTTCAATCCTCGGACTGCGGGTCCCCGTGCCGGGGGGCCACGTTTCAGCATTCCTGGGCATCCCGTACGCAGAACCTCCTGTTGGGGATCTCCGTTTCAAGCAGCCCATTCCCCGGAAGCCGTGGTCTGGGGTGTGGGAGGCGACACGGTACTCCCAGTCTTGTCACCAACCTGTAGACACAAGTTTCCCAGGGTTCCCGGGGTCAGAGATGTGGAACCCTAACACCAAGATGAGTGAGGATTGCCTCTACCTGAACGTATGGCTGCCTTACCCTAAGCCGGCCCGTGCATCTGTCATGGTGTGGATCTATGGAGGCGGCTTCTCCACTGGCTCTGCCTCCCTGCCTCTGTACGATGGGCGTTTTCTGAGCCACACGGAGGGCGTAGTGGTGGTCTCCATGAACTACCGGCTGGGTCCCCTGGGCTTTCTGGCATTGCCGGGTAGTAGGGATGTTCGGGGAAACGCCGGCTTGTTCGACCAACGTCTGGCTCTGCAGTGGGTGGCTGAGAACATCGGAAGCTTTGGCGGGGACCCGACGTCCGTCACGCTGTTCGGCGAGAGCGCCGGCGCCGCCGCCGTCGGCTTCCACGTCCTGTCCCCGGGCAGTCGCGGCCTGCTGGCGCGCGCCATCTTGCAGAGCGGTACCATCAATGCGCCATGGGCGGCCGTCCCACTCGAGGAAGCCCAAAACCGGTCCGTGGCGCTGGCCAGGCTTCTGGGATGCCCACCAGAGGCCGGCGCCGACGTGGAGTCCTGCCTCCGCAGCGTGCCACCCACAGATTTTGTGAACAGGCAGTATGATGCGGTGAAGGTTCCACTGGTCGGGACGACTTTTCCTCCCACGGTCGACGGAGTCTTCCTCACCGACTTGCCCGAGGTTCTGCTCAAGTTGGGGCAGTTCAGCACAAGCGACCTGCTCCTGGGTGTGAACAGAGACGAGGGGTCATACTTCCTACCGTACGGAGCTCCAGGCTTTGGCATCGCGCACGAGAGCCTGATCTCCCGGGACGACTTCCTACTGGGGGTGGCACTGGCGCTGCCAGGATTCAGCCAGATCTCACGGGAGGCCGTCGTCCTCCAGTACACGGACTGGGACGACGAGTTCAGCGGCTGCAAAAACAGGGATGCGCTCAATCACGTGGTCGGCGACCATTTCTTTACCTGCCCCCTGCTGGATTTCGTGTGCGCATTCGCCGGCTTCGGAAACAAGGCCTTCGTCTACTACTTCGGCCATCGCTCCTCGAGGAACCCTTGGCCACGTTGGATGGGCGTGATGCATGGCTACGAGATCGAGTTTGTCTTCGGCCTGCCGCTGAACCTCAGCCTGGGCTACACGGAAGAGGAGGAGGCCTTGAGCCGGAAGATGATGAAACACTGGGCTAATTTCGCCAAAACCGGGTCAGTCTGCTCCTCCGCGCCGTTAGCAGAACGTGAAACGTGTCGCGTGGCCCCCATGTTAATGAAACCTTTTGCCTGCATGCTAAGTGTTTGGCTTTTGCTATCCAGCGCGAATTTGGCTTTTCTGTTGGGCGTCTAGGTTATTTTGTCATGTGGGGCTGCTATCTGGCATGACGCGGTCTTCCCAGCAGTCACGTGTTTGACACCTCAGAGGTGGCTAATGTGGAGTTAGCTTCCTGCTAACGTCGGTTTTGCCAGGAGCCCCGCTGCTTTGGAATCGGACTGGCCGCCCTTCGAGGGAGTGCGGCAGGAATACGTCTCCTTGGATGCAGGTGCCTTGAAGATTGAGCGCTTCCTGAGAGCCAAGCAGTGCAAGCTTTGGAACAGCTTCCTGTACAAACTCCAGGCTGTAACAGGTAGGCTGCTCTGCTTGCCAGAGGCCCTTACCTACCTCTCTGTCCGCCATGATTTTACCCTCTTTCGAGCAACACCTTCATTCCTTGGCATGTCCCCCGTTCAGGAATGCTCACGGTAGCAGTTTGAGGTACGATGGAATTTCCCTCTAGGGATTTGAATCCTTTAGGTCAGAAACTTCTTTATTCTTAGCTGCCGGATTCCTCTCCCTGCTTTCAGGGATCCAAAGCTGATGGACTTAGAGTGTGAGTATTGTGTTTCAGTGGGTGGCTGACATTGGCGGGTGGGCTGTGTGTGCGTGTGTATATGTGTGCGTGTGTGTGTGTGTGTGGCGGGCGGGGGTATAGGGGGACTGTGAGTAGGCAAATCAGTCAGTCAGCACATCAGAAAAATATTTTATATTATTAAAAGATAAATAACATTCAGCCTTGGAGCTAATTATGCAAACATGATCCCTGCCCTTACGGCTTATTTTAGTGTCAGTTTTACATGCATATAAGTTTCACCCCTGGGACTTTCTAAGTCACATTGTTCATCCTTCTACCGCTTGGCTATAAGAAGTTAAGAGAAGCTGCTAGAATATGAAAGTGGCAGAATTTATTTTGACGGATTTTAAAACCCTTAAAGGCTGAATTTTCAAAAAAAAAAAATGTAATTAACATTTGAAATTAATTGACATTTAAGTTAAATACATGTGGAGGGACTACTAAAGAGAATAGGTTGAGTAAACAGTGTGTAGGAGTAGCAGCGTGTGTAGTGTGAAGTGCACAGTGTGATTTGTCTTCCTCTTGTAGCGTATACCTCTGTATCTGTGTAGGGATTTATGCTGAGCTGAAATAACAAGCTTGTATAATAAGCAAAGACACCCATGAGTGACCTTTGCTGAGAAAAGACCGGCCATCGCTGACATGGGAAGTCGACCCCCCCTCCCAGAACAGAAACAATGAAAACCTGTTGCCAAGCAAAGTATTATTTCACCCAAAGTAGCGGATAAAAATAAATGTAAAGGCTGAAACCCACTAGGACGACCACTGGTGACGAGGATGGTCATGAGGTGACAGATGTGTGTGCAGTGGCAGCAAAGGAACCGGGGTCCCAGATAGATGTATTGTTAGGATGCCCAAGGGGGTTGGGCAACCAGTTGACCTGGGACCCCCAGAGGTTTTTTTCTCCCCGCGTGGGAGTTTTTGGTTCCTCTCCTCTGTTGTCAATTGGTTTTTTTCCTTTTCTTTTTCATTCTTTTCTATTTTGTCCTTCTTCTGTCTTATGTATCTAATTTTATATGTACATCAATGTGTTCTAACACACCCATGTAAAGCGCCCTGGGGCAACTCTGTTGTGAAGGGCGCTATATAAAAATAAACTGAATTGAATTGAATTGAATTGAATTGAATGGAGCTGGTCTGGCTCAGAGTAGATGGTGGCGGAGTGGGTGTCAGGTGGGGGAGGAGCTCCTGGCAGAGCTGAAGGGGGGGGACAGGAAACCTGGCCGTGCTCCCGGTGACCGTCGCCTTGTTGTTGCTCCTCAGCATCCGTGGATGAGATGGAACAGCAGTGGAAGGAGGAATTTCAGCGCTGGGCCTCGTACATGCAGAGCTGGAAGAGCCAATTCGGTGATTACACGGCCCAGAAGGAGAGGTGTGGGGAGCCTTGATGCCGCCTGCACATGAGTACCTGCTCCGCCGTCCCCAGCCCGGCAAACAGACCCCTAGCTCTCAGGCTTGGACTTTACACCGGTACTATACGCCCCCCCCCACCCCCCCCGGTGACGTTTGGCCATTATAGTTCGCAAACATCACAGCAGGACCAGCAGTATTTTATTTAACTGTTGGCGAGATTCACATTTATTGTAAATAACCGGTTTTCCACAGACTGTCTGAAATCAGCATTTCTCAGCCCTGGGATTGAGCAGAAATATGGTCTGTCTGGGGCTCCCTGAAGGCTGCGGTGAGAGACAATGCGTTAGATGATGCATTTCCATGCAAATGGAAGAGATCCGATCGAAAAAGTATCACCGAGGTATCGAACCATTGCGCTAAGCTATGGAGTCATAGGATTGCCATAATAAAGAATTAATCTGTAAAAGAGCAAGAAAATGTTGAGTTTGAAAGTAAAATGAATACAAATTAAAATAATAATAAAATGAATGCTTTTCTTTTTGTTTTTCTGTATTGATTTTGCTTTTCCCCAAGCTGTCTTTGGGCGGCCCTTCCTGATGGAACACACCCCCTCAAACAGACCGAGTGGCAAAACATGCTGCGACATGGCTGATTTTAGTCAGGGAAGCTGCGAGACAAATAATTCTTTGCTTAAATTAAAGGCAGTTGTACTTGACAGAGATTCATACAACTTCCTAAAGGATTATTGGACCAAGGACATTGAAACCTGGCTATAAATCAGGTTTTAAAATGATCTGGCTGAATATCTAAACATGTTTCTGGGTTAGCCTTTTAAAGGTTTGTCTTGACTAGTTAACACTATCTAACCATCCCCCACTTTGTCTGTGGAACATAAGGCTCATCACCGTGGATGTTTTTGAATCAATGCTGACAAAACTAAGCTACACAGGATGTAAATTAATGACGTTAAATATTTAATTGATGAGTTAAGTTTATACGGTTTATAACTTAAGGTATGATATTTCCCAAGAACCAAACATAATTCACACAATTTGACAGCCACAAATCCATGTCTCAGAGCCTGTTTTCCAGTTGTTGCTGTGGATTGTAGTGGTTCAGCTATCTAAACAGACGCTATTGCTGCCACAGATTTTTCGTCATTCAGTGGGTTTGACCAGAGTATATCTCGCCTACTGTGATGTCATGTGCATACCCCCTATTGACCACTCAGCCTCGGCAGGGAGGCCTGCCCAAAACCAGTTAATTGACAGCTTGGCCCTTTGAGAAAATGCAAACACCACAGGGAAAAGACAAAAGCAATACCGAAAAAGTAATAAATAAAAGCATTTATTTTCTTATATGGTTATTTTTATATTTTTTATTTATGTTTTTTATCCATTTTACTTTCCTACTCAACATTTATTTTCCTATTCCTTTACATTTATTCCTTTTTATGGCACTCCTATGAATCCATCATAACCGTATAACATATCTTCGATTTCACATTTAACCAATCATTTGAACGTTTCACCTTTATTCATGTTGATTGCCAAAATGCGTTTTTATTTAAATCAGCGCAGTCTTATATTTTTATAAACCTGCACACGTTTTTGAGTACTTTTTTATATGATTATTGTGAAACCGCGTCTCTGGTTTTGTAAGTATCAGAGTGCAAAAGTTGTTTGAGGGAGTTAATGAATATAATTTTTCATGTTCTCGCGGTACATATACATCCGCGCTGGCTAATCCTTCATTCCTCTTTGTTCTGAAGGGAAATGGAAGGAATACTAACAGGACACACCAGCCGCCATAGCAACAGGTTTCCGGAATGTAGCTGCAGTAATTCTGCAGCGATAAGAGAACGGAATGTAGTAGAAATTGAATCAGTCCCCTCCTTTTGTACCTTGTAAGGGAGGCTGTAATGCGATAATTGCTGGTAATTACTTAATTTTATTAGAGAGTGATGATTGGGCATATCGGTGAGACACTGTAATTAACTGATGACTTACTGAGGGTAGGCTGGTCACCTCACTGACTTTCCTGGCCTGCACCGGAGAATCAGGAGCTCCCTGCCTTTGAAGATCATCACGCTTCGCCCTCCTTGCTGTGTAAAGTCACACAGATTGAATCAAGTTAATATGGTCTTTCAGTTTTTCCCTCCCCCCATGTTCCATCTACAGTAGGCTACCGTCATCACGAGTCGTGAACCCAAATCCAACTGGCTGCTCTTTCTGTGTTCAGGTCAAGGGCTGTCCTTCTCATGACTCGTGTATGTTGTTCGTCGTCGCACCGTTGGGATTTATGCGGCGTGCACTTGTTTGGGGGGTGGTTGGCCTGTGCATTGCGTGTCAAGGATGTGACACCATAACCCCACTGGAAGAGCTTTGCGAACCACTGTCGGAGACCCTCTTCCCCAGTGTGCCGACGTGTGACACCCGCATATGTGTCTCAGGATGTAATATGTAAGTGTGTATTTGTGGGATAAGTTTGGCACTGTGAGACACATTAAGTTGCTGTTATATGGAGAAATAAAAATTTCAAAGGTGAAATCTACCACTTCTGTCCTGATATGAAAGTAATTTCTGAGAATGTGTTTTTTTTTTCTTTAATTCCCCTTTTTTTCATCCATAGCTGATATATTATATGAAATTCCTGTTTGGGGATGGCTTGTCGGGCCTTTTGTTTATTTATTAACGGGACGGAAGCCAATCTCTGAAATGCCAGCTTCGCTCGTTTGTAAGCTAATCTCTGGGACGCGCTTCCCCCTGACCTTTCTGAAAGAGCCGTGGTGGTAAAGTGCTCTTGGCACTTTTTAGGAGCCACTGAGGTGTTCCGCCATGTCCTGCTCCCTGTTAGCTGTATAAATATAATTTGTCATCGTTTTTGCTTGTCGCCTGCTTTTAAAAGGATGTGGAGGGCCTCGCACCGAGGAAACAGCAGGCTGGAGGGGGCCGAGCGGGTAGTGCCGACCTGGGCTTAACTGACTTCACGCTCCTGCCGTGATTGATCACCAGCCCCATGGCCAGAGAAACTCCGTAATGAAATCCAGCTGGCCCTTAACACTGATTGCAGTTGTAGGGATGAATGGTGGCTAGCCGGGCAAATGTATAATGGCTGCTGTCCCCAACCTGCCCAGTCAGCACGTGGCCGGAAGCCCCGCCCCTCATACTACCCAATCAGCATATGGCCAGAACCCTTGCTCTCCTTTTACCCAACCGGGACGTGTTCAGAAGCCCCACCCTCTTCATGCTCGGTCAGTACAGTGCCGGAAGCCCCGCCCACCGTGTGGCCAGTCACCACATGGCCACTTGGGTGTTATTTTTTTAAGTTTTCATTTGCCCTTTAACCAGAAATAGTTCATTCCTTTTTATTTATCTGAAAAGACCCAATTAGCATCAGGTAGTTCCGCCTATAAGGTTTCATTATAATGCTTAAAACCTCATTCTTGTTCTTGCTTAGCATTATCCTAAAATTGCCGACCTTAGAAAGTTCTTCAGTGTCATTAAGAATGGGAGTGCAGTAATGACGATGGCCGCCGATTTAATGGCATGTTGAGAAGCTCTGTCAGCGCTTGCTGAATGCATTAGCCCCTTATCCTGCCGCCGTTAACGCAGATCCTCTCCTATACCGGACTCTCGGCCTCCCGAGGCCCGATTTAACGCTCCCGTGTCACGCTCCGTGTCCTGCCGAATTGGGCCACGCGGCTCCGTCTATCGACACGCTCCGCCGACCCTCTCAGCGCTCGCCATCCATCGAATTAGCCGGGAGTTAATCTCCGGACGGACGCGATCCGCTCCATACCCGGCCTGGGCCTAATCGACTGCCGATTTATCTGCCGCAGAAGATGAGCGAGGCTCGGGGATCGGGGGCCGCTCCCGCCATGGGGCTTAATGCTGTCGCCGCACCGTCGCCCTCCATTACTAATTCAGACGCCGCACCTCTTCCAGGACACTTAGCAGCATGTTCGGGGGGACGGCGGCTAAACAAATCATCGCCCCGATTGAACCGGGTCAGCATCTCCTTCGCTGGACAGAAGCTGAGGCAAAAAGCCACGGGAAATGAAGCCTCCTCTGCTGTTTGAACAGGTGCAGTGGAATGTGCCCCTTCTGGCATTTCCCATCATGCTCTGCTCTTTAAGTCTTACACACATATATAGGGTCGGCCATCCGTCCGGCACCCCTGCAGCCAATTTTCAGGGGCATTAACTCCGGAGCTTGGTCAAGGGCCCAGCGAAGACGCGGCTATACTGCTGAGCACGGGATTCGACCCAGCGACCTTCCGATCGCGGGCGCAGGGGCCTCGGCCACTGAGTCACACACCCGAGAGGAGGTGCGGGGTGGTTATGCATCGCCATGCCTCTCCACATGGCCCTTGTCTGTTTTCAGCGCATCACGCTACAGTTTTTAGCCTCTGGCATCACAATGTGTTCTCAGACCTCCAGCTCTCCTGCGGAAGCCCCCCCCCCAAACACCAGAGATTATTCACCATTCCTGCCAACGTCGCCCACCCACTTCGCACAAACCACAGGCCCCGACTATGACCCACCCCCCTCCAGTTGCCCACATCCATGGGATCTGCCTCATCCTTTGACAGATCCTTTCCAACAGGACCCCTCCTACAGTTTGGCATCACTTCCTGCTCCCCATGCCAGGTTGTACCATGGCGGACATGAGGGGTGGCTTCGCTTCGATAAGATGGGAAGTTCCATTTTTATGCAGATATCGGATTCTGCCTTTCTGTGCGGCAATCGTAGAGGACGATCTGAGTAGGTGTCCCACAGTGACTTCAGCGTCACAGCTTGAAATCAGGTGATCCCTGCCTGGTGCTCCCACTGGGGAGGGCTTGGAGGGGTCCAAACTATGTCTTCTGGCCACAAAAGGCGATTCCTGAAGCCTTTCAAACGTCTCCCAGTGGGGCAGAACCATTCAAAATAGACAGGAGAGTCATGAAAAAAGTGCTGGTTTGAATTTTAAAGCCGGACGGATTTTCTTTACACTGGAGAGGGGAAAAGAACGGTTGACGTTTATTAAAACGACTGAAGGTAGATTCTCTAACTTTCTAACTTTTTTTTTTTTTCCCGAAGGCAACTTTTTTAACACTTGTGTCTATGTGCAAAGTACAGTTTCGCAGTGTTTGGGGCAGTAGATTAAAACACACAAACAGAAACACTCACACACACTCACACACATACATCACAGACACATCTGCCTGCTAAATGTATTTCTTTCTTTCGGTATTAACATAAAACCCCTGCTTGTCATACATCTTCCTCTAGCTTTACGTCACCCTTGCCTCTGCTGTCACCCAGTCGAAACAAGCCCTGCCGAGTCTCCGGCGCTGATACCGAAAAGGTCGGCCGTGCGATTTCTCGAACTTCCGTAATCGGGGAGACGAGATGAAGATTAGCGGCACTCTCTGATTCATCCATGAAAGAGTCTTTGATGTCAGATTAAATCCCGGTGAACTAGGAGGCTTTTCCAGAGCCGGCTCTGAATCGGAGGTGAATTTGAATTGATTCGGAGAGATCGCCTGAGAGCCCCCTTGGATGCGGTCCTGGCATGCCGTGTCATGATTGGCTAAGGCCGTTCGATCATGTGACCGCCTTCAAAATGGAATGAAACAGGAAGTGTCGGAGCACTGCGTCAAAGATTAGTCAGGGTGTGGCGATGGGAGGGGATAGAGTTGGTCAACCCCCCTACCCCGTATTCCAACACCACTAGACATGAAAAATGCAACTGTCAGTACCTGCTCTATAGCTTGCTGGCAAATAGGTGGACAGTCAGAGGGGGAACTGCACATCATGAGACTAACTGGAGACTAACCCCTGAAGACTGCCCCGAACCTGGCAGCAATAGGATTTACCAGCGAGCGGCACATGAGAACGGGGCAATCGTCACTTTTAAAATGGCTGCAAATCCGGCCTCCTGCATGGAGGTAAAATGCCACCGCTCGCCATCGCAGTATCTCCCTGGCTGTACGTTCCTGCGGGTGCCTGCGCCGTGCGTCCAATGTCACTGCTCTCTCCGGGCGGAGAAACACCGGCCGCACACAGCGCCCCCCGCCTGGCCATACGAGGAACTCCTTCCTTGCTCCTCATGTTTATTCATGAGCTCTCGGGCGCTGCTGAGCGATGGGTGACATCATGGCGGCAGCGTGAGCAGAGACGCGCGACGGCACCTCCGCAGAGCGAGGCGAAAGCAGGGGGCTTGGAGCCGCACGCACACGGAGGAAGACTGGCTATAGATGGGCATCCACGCCGACAAAGACACTGTTAAGAGACATTAAGAAATGGGAATGCAGATGGCTGGCCTCACTCCGGTTAAGGAGCTCGGTTGCATTAGCGCCCGGATCGATGCCTGGGAATCAGAGTATGAGTATCGCACATGTCCGGCCATCGAGCATCAGACCTCCTTTGTCTGTGCAGATATCTATCTCGCTCCTCTTAGGTATAGTAAGTGTTCAGGTGGGGGGAGACCACAGTGAGGCATTAATCTCCCTGGCCCCCCCCCTCCCCACCCCTGGCAGTGAGAGGGAAGCCAGGTCATAATCAGCTTACATATGTTCAGACGTCGAAATCTTGCAATTCTCACCACGCAGCGGCGAGCACTCCTATAAAAAGAGTCCACTATACTAACATACTTCTCTCACGGATGGAGTGTCTGGCAGCCTATTAAGTGGTGTTGGGGGGGGGGGCAGGTTAACTGTAATGGGCCTGTTTAACATTTAAAAGGCGGAATCAAACTGGAGACGTCCAGAGGAATGAAACGGAGCGGGGGCCCATCCAGACTCTTCCGGGGTCCTTGGAGAATGGCGTCGTCTTGCTGATGCAATCCCTAGTCCGGGGGGCTCCGTACAGAAAGGTTCTGATCCTCCTTTCCTATTACGGTGGAATTTAAATGGCCTCCTATTGATTGAGGGGGGGGTGGGGTGGGTATGTTTCCCCTTGCCTGGCAACATTAATGTAATCGCTAAAAAACACTCCTCCCTAAAATAAATCTATTTTAATTTCATCTTCGGCAAAAGAAATTTGATTAAATATGACTTGGAAGGTCACATTATATTTACTGGTGTGGGAAGAAGTCTGCAGTATCCACACCAAGGTCATGTGACCTACAAGAAGGGAGAAGGGGCCGTGACGTCCTTTGATGGGATCTCAGATGCTACAGATGTTTGTGTGTTTTAGAAGACGATGCCCAAGGGTCCCCTGACATTGTGGGAACATTTAATCCCCTCAATGTGATAATTTTTTCTGTGAATGCAATCAAAAACCTAAATTAGTGCTGGGTAGGGGTTAATGTCGTATATCATGTTGGGATCAGGGTTATGGTCATAGGAGTAAATGGAGAGTCTCCACCAAGAGTAAAGATACGTGCCGCATGTGTACAGAACCCCCCCCCCCACCTCCCCCTGCACTGAGGCATGAGCGTCGCTGGAGCTCACATGGGCGTCTGGGGAGGAAACCTAGAATTCAGTAGAAATCAATCTGATCCAGTCACTGCGCCAATATCAGGGGCCCCTCCATCGCCTGCCCCCCCCGCCCCCACTCTCACCCGCCTCCCTGT
>JABFDZ020000040.1:1834906-1851608 GCA_019775955.2 Pollimyrus isidori | reverse complement strand
TCATCACCATAGTTATCATCACCACCATTATCACAATCATCCTCCCATCATCACCACCATAGTTGTCATCATCCTCACCAGCATCACCATAGTCATCATCATCACCACCATAGTTATCATCATCCTCATCACCATAGTTATCATCACCACCATTATCACAATCATCCTCACATCATCACCACCATAGTTATCATCATCCTGACCATCATCACCATAGTTATCATCATCATTGCCATCATCAATAGCACCACCATCATTATTGTCACCATCATCTCATAATAATTGCCATCCCATAATCATCATCATCACCCTGTCAAAGATCATTACCGGCTGTTGTTCCCCCCACTTCATTAACCTTCCCCATTGCTCAATCCTGAGACTACTGTGAATTTGTAGCCACCTCCCTGGGTTCCATGTTGACGTATGGTTTGGTTTCCCAACCCCTCACCCCTCCTGCAGGAGGGCATTCTTCTGATGGAGCGACTGCTGAGTGTCCTTAACACTGCTGGGTGCTGGCCTCAGCTGGCATGGTCGACTCCCCCCGACTGACACATGGCCTCTCCGCTCTTACACAATGTCAGATGCTCGGCCTGCTCCTCAGAGAACCATTTTTGTGGCAGATAAGACAGTACCGGGCACCTAATTGAACAACATATAATTTCTGAATGAATCCTCAAGCCTTGTCAAGCACAAGGCCACAGTGTAAATGCCACTGTCACATTTCCTTGCATTTCCCAGAAATGCTTTTCTGGTGCAGGGTTGCGGTGAACCTGGGGCCTATCGCAGCAGCAGCAAGTCCCACCAGTCCCTCACAGGTGAGTGGTGATTTAAACCACTTTGGACTGGAGGGGGGCCAGAGCACCCCATAGAAACCCACACAGACAGAGAGTACACATAAGCTGCAGAGTCGGCTGGGACTTGAACCTACAACCCTGAGGCCACAGTGCTGCCCATGGAAGTGTCAGCATAGTTAACGCTGTTGTAGACATACAGATCAGGCAGCTGTGAAGAGAGGTTCCTCTTAGAATGCGATGCCCTTGAGGTGTATTTTTAATACCTCTGTGAATCATCCCGGATGTATGTGCGTGTGCGCGCATGCGCCCGTGTGTGTGTGCTTCGTACTCACAGCAAGCAAGTGAATAACTGTCCTTCACGTTTTTGTTGTACTTCCCACACTGACACTCCCCCCATCCACTGATCCACTGCTTTGAAGGATCTAATTACAAGTCAGTGCAACTTCAGCCGAGTGCAGACAGACGATACCCCTTCCGTTCGCAGAGGGACGACGAGAGCATTTTGAACCCAGGGCCATGGTTATGGACTGTAAGTCAGCGTGGTCCTCAGCGATGTAGGCAAACAGCATGAGGGCCAAGGGATCAGGGGTTACCTCTTGTACCGTTGAGTTGTACTGGACCTCTAATGCTTCGGGGAAGCAGGCGGCCATGCAAGTGAGTGCAAGGGGCTGTTAGGAGGCGGTGATGAGATTCCCATCTTACATTAGATGCAAAGAAGCACGGGGTTGTGTGAAACAGGCGGACGCCTTCAGAACTCAACTGAAACGGGTGCTTCCCGAAAGCTTTCATGAGGCTCATTCCCAAAAAAGATGTTATTGTGATGTCTCTGAGGGTGGCATTGATGGATCCCCGACGCCCATCTTGCCAGACCCTTTAAGTGGGTGACGGCTGCCAAGTCGGAAAATGTCAAAATCAATCGAGCGACGGGGACCTGGAAGCTCTCCTGGATCTCAAACCTCAGAAATGGGACTGGGGGGGGGGGGCTAAAGGGAGAGCCAGACCTTGAGGTTCTAAGTCTTTCAACACGCCTGGGAGGAGCAGGCACTCGACGGGCACCAGCTGCCGTCCGGTTTCGGAGGTGGGTGGTGGGAGCTGAATGCAGGTCCGGAGAGCCTGAGGGCGGAAGGTGGCCCCTCGTCTTCTGAAATGCGTCCAGATGCCAGTTATCGTTGGATAATGTTGCCCGCTGAGCTAATAAATAATGAATAAACAACATGCGGCGGTGCCACAAATCCTTGGATGTAAGATCGGCCGGCTGGGATATGGGAACGTCCACGCAAAATATGAGGAAAGTTTTCGAGTGCTGCTCGCTTCACGCACCGTCTCCCGTTTCCATATGGCGAGCCTCCCTTCCCGGCGCTGAAGCAGCAGCGATTATCCATCCTTACCGCCGGAGAAGCACCTCTATTTTATTCCAGCCCATGTGGAAAATTCCGTCCGTCTGTCTTGCATCTCTTGGCAGGCATTGCCATGTCAGGTACTTGGATGGGAATGGAAATCCCGTCAAATGTACGATCCCCTGCGATGTGCTAACAGACATAACAGAGAGCGACGTACCCAAATGGTATGGAGAGTCAGTAAAAAAATTAAAAATCACATCCAAACATAAGGCCGATTGAACACTAGAGTTATGGTAGAGTTAATTAGGGTTATGAGCAATTTGTGACCTCAGAGCGATTGTATAACGAGGCCAGACAACGTCTTTCATACAGAGAGAGTTCAGTCTACGTCGAGTAGGTATTCTTAACCTGAAGGAAGTCTGAAATGAAAGGCAAGGACAAATAGATTAGCATAAACTGTCAAGAGGAAAGAGAAAATGCAATTTCCTTAGTGCATCTCAGTAGAATATAAACATGCTATTAGGTTTATGGGCTAATGTATAATTCTGTACAGCTTGTACAGCTCCTTTCTTGCTCTGAGACCCATCCGTGAATAGTTGTGTGTTCAGAGTGTTATGAGACAATAGGTCAAATTTCTTATAATAAACCGAATGGTCAGTGGGGGAGGAGGGCCACGATCTTTTCGGAAAGGGGCTCCGGAAATCACATGCCGGTTAAAAAGTGAGTAACTTGCAATCAATGCACACATCCTGACACTACAAAGAGCTTCACACATATTGGGTCTGGGAAGGCTTCATTCTGATTCTGTCAGTAAACTGTTTATTCAGAGATAATCCCAGTGCAGGCGGCACATTCGCATTTTAAATATGGTGAGAATGTGGCGTCTGGGGAACGGCAGAGACGCCACTGACCGGGGTGGAAGTGCTTCTTCCGGCCCCGGAGGACAGAAAACCTTTGGTCTCAGACTTAGCAGTTCCCATGGAAACCGACTCATCCACTGATTGACAATAAAGCAAGCTTTATAAATTAACTCAGGCAAAACTTTGGTCACCTCAGCTTCCTGGCCGCCAACACCTGGGTCCTGATGTTACCGTGCTGTCTCCCTATGTAGCTAAGGAGGTCAGTGGCTCTGTAATTAGCTGCTAACAGACCAGTCTGTGTTAAAGCCCTACACAACCATCCTGCACAGTCTTGTCCCTCATCATTATTACATCACAACAACCTGGAGGTTTTCCTGTAATTGAAAGGTATCGTTGATGATGCAGGCAAATCTTCTACCTTTCAAATGACGGAACAAAAATAAGACCAGGACCAGATTATGTCCAGAAGCAAAGCATTGTGGCATTTTGTTTTGCAATGAGCACTGCATGCATAAATTATAATTTCAGATGCATTTTAATGTACTTGGATAAAGTGAAAATCCGCATCTAATAATGTGGTTTTATTTGAAAGGGTAATTGTTAAATAACAGAACACATTAAAGACTCTTCAGAGATTTCTGCACACAGCCCGGCGAGACTTTAATTGTCCCTAAAGGAGTGTAGGTGTTTAATTACACATGCCTGGCAGGGATCCAGAGCGTTCCCACCACCCTTGCCCCTCTTCCCATTGGCTGGCTGGCTGTTGCATAACAACGACAGAATGAGGCTGTAACCAGAAATACCTGGCCCGGGTCACGCCCCACACACTGTTACGCGCCGTGCGTGTACGTTCTCCTTTTTTGCGTCACGAGTCCGGCTCATGATGGCCCAGGCCGGGTTGGGAAGCAGAGGCCACATTTACTCTGGCACACCATGCTGGTCTCTCGTGGTGGAAGGTGAACATCTCTGATAGGAGTGCTGTGTGGCGCAGCGGGTTGAGATGCTGTGTCTGTGATCAGTAGGTTGTCAGTTTAAATCCTAGGTTTGACAGAGTGAGATCACCATAATTTCTCAGCCTGCTGGTGAGTCTGGGTAACAGCAGTAACTCCGGCCCTGAAGAAGGAACAGCCGTACGTTCTTTTGTTTTATCTATGGGGTTCAAGTAAGATTGCCACAAGTTTGCAACAACGTGGTCTACTTCCTGTTGTGGTCTACAGTGAATTTGTGGAGACTCCCTCTTCTCTGGGGCTAATGTATGCAGATGTACTGTGTCAATGGACGCTCAGTGCCAGCCTGTGTTCCAGCCATTAGCAGCCTGCTAATGCAGTTAAATTGTGTCAGCTGTTAGTCTGACATAACTCCCTAGATACCTGCAAACTCCACCCCTCACTTTGTCCCCGTCGCCCTCCCCTCCCTGCTCTCTCATATATAATATGAGATCCTCACCTTGAATGACACAGCAAGCCTGATGCATTTTGATTTATGTGCTTATTTATGTATTTACTTGTGGGTCTGGTAAAAGCTCTTTGTGGGACACAGGGAAGAGGAAATGACCTCATTCATCCCTTCAGTGGCAGGTGGTCTACGGCAAGGAAGGGAAGGATATAGTAGCCCCCGGGCAGCATAGTCTACATTAACAGGATATGCACTCTGCTGGAAAACTTTGCAGCTGAACCTGCAGGTGTAAACTTGAGCCTGGACCTGAACTGGAAATATAACCTGGACCTAAAGCTAAACCTGTGAACTGGAAACTAAACCTGATTCAAAATCTAGACCTGATCCTGGACCACAAACACATGCTAAATTTAATTCAGAATCTAAACCTGAACCAGAAACTAAATCTTAATTCGAATCTAAACATATATAGGGGAAACTAACCCTAAACCTGATTCTAAACCTGAAACCCGAAACATAAGCTAAACCTGACTATGAACCTAAACCCGCTCACATCTGCCTTTTTTGTGGAAAAAAAAAAGATACACTGGTGATGGGGAGGAGAAAGGAGTGGAAAGAGAAACAGGAAAAATAATAAAAAGAGGAAGAATGAAGGAGATATGTGGAGGTATTATGCTCACAGAGACAGCGGAACGAGGAAGGAGACAGCATGACACAGCTGAAGATGGACGGCAAGAAGAAAGAGCAAGAAGCTGTTTTAGTAACGTGGAGCGACCCCAAGGATAGCAGATAAATAAACATGACTTAGAGCGCAGCAACCTGCTAGTTAGCGCTGGCTAGCGGCTACCTGCTGTTAGCGCTGGCTAGCGGCTACCTGCTGTTAGCGCTGGCTAGCGGCTACCTGCTGTTAGCGCTGGCTAGCGTGACCTTTGATTAATTGTCTCCCATTGGGATCTTGTGGCATTACCCACTCTTTTGGCATCTCTCTACATTAAGACATTCGCAGGGAGTAAAAGTCAAACCCCTCTGTCCTGCAGATGAAAGGGAAGAAAAAACAAATAAATCAAGGGTAGAAGCTAAGAATCTGGGTGAAGCCTAGACAGGCTGATCAGATGATCCGAGTCAGGGAGGACACTTTGAGCCACTTCAGGTTTTACAAATTATTTTGACATTGAAAGGCTCCTGTGTTCGGCTAAATTGTTCAGCTCCTCTTGCGCCTTGACTGGTTTGCTTCCGTGATTGAAAGACTCATCCAGCTGTTCCACTTCGACATTAGTGACACATGCGTGATTAAAAGAGACTGACTAATCAACACACAGCAAGAACTCAGTGCTAAGGCGATATCCAGGTCTTTTAATTGAAATTGTAGTTAACAAATCCTGTCCTAGCTCAATGTATCCTCCCTGACATGGATTATCTGGTCACCCTAAGCCTACAGGAATGCTCAGCTTATTGATTTACTGATACCAGCCTCGATGCAATGCAGCTCCACCATCCATTCTGCTTAAAATACAAGTGGACTGCATATAGCAGCCGAAGTGCATTATGGGTTGGGGAACCCACTCAAGCTCCCCTGGTGCCCAATTAGGCACGTCTGCTAAAGTGTGACCAAGAGGAGGCCTATAGTACAGATGTTTGGGATATGAGGAGGTGGATATGATTTCCCCCTCATCCATGCACCGAAACCAAACCTACATCTACTGTAAGAAATGTGTCTTGCTGCCTGGAAAAAAGAGGACAAATACCAATCTCATGCTGAGAAATTACTTAACAAGGCATCTGGAACCATTGGCTGAAGTCCTCATGTTGCCAGGGGGAAAGAACTTTTTGGCGCACAACTGTGTAGCGGTAAAAAAAAGGGAGCGATATCATGGAGGCAGCGTGGGACTCAAAGGCATAATAAATCAGTTGCTGATTTATTATGTGTGTGCCGAAGTGAGGAAAATTAAAGCGAGAGAGGCTGACAGATGCTTGTGTAAAAAAAAGAAAGGGAAAGCGTTTCAACCAAATGAGGCAAAAAGGAGTTTCGCAAAAACGGCGCTCCCAGGAAGCCGTCGCTGGCCGTTTATGAGCGATAAGGGTGATACACTTGGGCAGTGGTGACAATCCTTCCATCTGACAGGGGGTCCTCATTAGAGAGGGGCTGGCACGTCGGATTTTTGTTCGCTTGCTGCCTCACTCTCTCCCTCTTCCTCACGGCACCCTACTCGGTCACACGCTCCCCCCCCCAGCTGCCCACGCAGCCAAAGCTCAAGTATCTGGCGACGGTGACAGAGGCAGGGAGTTGGGGGGCAGCGTGACTCATGCCAGAGGCTTTTCCCGAGCCTCTCCCAGGCACTTCAGGTGATGCCAAAAAAGCGGGGAGGCTGACAATCATATAACGCTGGGTAATTATGCAAAAACACGCTTGGGGGGGGGGGGGGTCCGGCTGAGAAAGAGACTCACATGCCTGAATCACAGGGTTTTATTTTTATCCCTGATCATATTTTCATGCAGAATAAGCAGGAGGGGGGGATTTGCTGCCGGCCCGGGATAGTTAGGGCCCGCACTGCTCCTTGTCTGTAACTTCATCTCCAGTGCACCCGGAAACTCCAGCGTAGCTTCGAAATAAATGTTTTTTTTTTTCCCCACCTGGAGTGGATCTGAAGGAGCGTGGCATGGAAGTAGCCTGCGTTCTGCTACGTGACCTTGCAGAAAAAAAATCTAATATAATTATCTGTATTTCAGTAATTTTCTCTCTCAGTGCTAAGCAATCAAGATGTACGATTCCGGCAAGTCCATCATCGTGCGGGGTTTGCAATCGTACTAAAATTATTTAAGACCTCAGTACAGCTGTAAGTGCGTATTTTTTCCCCACAATTCTGTGTTTTGGACAAATATACCATTTTTGGGCTCATCACAAATAGTTTTGCAGTTGAACTAATACCTCCGTCCAGTCGGCTGAGGGCCCCATGCCCATGATTTTACCGTACCGCTTTCCAGATATGAGCCGTGAGTCACGCCGCTCAGGTTCGTCGCCGGAATGTGGCAACGATACAGACACACGCCCATGCCGGTGGCGTGTTAATCAGGGTTACGGCGTGTAACCGGCGGCAACAAGCTGCAAGCCATGGGCGCCTTGAGCGGTACATCCTCTGTAAATCTGCCAGCTGGCACATCTCAAAAGTACGACAGGGAAATCACATATCCCTTTGTAGTGCAGCTTAAAGTGCACGAGGATAGTAGCGGTATGTGTATGTGTGCTTGCACTAGTGTGTGGATTTTGTTTATGTTACATCGTAGGGACCAAATGTCCCCCATGATATATTAAAAGGATGTTATTTGAACAGTGTGGAGATCATTTTTCAGGTCCCCACAAAGATTTGTGAATGTCATTGCTTATGGTTTAGGTTAGGGCTAGGTAGGGGTTAAGGCTGTCATGCTGGGATTAGAGTTTTCCCCATAGGAATGAATGGAGAGTCCCCACAAAGATATAATTACAAACCTGTGTGTGTATGATGTAATGGCAGACTGTCACTAGGATGTCGTGCTCCCAGTGGCGCCACAGAAGGCTGCGAGAGTCACAGGGACACCCACACACTCCTCATCCGGCTCCCCCTGGTGTCCAGACTGCAGCGGTGCAGCTCCTCTCCCAGCCCACTCAACCCACCCACCTCAAGCCCGTCTGTGCCCTTACACCCATCTTTAGGTGCTTTTCATTTACTTCTCTTCTAGTTCGGTAGCAGCTGGGTCACAGATTGGCAAGTGCTGCTTTTCCCAGAGAACAAACAGAAAATCCCTAACAGTGCAAATGTGGGGATCAAACGGGCCATGGAAGACTGAGGCCTTCATGCCTGGCGTCCGTCTGTAGGGGGTCATGGGGGGGTCCAGCACCTGCCGCATCACATACTCCATACATACATATTCACCAGGATGCCAGCATGGAGAAACAGTCTTTCTACAGTTCAATAAATTCAATTCAACTTGGCATTGTGAATACATATATTTTCTCTATCTCTGTTAGTCTCAGGACAATATTTTGTCAGTCTATACAGTATTCTGTCATTCTCAGTACAATACTCTCTCAGTTTCCCCAGTATAGTACTCAGTTATTCTCAGTACAGTACTCTATCATTCTCAATACAGTATTCTGTCATTCCCAATTCAGTACTCTCTCAGACTCTCAGTACAATATTTTGCCACTCACAGTACAGTACTATGTCATTCTCAGTGCAGTATGCCATCATTCCCAGTACGTGACTCTCTCAGACTCACAGTACAGTACTCTGTCATTCTCAGTGCAGTACTCTCGGTTTCTCAGTACAATACTCAGTCATTCCCAGTACGTGACTCTCTCAGACTCTCAGTACAGTACTCTGCCTCTCAGTACCTGATCATGCCTGGGCTTCCCAGGCTTGGCATTAAACAGCTTGGATTTCAGCACTCCTTGCTGGAGTTAATAACTCCTGTGTGCTTTTACACACTGTCATTGACAAGCAGATCCCCAGGTAGGAAGTTTACCGATGCTTAGGAGTCCTGCAGTTCTAGCATCAGCCCAAGGGCACCTGGCTCAGCTACCCTCGCAGACTAATCCTCCCAGCCTGGTGCCGGCCTGTATTTCCATGGTGTAGTGTGTAGTTTACGCTTGCTATTAAACTCAATAAAGATTCCTAAAGTCTTAAAGATATGCAAATGAGAAATGAGTATTTGGGTCGTCTCATATTTCCAGCGTTCCAGCTGTTGTTTGCATGCCGTTTCCAAACATTTTAACCAATATAGCTGTGCATGAATTTCGCAAGATGCTCACACCGGAATCCCGTAAAGACATTTGCTCCTCATTTTCGTTCGGGTTTTTACTCAAATATCCCTTTAATGCCGTTTAAGTGGCGTGTGTGGAAACAGAAGATGAGTTTATTTTTCCGAGGGGGATCCTGGTTTCCACAGGCTTCTGGAGTTAGTATGTATTTTGCTGTTCTATGGAGCGCAGCGCTACCGCTGCCGTCAGACAGCTATTATGGCGAAGATGGATATCATTTCTGCGTAATCTGTAGATAAATATTATCAGAACTAATACTTAAGAAATGCTCATATCAGATATACTAGTGAGCAGTCGCATGCTCCTCAGTTTACACACGACTGGCTATTGAGCGGAATACTCATCATGCCGGGGATCTGTAAGGGGTGAAACGGGACCGGGTCGTCTCGGTACAGGCAGAACCGGATCACTTATCTGTACAGTCGAGCATCGGACAGCGTGGTGAGACAAATCTGGAGACTCGGCACGGAAGCAGATGGTCGCTCTAAATATATCAGCAAACACCGATCCCCTTCAAAGAAGAATCTGAGATTTAACGCATTTATGCGCACGGACACGCCGGGCAGCGGCAGGCGGTAACCCGGGCGCCGACGGCCTCGCGGTTGCATGTTAAACGTCAGGCGGCGGGCCAGGCCAGTGGGGGGTGAATCTGAACGTGCTCCATGGTGAGGTTGCCTGGGTTACCTTATAACCTGCCCCCACCCTCCCACTTGTGACATTTACAGATTTTATTGGCTAAACATGCCAATGGGCGTTACTGGATGGAGGAGCCTTTCCATCATATGGGTGTAGCTGGTCTGCAATAATGCTAAATAAACATACATTTATTGCACTGTGCACACAGGCGGGGTAACATTTGAGCAGAGGGCAGGGGTCAGTTGGCCAAGGCCCTCCTATAATGGGATGATTGTGATTTCAGATCTCAAGTGTGTCAGGGGTCACGCTGCACCTCCTACGCTGAACCCTTAAAAACATACTCCCTTCCCTCTCAGTGGGGGATGCTTCTCCCAGCAGATCAGCTTGACCCTGCCGTTAAAGGGACTCGGGCTCTGCCACCAGCAACCTTGCCGCAGTGAACCCATCATGCACCTGTCACTGTCAGCAGCCGGCTGCTCCTCCCTGGGTCGGCTGAATTCGACCAGCAGATCTACTTCCAATCCTGCTAATGCTGCTAATATAGATCTGTTACTGCTGTTACTGCTGCATCAACTGCTGCTGGATTTGTTAATACTGTTTCTGCGGTTTCAACTGCTGATAATATAGATCTGCTACTGATATAACTGCTGCTTCAACTGTTGCTAAAATAGATCTGTTACTGCTGTTACTGCTGCATCAACTGCTGCTAGATTTGTTAATACTGTTACTTTGGTTTCAACTGCTGATAATATAGATCTGCCACTGCTGTAACTACTACTTCAACCACTGCTAATATAGATCTGTTACTACTGTAGCTGTTTTCAGTTACTGCTAATATAGATCTGTTAGTACTGTAACTGCTGCTTCAGCTGCTGCTAATATAGATCTGTTAATATTGTTACAGCTGCTTCAGTTGCTGCTAATGCTCTTCTGTTACAAATGTTACTGCTGATAATGCAGCTAACATAGATCTATTATTACTGTCATTAATGCTGCAGCTTCTTCTAATATAGATCTGTTACTACTGTTACTGCTGCTTCAACTTCTGCTAACTGAAATCTGTTACTATTGTAATTGCTACGTCACCTGCCACTAATATAAAGCTCTTACTGCTGCATCAACTGCTGCTAATGCTGTCTCTACTGTTACTACCAGTGCTAGTTCTGATATAATCAAACAAAAGCATTGTTAATATTACTATTATTATTATAAAAATGCATGATTATTATTATTATCATCATCAACATCAAAGACTTTTTTGCTTCTTAAGTGTAGCATTGTGGCTTTTGACCTCCATGGTTGTGGGTTCAAATCCTAGCCCTGTTACGAACGTGCTGAGTTTGCGTGTCCTCCCTGTACCCTGGTACCCGGTATTCTCTTGCAGTCCAAAAGCACGCGGGTAAGCTAACTGGTATCTCTATATTGCTTGTATTGTGTGATTGATTTTTTTTTTGTATGATGGCTGGCGTCCCATCCAGGGTGTACCCGCTGCCTGTCAAAGGCTCACCCCCCGCCCCCCGACTCTGTCCAGGATAAACAGTGGAATCAATGGGTGATTCAGTTCCTGATTGCCCGAATGAAACCAAAGCAAAATCTGGGTATTATCTTACAGAGCCCCCCTCCTTCCCATAATGCTAGTGACCTGGTGCCCAGCTCGCTCCTGGGTCCTTCACTGCTAGCTAGGCAGGTGGGGGGGGGCTCCGTCACTCTCTGCTGCGGGTGGCGGCAGCCGGAGATTCCTGTCGCCGCCGTCGTAGGGACGCGTCAGTCATGCGGTGAGCCCGCGGCACCATCGCTAGTGGGAAAAGTCACGCTGGCATTCAGGGAAAGCTGCAAAGAAAGGGAACGTTCTCAGAGGAGGTGTTGGAGGCAAAAATACACCTTTTAGCTCAGTTTAGCTTTAAGAAGAGAAGCATCCATTAGCCCACTGGCGCTTTCTGGAACGACACGGAAATGAAACATCTCTGGCTGCTCTAAGGTCACATGGCTCTTTATGTGGGAGGGTGGGGTTCAAAGAAGGTGGATTTATGCCTCGTGTCTGTGTGCGCGTGTGTGTGTGTGTGAGTGAGATTTATATATTACCCAGTGTCCCTACAATGTGATAAAACCTGTTATTTTTGACCTTGTGGGGATATTTTTCCAGCTCCCACAAGGGGAAAAGTCTGTGGCTGCTATCGAAAAACTAAAATAGCCGGAAGTCTGGGGATAAGGTCGCCATAGTTGGGATTAGGGTTTTGCCCATAGAAGTGAATGGAGAGTCCCCACAAAGGTATGGATACAAACATGTGCGTGTGTGTAAGTCTGTGTGTGTGTGTGTGTGTGTGTGTGTGTGCGTGCCCAGGCTCAAGCTATCTGTCACCTGTCAATCACAGGGCAGAAGCGGCACGCAGAGAACATCCATCCATTAAACATGATCCTGTTTCCTCCCATCTGGGCCGGGGGGAGGCACCTGCAGCACTGTGGGTTTCGGGAAACAGCGGCATGTGCGGAATGCTAATGTCGCACCGTCGAGGCTCCTTCCACCGCATCAGAATATTCCCACACTAATAGGTCAAAAATAATGTAGCACGGAAGCTGGTGCAAAGTGCGCCATGTTTCTGTGCTGGGGGAGCAACAGATGGCAGCTTGAGGTGTATGGGGGAGGGAGTGGGGAGCCCCAGGGAAGGTGTGCGGAGACGGACCGGGACGGGCGAGGGTGCGGCGCTGTCTGCGGAGAGCTTGATTTCCCAGTGGGCCGAGCTCAGGCACTTAGCAGGCATCCGAGGCTCGGAGAGGGGCTTTCCCCTCTGCTCTGCTCCCAGCATGCATCTGCACGAGCGCGCAAACACGCACGCATGCACACATACAGATTAGGCGTTTTATATCTTTGTGGGGACTCTCCATTCATTTCTATGGGCAGAACTCTAATCCCAGCAATGGCAACCTGAATCCCCACCCAGCCATAACCTTAACCTTAAATCGCCCAATGAAATACAAGACTTTTGGTGTTTTTAGTTTTTTGATTGCAGTCGCAGATATTTATAAAATCCAGTTCCCCCTTGTGGGAACTAAAAAAATATCCCCACAAGGTTAAAATAACAGTTTTTTTTATCACATTGTAAGGACATTCGCTCTCCACAATGTAAAATATACATGAACACACACACAATCGCATTTTATTGTCCACATCATTTGTCTTTTTCTTACAGACACATGAACAGACAAGCCCGGGAGCTCTTAATTTAGCATATGCATGTCCCGCACACCCTCCAAGCTACAGGCAATAGATCGATACAGGGACGGCAGTCCTGTCCTCCGGAAGAGCAGCGCTCCTCGGCGAATGTGAGATACCCACCCATGGCTTTTCCATGCTATCTGTTGGCTACATCATGCCGCTAATCTGCAGTGGCCAGTTGCTGGCATCATCATTCAGGTGCGATGTGGACACTCAGCTGGCACTAGCTACCTTTCCCCATGGCTAAAACTAAATGGCATCCCTCCCCATGGCTATGCTACAGCTAAACAAGACCACCTGCTGAAAGCTAATCTAGCTGACAAAAGTACAGTTTCCTTATGGCAGGATGGCTGACTGTCACGCATCTAGTGCGACACCCACATTTTCAGACTCTCATGCTCAAGCAAGAAATCTAATTGCAAATCTATATTACTCCATTATAAACCTGAACTTAGCTACATCAGAAGCATTGGGGTACTTTGCAAACCCTACAGACTATTCACAAGGTAATAAAACTGTTGCATACATGTAAATATGTGTGCATGTGTGTGCACACTTGAAAATGTCACTCCTGCCAGCTGACCGGTTGGCAACTCTGCATATGGTTAATGCTAAGCTTCCTGACATGGCTAAAGCTAAAGCTAACCATTTACGTAAGGCTAATGCTAAGCTTCCTGACATGGCTAAAGCTAAAGCTAATCTTATTCATATTTTTTCTTTTACCTCCTTCACTGCTCAGTATATTTTGATAGCTCAACATTTACATGTTTTTAGTACTGTTGGTGTTTAACAGTATGGTTAAGCCCCCCAGAATACTCCTCTAAAAAGCGTCTCTTATCCCTTCCTACATGGTTCAAACTAAAGCTAACTTTCACTACATGTTTAAGGCTTTACTTCCCACACATGGCTACAACTAACCTTCTTTGCAAGCTTCAAGCTAATATTCCCCATATGGCTAAAGCTAACCTCTCAGCATTCTCGATGTTAGCATTCCCCACATGGCTAAAGCTATACCCTCTCAGCATTCTCAATGTTAGCATTCCCCACATAGCTAAAGCTAACCCTCTCAGCATTCTCAATGTTAGCATTCCCCACATGGCTAAAGCTAACCCTCTCAGCATTCTCAATGTTAGCATTCCCCACATGGCTAAAGCTAACCCTCTTAGCATTCACAATATTAGCATTCCCCACATGGCTAAAGCTAACCCACTTTTTGTGCCCAAAGTTATCATTTTGCACAAACCTACAGCTAACCCTCCCTTTATATCCAATGCTAGCATTCCCCACATGGCTAAAGCTAACCCTCCCTCTCTATCCAATGCTAGCATTCCCCACATGGCTAACACTAGCCCTCTTCCTACTTATTTTCTATTTCCCCATTGTCTTTCACTTCATTTTTGACGCATTGAGCCCAGCTCTCTATTTACATGTCTCAGGTGTTTCTCTGTAAAACGATACCCCCTCTGTTTACCCTTGTGTGATAGCTACAGTCTCCCCAGGTTTTATAGGTCCCACAGTTTGTGTCCCGCGTTGGTATCTGCCTTGTCCTGACATACCTCTGTTCCACAGAGGTTAAGACGTGGAGAGCTGCTCGCTAAATCTCCGCCCGTCGAGTGGAAGTCGCATTAGCACACGACGTGCTATCCTCGGTCACGCTGTACTGGAAGACACACCATGTGCCCACTCCAGGCCCAAGACCTATGAGATGCTGTGGAGGGGAATATGATAAAGAAATAATCATATAATCATTTCTTCTCTTTAAGACCCTGAGACAGATAATGCCCTCAGCAGGTGGCAGCGTGCGTCTGCCTTCGTTTCACTCATGAGCGGAAATAAGTGGGTCCTTGAGCTGAAACTTGACGGGTGAAGATGTCACGACAGGTAAGGACTTCTGTGTTCAATACCCCACCTTCGCGACGGAGGTCTGCGCCTCCCGGGTTTACGGCTGCAGATCAAAACACGGACATCTTCTTAGCGGCTAAGAATAAATACGCATGCATGCGTACAATGTGAATTATTAGCATCGCGTGGACGTCCGCCGTGCCATGTGGAAATCTAAATCAGCTTAAAAACGGAGATTAATCGAGAGCCAAGAGCTGGAGGCAGCGTAAGCGAGAGCGGCACTGGTGGGAGTGAGGAGATGAAGGCCCAGCGGGGTGCTGCAAGCAGGAGGTACTGGGAGGAGTGGGGAACGTGGTTACCCGCTACCGACGGGGCGTGGGGGTGAGTGGTGCCAGTGAGTAACACTGTAAGCCCCAAATATATGGCAACGGGACTTCACTGGAGCTCCTAATCACCTGACTGCTGGCATGCTGGCAAAGCTGGCATGCTTTCAGAGGTGGCCTCAACAAGGCACAGAGACCTCCCGTATGACGGGTAGAGCGCTGTCATTTCCTAACGGGCTTCACGGAAGCCTGACATCAACAGGTAGCCATGTTTCACCTGTCTGTACCATGGTCCTTTTCCTGAGGTGGCACACTGACCTGGCGGGTAACACTTTTGGCTCATACCTCTGGGCATACAGATCCCCGTTTGGTGCCAACTCTTCCCTTCTTTGGCCATTCAGAACCGGAGCCTGGCGACAGACCATTGAGCGGGACTGGGCGTCGCCGTACTGCGGTGCGGGCAGGTCATGTGATTGCCCCTTATGTTCCTCCCTCACCGGGGAATAGCCTGCAGACCCACCTTCAGCACCTCCTCCTCTCTTTCCTGGATCATCCTGCTGCTACATATCAGTCCAGCCTCCTAGGAATTTTTAGCATTAAATACATTGATTTTCCTGATAAATATCTCAATATATTCCAAGTGAAGTGAAATCCTATCCTCTTGGAAATTACCACATCAATAATATTCCAATATTCCAATATTCGAGATCCGAGAATCGAAACTTATATCCATATGGGAGCTGCCATTTTTTCCAGTCCGCTGCCGGACCTGGAACCACATCCTGAATGACCACTCAGTGCCTCCCAAACAGCAGGTGACCCTTCCCAGTTCCAAAACGGAAGGATTCCCCTTTCGCTACCTTATAAACTTCCGAAACAATGAAGTCTCCCAGCTTCTGGGCCCCCATTTGTTCTTTAATCTTCTTTATGGCCATTATTTACTGTCATTTTAAGTCAGGATGAAGGAATCGAACTATTACAGTAGGTCGCCAGGCAAGGAAATTCCGACTGACAAAACGTTTTTATGGGGATTTATAGTTTACATTCAAAATGAGTACTTGGCAGGTTTTGCCTCCACCTTGTATAAGAAATATTAGTGGGCTGGCCGTTCGATATGTAGGAGTGATGAACGTTTCAGACTTATTGTCTGTGTCCCTCCCGCACTCATAACATAGCATAACATACAACATGCAGTGAGTGTATCCTCCGCACGTCTCCGAGCCACGCTCCAAATCGCCTATAACGGCGTTTCTCAAACCAGCCCCCGGGGATCCCCAGAAGGTCCACGGTCTGTCCCTCTCCCAACTCTCTGCCCTATGATGCGTCTTCAGCCTCATTCCGGCATCGTGGCTTCATTGGTTTGGTATGTTCAGGAGCGCCGTGTTGCTCCGCAGGCCAAGATGTCGTGTTTGTGATCCGAAGGCCGTTGGTTTGGTATGTTCAGGAGCGCCGTGTTGCTCCGCAGGCCAAGATGTCGTGTTTGTGATCCGAAGGCCGTTGGTT
>JABFDZ020000040.1:1815779-1828405 GCA_019775955.2 Pollimyrus isidori | reverse complement strand
ACTGTAAAAAAAAAAAATAATAATTATAATTATTAATAATAATTATAGTTGACAATGTAAAACTTATACTGACCACAAACTTCAGTCACTTCAGTCACTCCTTTCCTATCTTCGTTGCCCTTGTTTACTTCCTCTTCTCCTTCTCTCACTTCCTGTTTGTCCTTCTGAGAGTAATACAGAACGTGTTGATCATTTTACAGGGTCACCACACACTGCGTCAACACTACCATGGCCTAATTACTCAGCTAACAGAGGGGAAAAAAAAGCAAATTGTGATCTGGAAATCGGATGGAGAGGGAGACAGCGTGCCAAAGTAGGGCAGCAGCGAGAGGCTCGCCGACAGGCGCAGGAGGACGGATGCAGACAGACCGGGGCTGGACTTTATTTTAGGCACGTCACAGGCACACATTACTGGGCGCTCGATTACTCACGCCGCACATGCCGCCTTGGGAGAATGTCTGCGTGATGCCCACACGCTCAACTTTTGCTTCGTCCCACATGACTGAACATCCAGAGACGACCACGCTCAGGGTTAAAATAGACTCTCGCACGTGCTTCCTGCAGTTGACCCTGTTGTTGTGGCATCATTGTCGCCGCTATCGCTAATTGTCCCTCCAGAAATGCAGCGCTGAGATCTGCTGACCTGCTCCTCTCGTCCTCCTCCATCTGCTCCTCTCGTCCTCCTCCGCCTGCTCCTCTCGTCCTCCTCCACCTGCTCCTCTCATCCTCCTCCGCCTGCTCCTCTCGTCCTCCTCCTCCTGCTCCTCTCGTCCTCCTCTGCCTGCTCCTCTCGTCCTCCTCTGCCTTCTCCTCTCGTCCTCCTCCGCCTGCTCCTCTCATCCTCCGCTGACCTGCTCCTCTCGTCCTCCTCTGCCTGCTCCTCTCGTCCTCCTCTGCCTGCTCCTGTCGATGCGGATCCCAGCTGCCGCTACTTTGTGCCTCGCACCCAACGGGACGGAGTCGTTAGGCTGATGAGGATGCTAATATTTGAGCTTACATCACTAAGCTTCAGCTCCTCTGTTCTTCTTTGTTTATTCCCCCACCCCCCCCTCCCCCCTAATCTCCCCCTAGGGCTGCTGAAGGAGCAGTTTTCCAGGGGGACGAAGTTCAGGCCAACATGGGTTGGATAGAACAGAGAACTTTCTGGAAAGCTCAGCCACTGAGGTTAAGCACAGAGCATAACCCTGTACCTCTAGGAATGAGCACAAGAGAGCCAGACCCCACAGCCTGCTCAGTGATATTATGGTGGCAAAAGGAGACTGGCATGCTGCCGGCACGTCGAAGTGAAGCCCAGAGACAGACACCGTGCTTCATCAGTGATCACCACAGAGATGTTTCTCAGGCTGAATTTTGAAAATGTGTAGTTTTACATTCACTGGGGACCTTGAGATACAATCACAATGTGTCACCAATCCAAATTAAACAGGGGGACATTTTAAAATATAATAATGACAAATTTGGCGTGGAAATGGGACGAGTGGCATTCGGGGAATGGCCGGACCACACCGTAAACATTGCTCCTCTAAGCTCGATTTTTTTTTTTCCATAACCTTGAGGCTCTGGTGCTTTCCCATCGAACCTCAGCACAAAGGCATCTCCTTCACTCCTTCAAACAGCTGCGGACGTTATTTTAGGAAAGCGTTTGATGTTTTAGGTCAGTCCCTGAAGCTCCTGAGATCTAAACACCTCCATTGGTGTTACTCCAGTTCCCGTCCTGAAAAAACGAGAGGAAAAGAAAACGCCTGTTTGCAGCCGGGCTACATGGAGGTGGGTGGAACTGGAGACCTCTCAGTGTTTCTGTGCTCCAAGCCCCCGCCCCCCCTCATCCCCATGTGTGAAAAGGGGCTTGACACGGGCTTGAGGAGCATAGCGAGGGAGCATCTGACTGCAGTGCACTCAGCCACCAAAATCTGCACCTGTGGGCTCCAATTATGCGCTAGATGTTTCTGAAGCATCTTCACCCACCCCAGATGTTTCAAGGCCTGGTTAGCAGAACACACTGATTCAGCGTCTCCTAAATGAGGAACACGTTTATTTGATTATTAAGTGCAGTGGCTATTTGTGGCCTACAGGGGGCCCCCAAACTTCGTAGGCCCCACACAAATGCGTGGTTTATGTGGCAAACTGAGGAAAATCAAAACCTCCTATTTTCACTCATGGGCCCCAACCTGCCCCTGTCTTCCTGAGTCGTGCTCCCGTCCCGCTTAAGGCTGTCAGCTGCCCTTTCACACTCCGGCGAGGAGCGGCGGAAATGCCATCAGACATGATGAGGGTGCTCAAGCAGACGGGGGGAGTGACAGGGACAGACTGGCACAGCGAGGGAGGGAGTACTTGTACCTGCAGAGGGTGAGTGTGTGTGTGTGTGTGTGTAGGTGTTTATTGGAATGAAGTCAAACAGCACCTGAAAAGTTGGTCCCTGTCGTTCTGGCTTTCATTCACCCTTCAGTTTGTCACGATTTGCTTTAAAAACAAAAAAAAAATCACCATTAAAACTTTTTTTGTTATTTGCCACAGGTAGAAGGATGATTTTTTTATTTTTTTTAGCTGCTTGCCTTTTTTTTTTTACTTTCATGCGGATTTCAATCTGAAGCACGTGGAGAAAGACCGCAAATGCAGGTGGTGGGGGGTCTGCACCGCTTCGCAACGGTGGCCGGGAGGACGGGGGGGCGCTGCTGACGCGGACGACAGGTTCATGGACGAGCTGTGCGGGTATCACTCCTCTGACAGGATGGTGTCACACAAGGATGACGACATTATCATGCCACAAAAAACACGGTCCCGCCGTGGAATGGCGGTGGACCTGTGTCCTGCCCCCTGAGGTAGCGCCGGTATTCGGGGGGGGGGTATAAAGTCCTGGGAGACGCAGAGCCAGGGCTAATCGACAACGTAGCAGCCGTCCAGCCAGACGTTGCCCGTCTGCGACTTCCTGGCATTTATGCCCCACTCTGTGTACGTTAGCCTAGCCGCAGCGAGGCGAGCACCACTGGGACCTCCTAACGAGGAGGTGTAGAGGCAGAGTGCAGTGTGCCGTTGCTCCCGGAGCCCCTCTGCCCCACTTGGCCGCAGGGATATCGCCTCTGGGGCGTCACCAGCCACGAAAGGAGGCAGTTTCAGATCGGTCCACGAAGACCAGGTCGGAAATGACTCCAGGCCGCCGACAGCCTTGCCGTCGTAGCCCCAAGGAGGGGGGACCCCATTCAGCAGGATAAACTGCCAACATAATCCTTACAGCACACCCCGCGTGTGTTAGAGACTGTACAACAGCAGGAAGACAATGGAGCCTGCTTAGAAGGATTACACAGATCCTGGTGGACCTGGCTTTACTGGAAAGACCACAGGCATTTCATAATCCTGCTTTAATAATAATAATAATAATAATAATAATAATAATAATAATAATAATAATAGGGGTGAGTGACCATAAGGCATTACAGACTCAATCACCAAATGGTGAGTGCGGCTATGTGCAAATAGTTAAAAAAAAAAGCACAAACAAATTAAATAAATGGATCTTTTTCTCCCTCCTTTGTGCCACAAGTCACTGCAGTAGAGAAGCACATTTGTCCAGCATTTCATGTGCTTCCTTGAACTGGCACAGACACTGGGGGGGGGATATAGAAGCACTGGGCAGAAGAGGAGAGCTTATAGTGTTTAGCAACAGTGCAATATGTTATCCTTTGATGACCGGGGATAATTACTCGCCTCAACGTTTCTGGCGACTGCCCATCTGCTTGCTAGGAGGCAGCATTTTAGAGCTATGAGGCACGTCTGTTTCGGTTTAAAAAAAGAAGGCAGAAGCGCGCTTTTGAGGCGATTCGACTCTGGAACGGAAATGCAAGCGAACTGGAAGCATTAGGAGCCTGGGTTTGCTGTGCTTGGTAGCCAGTGCAAGGCTGTGCGCCTTATATGCAATCAGAGATCGCCCCAGCATTATATACTGCAGGTGGCTTAATGTGACGCATGACAAATGGAAAGAAAAGTGCTTTTTTTCTGACAGCCGCAGTTCTTAAGGTCACCAAGGGCCACTGAAACTTCGCATTACTCTTACTTCATGATTTATCGTCTTCACAGGAAGGGATCTCTGACTATCCCGAGTGGCCGGACCACATATTCCCCATGGAAATGAAAGATAACAGCGAAACGTGCAGGATCACAGGTCGGCGAATTGCCGGGGTCCACATATCATCGGAGCCGCCGGGGATTAAAATACAGGAGCTGCTGAGGTTATAACTAATAAACGCAAACGCTTTCGGCAAACTGCTACAACAACAACAAGTACGTTTATTAAATATTATTTATGCGTAAAACATCTATTAAAACAATTCATGTAAATTGTTGTCACCGTGTTCGAAAAAAGCAGAAGAACACTAAGCAGAATTAGGTTCAAAACGGATCCCGGTTAGCTGTCTGAAATGGGTCATGTTTAAACGTATTCTCTTTAAAGCGAATACACATATTCTCAAGTTCTATGAGGTCTACGGGCATCGCCTGCCCAGTCCGGCTGCTGCGTTACCCGGTCGATGCCGGTACCGACACCGGAGGCAGAGATGCCATCTCCGGCTGCCGCTTCTGCTTCTGCAGAGGGATCGAAATGAGATTCATGCCCGACTCCCTCCCCTGTAGTGTGATATAAAAAATGTAGGCAGGAATGATTTTCTCTCCTCGGTGCTCGATTGGCTCCGAGGCGTCCTAACACCCAGCAAAACGGGGCGGGGACGAGATGGAGGGGGGAGGGGGGTCACAAAGTTGCTCAGTTGTGCACGGCGCTGTGATGTGCCGATCGGAGGAATCTCTGAATGACAGTCTTTCTAACGTGTATATCATTTGCAAAAGAAAGTACTCGTGTGCAATGGGAGAGGCTGGGGCGATCTAGGGGATCATATTTTACTGCGTCCCTCGGACTTACACGGGTCAAGAGCAGGAGAGCTGTCCGCGTTGCGATGCACTGAATCTGTAACCCCCCCACCCCCCACCCACCCCCATAGGGTAAAAAAAAATCTCAAACGGGCGAGCGCCTCGATGCGCGCTCCCGACGCAGCAGTGAGCGTGTTCGGCTACCCATACCTCCCCCAATCGCCACCACCAACGCCAACAGCCCTTCTGCTTCACCCCCTCCTCCCGCAGCACTTTCGCTCTCTTTTCTTCAAGCTCATTTCCATGACGTCTAAAAAGACCTGATCGGGGGTGGTGGTGGCGGTGGTGGTGGAGGGGGAAGAGAAAACGATTCTCCGTTATGATCCTGCATCCAAGTGATGTGCTGGTGCGCCGGAAAGGGGGACACAGCTCCGGAGCGCCGAGCTGCGGCTTCTCGCCGCTGCACTGTTGAGCTTTCATCGGGGAAGCGGACCTGCATCACAAGCAAACCTATAGAAAGGAGGAATTGCATTCCGATCACGTCTTCGCTTTCCCCCCTCTCTGTAGCCTCAACCACAGTTGGAGTAAGGAGAGGAAAGGCACAGCAGAAGAAGACGGAAAGATCCGGCCGTCTATAAACTAGTCGTTTTTGGGGGGATACTCTTGAATTCCGCCGCAAAAAAAGGTGAGCGCTGCTTGCTTCCGTGAAACCGTGATACGCTGCTATGTGGGAGGCGGATAGGATGCTGTAAACAGGATTAATATAGGCTACATTAAAAATGCGAAAACCGAAAAAGCTCCGTAATGCGCATTATTTGCGGTTTACTTGCTTTTTTTATTTGACAACTAGTGATGTCATTTGAAAGGAACTATGCTCTTATAGGTAGGGTTAACGCTACAAATTTTATCATAGGTATCTGTTCGTGCCCTTTTATAATTTCAGTTTATCTATGTGTTAGTATTTAGTGTTCACAGCATCCAATTCTCACGTAGTGCGCGTACTGATTTTCCTTCGTTCTTCTACCTTATTTTAATTCCTTTACATGTCTCTTCCAGGCATCAGTCAGAAGCCGCCTGTATTTTCTCTAACCCGGAGAAGGAGATGTAAAGTTGGATCCTATTGAAACCGAGTAGGTATACGCTAATTACATTAATAATTATTCGTTCCGGAGGTGATGTTTTTACCCTTTGGATTATCAGAAGGATTCGACATGGAGACAGTACCAAAAAAAAGCACAAAGTGCTCTATTCATTTGCAGTGTGCGGTCACTTCCCCCTCCCCCAAGGAATGGAGAACATGTCTGGGAGACTTGCGTTCAAAAATAACTTTTAGTTGTAGGTTTAGGATCTAGGACCAATGGAGCTTACAAATCGCCACCAAGAGCAGCGGGGATGCAGGCAGATCGCCATTGGTGCGAAGATCCTTCTTCAAACCGCCTAAGCCTTATCAGACTCAGCATCGTTGAGCTGTTTGCGCCCCCCCGCCACCCCTCTCCCTCCAGACCCGCCGATAACAGGGCAACGCCATCCACGCTAATTAAGCGCGGTCGCTCCATGCAAAGCGGAAGCATCTCTGCAAAGAGAAACGCTCCCTCATAAACATCCCCATACTGCGAATGGCAAATTAAGGGAGGTAAAGCGATGACAGGTACCGGGGAATGAGAATGCCCTGCCTGTAGTTTGCCGGAGCAAAATGCACTTCGGTTCGCGATCCCACGAGCCCCGGCTGCCTTTTCCACAAGCTCCGGGTAGGAAATCTTGAATTTCAAAAAAAAAAAAAAAGAAAAGCGCACTGTCATTAATTTACGGAACATCGCAGCGAAGTGGTAGCTTGACGCAGGATTTATAGGACGAGATCGGTATGTTATGTAATAAATGCAGGTGGCTTTTCCGTTCCTGCCTGTATCGGCATTCACGTCTAGCTATTTATATTTTTAAATAGCTGTGTAGCCTGCCTTGCGGTGATTGATTTTCTGCTCAAATTTATCGCCTCATATTCGCTTAATTGTTGCGGACGTTCTAGTTAGTGGCCGTGCGGTTAGCATGCCTAATCTCAGCAATGACAAGTAACTCCCGTGTGCCTGGACACTGCCTGCCTAACTCCTGCTATGTTTTTCAGTGCTGTGAAGTGGCTCTCGGCCGTGGCAGCGGCAGGTCTTCCAGGCAGGATGCTGTGGGTTACTCTGCTAAGCACAATAGCTTTGGGATGGACTACGCCGATTCCTTTGCTGGAAGACTCAGAGGAGATAGACGAGCCTTGCTTCGACCCCTGCTACTGTGAAGTGAAAGAGAGTATATTTCATATCCACTGCGACAGCAAGGGATTTACAAACATCAGCCAGATCTCCCAGTCGTGGTCGCGGCCCTTTAAACTCTATCTGCAGAGAAACTCGATGCGCCGGCTTTATTTCAACAGCTTCCTGCACTTGAACAATGCTGTGTCTATTAATTTGGGGAACAACGCGCTGCAGGACATCCAAGCGGGGGCTTTTAATGGCCTTAGCGTCCTCAAAAGGCTCTATCTGCACGAGAATAAACTGGAGGTGTTTCGAAATGACACTTTTCTGGGATTGGAGAGCTTAGAATACCTGCAGGCCGATTACAACGTCATCAAAAGGATCGAGAGCGGGGCTTTCCGCAACTTGAACAAGCTGAGGGTCCTCATCCTAAACGACAACTTGATACCTGCACTTCCCAATTTTTTATTCAGGTCGGTGTCTTTGACGCACCTCGATTTGCGGGGAAACCGGTTAAAAATCCTCCCTTACAAGGGGATGCTGGAGTACATCGGCCGCAGCCTGATGGAGATCCAGTTGGAGGAGAACCCGTGGAACTGCGTCTGTGACATCGTGCAGCTGAAAACGTGGCTGGAGAGGATACCCTACACAGCCCTGGTGGGGGAGATCACCTGCGAGCACCCCTTCCACTTCCACGGCAAGGACTTGAGGGAGATTAAGCGGAGCGAGCTGTGTCCCCTACTCTCGGATGCCGAGGTAGAGGCCAGCTTGGGCATCCCCAGGTTGCCCTTCAGCAATGACAACGTGTGGCCCACCAAGCCCTCGTCTATGCTCTCCTCGTTCCACAACACCGCCTCCTCTGTTGAATACAAGGAGAAACATAAAACCCCAACCAAGCGGCCTCGGGTGCACAAGGCTCCGCCGACCCCGCGCAGCATCTACCCAGGGCCCAACCAGCCGCCCATCGCGGCTTACCAAACCAGGCCGCCGATTCCAATCATCTGCCCGACCGGATGCACATGCAACCTGCACATCAACGACCTCGGGCTTACTGTCAACTGCAAGGAGAAAGGGTTCTACAACATATCTGAACTGCTTCCCAGACCCCTGAATGCCAAAAAGCTGTATCTCAGTGGGAATTTGATACAGAAAATCTACCGGTCAGACTTCTGGAACTTTTCCAGTTTGGATTTACTACACTTGGGCAACAACCGCATATCCTACGTGCAGGAAGGGGCCTTTATAAACCTCCCTAATTTGAAAAGTCTCTACTTGAATGGGAATGACATTGAGAGACTGACTCCGGGGATGTTCAGAGGTCTGCAGACCCTGAGTTACCTGTACTTCGAGTACAATGTCATACGAGAGATCCAGCCGGCCGCCTTCAGCCTGATGCCCAACTTGCAGCTCGTGTTTCTGAACGACAACCTTCTGCGCACGCTGCCCGTGGATGCCTTCGCCGGCACCTCGCTGGCCAGGCTCAACCTGCGGAACAACTACTTCCTGTACCTGCCCGTCAATGGGGTTCTGGAGCACCTGCATTCCATCGTCCAGATCGACCTCCACCAGAACCCTTGGGAATGCTCATGCGACATCATCCCGCTCAAGCAGTGGATAGAGAAGCTCAGTTCAGTCATTGTGGTGGGAGAGGTGATCTGCAAAACGCCCGACTTCTTGTTTGGGAAGGACTTGCGCTCCCTCGATGCCGAACTCATTTGCCCCGAGCTGAAATTCTCAGCACCTTCTCCCGGCGCCCCTGACGACATGACTTCGACCAGCGACTCTGGCCTGGGCCACTCCCCAGTGCGGGCGAACATACCGCTGTCCGTGCTCATCCTCAGCCTCCTGATCCTGTTCATCTCGGCCGTCTTTGTGGCCGCCGGACTCTTCGCCTATGTGCTGAGGCGGCGCAAGAAGCTGCCCTTCAGGAAGCGGCAGGAGGTCGACCTGACCGGAATCCAGATGCAGTGCCGGATGTTCGAGGACCAGCCGGCCGCCTCGCCGGAGAAACCGCCGGGCCATGTGTACGACTACATCCCCCACCCTGTCACGCAGATGTGCAACAACCCCATTTACAAACCGCGCGAGGGGGAGATCGAGGAGCAGTTCACCGAGACGAAGGAGAATAGCAGTAATTATCGAACTCTGATAGAGAAGGAGAAGGAATGGACGATGGCGGTATCCAACTCCCAGCTGAACACCATCGTCACCATCAATCAGTCGGGGGACATAGCAGGCTTCCACGAGAACGGGGTGCTTTGTCCCACGGTAATAGACAGTCAGAGACCAACCCCCACAGTGGGGTTTGTGGACTGCCTGTATGGCACTGTTCCCAAATTAAAGGACATGCACGTGACACATGCACATCCCCCGGGAATGCAGTACCCTGATTTACAGCAAGACGCCAGACTTAAAGAAACGTTGCTCTTCCCGGGGAAAGGCTTTCCCGACCAAACCCAAAGCGAATACCTCGAGTTAAGGGCCAAACTCCAGACCAAGCCGGATTACCTCGAAGTGCTGGAAAAATCCTACAGATTCTAACCACGGAGAATACATCAACTTTTCCATAGCCCAAAAAAAACGAACAATGGAACAAATGATCAAATAAAGCATGATGAAATAAAAATATATTAAAATTTTTTCCCCCAGTCGCTTTGGAGGAAAGGCCATACTCAGATATTCAAGAAGTGCCTTTTTCAGAGTAGCCAGCAATGTTATCAGTCCTTATTTTTATACGGAACAGGTTGGTTTATGCCGAAGGAGGCGTCGGGAGTTCTAAGCTTAAACACTTATCCGGGCAGCAGCGGGAGGACGTCGCTCGCGCCTTGGTTACGCGCTCGGAATGGGACGTCTCGCGCACGGAGGACGCCTCGAAGCCGGGCACAGTTTGTAGATTATTGCAGTTTGCTGCATGCATACAACTGCAGGGGTGGGTATCGCTCAAACTATCATCCACATATAATAGAGATACTGCAACGCATTATTGTTCAGTGGTCTATTTGATTTTATATATTATCAAGGACAAGCGAGTTCTCTCTCAAGGACGCACCTAAGGATCAACATTTGTGAATATATTATGACGCTCAAGATTTTATGGAGATCAACGCACTTTCTTAAAAAAGCTTCTGGATATTATCACTAACGGCTTTGTAGGAAGCACTTTTAATGTTTTCTCTCACAAAGATTTGAAAAAAATGTGCATATATTTATTCTGTAATTTCAGTGAAAATTGAATTGTAAAGGTAACGTTAAATCAATGTATAGTGACTCTGCGTCTGGTTAATCCTTCTTAATAAAATCTATTAAAATCAAATAAAGGTGCTAAAACATAATATTTCTGACTAACGTCAAAATACTACTATGCCAATATATCGCGGTAGGTAAGCTGGAAAATATATGCTCCGTTTTCATTTGCCAAATACATATAAATATATTTAATGTGTGATATATGTCGCCTTTTTGCTGTTTAATCGAATTAGATTTTGGATGCGATTTGGTTTTTTTGAGGACAACCTGTCTATGAGAGAAATCTAGAAAACAGCAAATAAATATGCTTTAACAGAAATTGCAATATATAATGTTTTAAGTTCATGATTAGTTAATGTTTATCCAGCGTATTTGAAGGATGTTGGTTTAGACGCGTTTTCAATCTTGCGCGGTCTCCGTCGCTGCAACGGGCAGTTCTCATTTTCTCCAGATGAGGGCGACGACGAAACGTCCACGTTCACAATGTGCTCAGTTCAGTTTAATGTCCGTTCAATGTCAATGCAGGAATATTCAAAATACTTTGGGGGAAAAACGAACCGTTTGTTCCTCTTTTGTGGACAGCCCCGCAAATGATTCTGGCATAGATTTCCAGATCAGTTTCTTAAATCTCTTTCGATAGTATAGAGAGCTTCGTCTAAATGATCTCCGTCATAATAGTGACGTTTTGTTATGCTAAGTCAAGCCAGCTGCGGGGTTTCTAACCTGCTTCCATACAAATCAGTTAAATACTATTGCTTGAAATGGCGTAACTTCTGCGCATGGCATTCTCGGAGACATTTGCACCATACGAGGTGATGGGCAGCCTCAGCATAATGAGAGGGGACAGGTAGTGTGAAGTGTATTTTTCATTATAGACACTTTTCAAGGTCTCCCGGGATTGCGTCGGAGAGCCGCTTGGCACCGCATGGCAGCCTGATTGTTCCTAAGATTGCCGTGTTGACGGAGTGCATTTCAGAGAGGGAAAAATATTGAAATGTGCTTGGAGCTGAGAGGGAAGTGACTCTTAATGAATTGGCTTTCAGAAATGATGCAGTACTCATCTTTTCTGGACTTACAATTTGGTTTTTGTTCCGTATTTTATGACCCCGTTTCGAGAAAGGTCGCATTCACAAATTGCTTCATACCGCAATAACCTCTGAAGGCAAATAAATAAATTTAACAAAAATCACCAGTAGTTCGATAACAAATAACACGCAGGGTATGTGATTATACAGTATTATAAGTATAATAATAGCCTTATTCATTAAAATGTAATATTTAAATGTAAGAGGCACGATAAACAGTAATGTTCAAATAATCAGTCTTTATAAAAGTAAGTCAAATGGTCCGCTGTCTTGGTTATCTAATTGAATACTTCCTGATTTTTTTACTCATGGGGAAGTGCGCTGTTCTTGTTTGTCATGGAATTACTAATTTCCTGATTGGTTTCTGTTAGTAATGCTTAGTTACGTACCTGCATGACTGCGATGGCATGATTTGTTTTTGGATGTTATGTAACCCAAGTGACCTACACTTATGGGAAAATAGCCAGCATAATGTGGCGGGGGTGGGGGGGGCACATACCATTTGAGCTGTGAAGCCACTGATGGGGAGTGATGGCACACTCCCTCCATCACACGTCGCGCGTAGCCCCCTCCCCCCTTGGGAATCTTGGCACTTTCTGCTCAAGGAGGCTGGACACTAACCCCCATTGAGCACTGTCACAGATCAGATAAGAGCAGAAGCGCGGAAATAATCCCTCCCTCTGTCACAAAGCGCTGAATGACAAAATGGACACTAACTAATCGCTGTCCCTCCTGCTCACTCGCGGAAAGAGAGCGAGCGAGCAGCTTGCATGGCGGTATTGACGCCTCCCTCTCGGCTCCCTGCTCCTCCGCGGCTCCCATCGCTGTGTGCTGTCTTACTGCTAATGTTTTCAAAGTTTTTTATTTGCATTTTGCCAACTCAGTCATATCTATCTCTCCTTGGGCTGTAGTTGTTTGTTCCTGGGCTGTCAGAGGCTTTAATTAGCTAGAAGATGATCAGACAGGGAAAAAGGACAGAGCTTTGGAATTTAAGAGGAGAATGTAGCCATAGTGATTAGTGGAATGATTCTGTAAACCAGAGAAGGGAGATGTTTGGTGTAATCTGAAAGGAAGCTGTCTGGTTTAGTGGTAGTGTGTGTTTGTGTAGACTGCAGTAAGATGTCTGCACTGCTGAGTGTGTCCAGGCGTCCTGGCCGATGGCTGTGCACTTAGCCATTGCGTGTCACCGGGGGATGCAATGGGG
>JABFDZ020000040.1:1777329-1787534 GCA_019775955.2 Pollimyrus isidori | reverse complement strand
CCCCCCCCCCCCCCCCCCCCCCCCCCCCCCCCCCCCCCCCCCCCCCCCCCCCCCCCCCCTCCCTGCCTATTCCTTGGCCATTCATTGTGAATGCTGGCGGTAATTGTGTTCCGTAGGTCTAAAATAGAAGCTCATCAATATTCCCCGAACAGCGGCGTGCACCTTTTTACCAGCAAAGCTGGAAACTCTAAAACCAGAGCAGGAGATGATTTCGTATGTAAGGCATCAAACTGGAACAAAGTGTTATGAAATTCTGCAGCGGCTCATTTTCTCGGAGCAAAAAAAAACGGGAGCCATTTTCCGGATTGTTCCCAGGCTAGGGGTTCCTCAAAGCTGGGGACATGTTGCCGTTAGAAGGGGGTGTTTTCCACCACTCAAGCCATGCATTTGCCTGTGGCCACCAAAATCTGTCCCCCCCTTTTGGCCATTGACAGTCATTACAGAAGGAGGGCCCCCAAAGTGATTTTTTAGTGGAGCCCCGGAAACAACAAACCCAGCCATGTTAAGCATGTCTTCCAAGCAGGAAGAAGTGACTTTTCAGTGTTTATACGGCAAGGTGGTGCCCAACAGCTCCCAGGTGAAGCTTCTGCTGTCTCACTAACACAACCTTAAGCTTAACCTAATAAACCTTAAGCTTTATTTACACTCCTGGCATCCTGCGGGGGGTGGGGGGTCTTCATCTGAAGGTCACCGGGTTCGAGACGGGTGCCAAATGGATTTCACCTCCAGAGGTTTTTTCTCAGATTCTGTGGCATTAAATCACGTTTCGTAACAAGTTACAATATCAAAGTGCGGAAAGTGATACATCCGTCTTCCTGTTCCGCTAGGAGCGGCATTCCCACTACATAGATATATATAATTCATATTTTCCCTGTCCTTGGAACTTGAACTTGAAGGGAGGTAATTTCAGGATATTTAACCTCGTCCTCGGAGGAAGCGGGTGATCAATTCCGACATAATGAGAGACAGAGGGAGAGAGAACGAGTGAGACGCACTAAATGGAAACTAGACAATTAACCCTGACCTTGCAATCCAAAATGGAAGCATTGCTTTCCTGCCAACAAGCCATTCCTGATTCAGCTTATAAATTTACTCATCAGACAAATGGCAGATTTACATTATGTGTGTGTGTGTGTGTGTGTGTCTGTGAATGCAATCAAAAAACCGAAAATACCAAAAGTATAAATGCCAAAAGTCACGTATTTTGTTTCGTTACTTAAGGTTAAAACTAGGTTAGGGTTAGGGTTGTTGTGTTGTGATTAGAGTTTTCTCCATCAAAATGATTGGTGAGTCCCCACAAAGATATGATTACAAACCTGTGTTGTTGTGTGTGCATGTGTGCGAGGAAGAAAACTAGAGGATTTCCAAATGACATGATGGTGGACTAGGTGGGGCTAACCTTGAAATCTTGAACCTTGAAATCACTCTCTTACTGGAGGTTACTCAGACACCCCTGCCGGTTTCACGGTTAATAATTACTTATTACACGTGTGATTACAAATTCCCCCTCATTTCTGTTCTCTATTCTTTCACCTCTAGTGAGTCATCGTCATGATCTGTATGAAATTGCATTCTCTCTCTCTCTCTCTCTCTCTCTCTCTCTCTGTCTCTCCTTCTGTCCCTGGTCCTTTGTCCTCTCCAGGTCTGGCCCGGACAAACTGTTTTCCCTGACTACACCAACCCGGCTTGCGAAGAATGGTGGATCGATGAGATACAGAAGTTCTACGATGAAGTGAAGCATGATGCCCTCTGGATTGTAAGTATTGAACACCGACCACACACACACAAACACACACACACACACACGCACACACAAACACACATGTGCAAACATAAACACACGCACACACATATGCGTGCAACAAGGAGGCTCGCAGGATTTTACGATGCCCCTCAATCACATTAATCATAAGACGTCTTCAAGGTCTTCAGCATGCTGTCTATTGCCAGCCGTAAATCACCTCCTTTAACAGAACTAACACGAGGCGTTTTCATGTGTGAAATTGTTTTTATCTCCACTATGATAAAGACCTCTCTCTGTTAATTTGATAAGGCATTAATTAAATCCTACTGGGCCGTCTAAGCGGATGTCTGAAAGAGCGCCCCCTGTTGGCGTTTTTATCACTGCTGATCATTCCCCTTCTGTCTTTAAGGATATGAATGAGGTTTCCAACTTCCGGAAAGGTTCCATCAAGGGATGCACTGGCAATGACTTAAACTACCCACCCTTCACTCCAAGTCAGTATCTAGCATTTCTGAACATTTCTAACCACTCTTCACCCACCCAGTAAAAAACAGTAACCCCTCCCCCCTCCCAACCCCACAAAAGATATCCTGGATAAGCTCATGTACAGCAAGACCCTATGTATGGACTCACAACAGACCTGGGGCAGCCACTACGACGTGCATAGTCTTTACGGATACTCCATGGTCCTCGCCACTGATAAGTACGTATGGTTTGGCTTTGGCACTTCTTTAATTGGTCGGGCCCAATAAGTGAGCAGCCAATCAGAGCAAAGCCACATGCGTAATCAGCAGTCTGCCGGGCGATACAGGTGTCTGTGAGCGGCATGACATCTGGGATCTGGAATACTGTCCTGAAAATCAATCTAAGACGTGTTGGGTTGGGGAATCGATGACAATGCACCGAAATCACACGTTGTGGGGGGGGTTTGTTCGCCCGCTTGCTTTAATTCCGCGGTGGGCCGGGGGCAGCCTCCGCAAGATGCTCTGTGACATATTAATCTCCCCGTTCCCGGCAAACTGTCTGTCTGCTCCCACCCCCTCCCTGTTTTATTGTTCCTGGTGGCCATTGCCTACCCCCGCAGGGCTATGAAGCAAGTGTTCCAGAAAAACAGGAGTCTGGTGTTCACCCGCTCCTCCTTCCCTGGGACGGGCAAGTTCTCGGGACACTGGCTGGGAGACAACGCCGCCACGTGGAACGACCTGAAGTGGGCCATCACTGGAATGCTGGAGTTTAACCTCTTCGGAATACCTTATGTGAGTTCCCTGCTGCACACCCTGTCCAGGATTATATCCTCCTGGGGGGAAACCTCTTCCAGAAAAGAAATTTATGGCCAAATACTTAATTACTTAATTACTTAATTACAAATACTTAAATAAGTGATCATTATTGACATAGAAACCAAGGATCTTGAGTTGTTACTCTTATTATTACAAGTATGGGGTTTGCACAACTTCAATTCAATTCAGTGTATTCTGATATAACCTTTTACAACACAGTGTTTGTGTTGATACATAAAACATAATTACAGAGAGACAGAGAACGAGAAAAAGATAGAAATTGAATAAAGAAAGCCGGAAGACAATGGAGGAGAGGAACTAAAAACTCCCAAGGTGGGAGAAAAACACCTGTGAGGGTGCAAGGTCACCTTGCTGCAGTTACTGTACAGTGCATGACTGCTGTAGATCAATATGTATTGGTCTGTGCTGTCAATACACAGGTTGTGGGATCAACTCCCAGGAACCCACACTGAGGAAGTTTATCCTTTCCCTCTGCTCTAAGTCTGGCTGACAGGAGGCACAAGGTCAATGTGATGCATGTGTTTGCATGCAGATTGGTGCCGATATCTGCGGTTTCTTCGACGATACCACAGAGGAACTGTGTCGGCGGTGGATGCAGGTCGGGGCGTTCTACACCTTCAGCCGGAACCACAATGCTGAGAACTACAAGGTGGGTTCTCTGTATCTCTCAGTAGGATGGCAGCTGAAACACTCTTCTGTTTAAACATGAACACATTTTTTTTTCCTGCACTCAAATAGCCTTCAGCCGCTGTTCGCGGTAATCAGCATTCCTAAGTCTGGTGCCCGGGGCAGACCCCTCGCCCCTCTACCCCTAAACAGTCAGCTAACAATAGCAGCTGTTCAAGCCAACAACAGAGCTTCAGATGACAATGAGATTATTTAGCTGTGCCGCCATGCACCACCTTGCACCACCTTGCACCACCTTGCACCACCATGCACCACCTTGCATCACCTTGCCCCACCATGCACCACCTTGCACCACCTTGCACCGCCATGCAACGCCATGCACCACCATGCCCCGCCTTGCACCACCACGCACCGCCATGCACCACCATGCACCACCTTGCCCCGCCTTGCACCACCACGCACCGCCATGCACCACCATGCACCACCTTGCCCCGCCTTGCACCACCATGCACCACCATGCACCACCTTGCCCCACCATGCACCACTTGCACCACCTTACCCCACCATGCACCACCTTGCATCACCTTGCCCTACCATGCACCACCTTGCACCACCTTGCACCGCCATGCACCACCATGCACCACCATGCAGCACCTTGCCCCGCTTTGCACCACCATGCACCGCCATGCACCACCATGCACCACCTTGCCCCGCCTTGCACCACCATGCACCGCCATGCACCACCATGCACCACCTTGCCCCACCATGCACCGACTTGCACAACCATGCACCGCCATGCACCACCCCTCATCTTTGTGCTGGTTTTTTGTTTTCGTCTCTCGTCCATCAGCCTCAGGACCCGGCCTCGTTTGGTCCCGACTCCCTGCTGGTGCATTCCTCCAAGCATTACCTGAACATCCGCTACACGCTGCTGCCTTATCTCTATACGCTCTTCTACCATGCCCACGTCACTGGTGACACCGTCATACGCCCAGTGATGCACGAGTGAGTCGGCCTCTCTTGCTAGACACCCTAGTCAGACCAGCTGACCCCCCTCCCCCGCAACCCACTGTGTCTCTCCCTCCCTCCCTCCAGGTTCTACTCAGATAACCTCACCTGGACCGTGGACCGGCAGTTTATGTGGGGGTCCGATTTGCTCATCACGCCGGTTTTGGAGCCTGTATGTATTCTCTGTGACACTCCTACCTGACAGGGGAATCTTTCTACCTGGAGAATGTTACTGCGGCCTTTTTGGCTTTGAGACATGTATGATTGATCACCACTAACATACTACTGTGTGTGTTTGGATGCTTTGTCTGTGATCAGAAGGTCGTCAGTTCAAATCCCATGGTCTGGTGAATGAGAGCAAGGCCCTTAACCCCCAATTGCTCCAGGAATTGTCTTACCCTGCTTTGGATAAACATATCTGATAATTTTGTAAAATGTAGTTGTTTATTCAGAAATGGGATAAAGAATGATGTAGATATGGACAGGGAATGGGGAACTTTGTAACAACATTTATATTTTTAAAAGTACAATAGTTGTGCTGGGTGTCCTGAGGACTTGGGGCAGAGGGGCACATTTCAGATTTGCTGTCTACAGCCGACCTGCCATCATTGCCAGAATTGTGATTCCTGACATAAGGAAATCGTTCCCTCGAGTGACTAATGCCCATGACAATTCGCGGGCAAGGTCATGTGACGTATGGCTGTAATTTGTCTCCAGATTTGCACATTCCAGATATTTCTTATGCTCGCATACATACAGGTGCAAGGGGACACTTATAAATCTATCGGCTCATGGGAAGAATAACCTTGTATTTTTTAATAGAGAGACAACTTGTGCAGCTCCTTCTTTACGCAGTTGACTCTAGAGCTGTGGTTTCCAGCCAATCAGAAAATACCAGATTGTTCTACCTATTGGCTCTCGCTTCTCTGCTGAGATTTGATTGGCCTCCACTGGGACATATATAATACATGGGTAGTATTTCCCTCTGTCTTTAAAAAAAAAGTTTTTTTTTTAATGGGAGCACTGACCTCATTATGGAGAAATTATAAGAGAAGATAAAACTGAAGTCATATTAAAGTGGGTGATTAATTGCTAATTTACCATGGTTTCATGCATGGTTTAGAAAAAAAGTGAATAATTTGCATGCAGACCATCAGAGCATCATGTGCAGAGATATATTTATAGTAAAGTGTTTATTGAGTTTGTAATTCAACAGGAGAGCCCCTGGGAGATCCATCTGTGAGTGGAAAACTCAAGAGAGGGAACTTTCTGGAAGCGCCCACGTTGGATGGTCGCTAACTTGTATCTGATTCATTACATCGACATATTTAGGATCTCCAAAGTCATGTGACACTTTCCATGGCTCTCCTGGTGACTCCATAGCTTTCCTAATGGCCTGGAGCAGCTAAACTAAAACCTCGAGGGCATCAAAAAAAGCCTGCAGTGCTTTGATCTCCTAACAGAAGACAGGTCAGGGACACGGGGGCAAACGCCTGGCGCCTTTGTTTCTGCGTCCTCCTCCTTCTGGTGTTTACAAACAGGGTCCTGGCAGAAGCCGCCCTCATCCATGTTCACTTCATTCGTTTCTAAAGTGGGTTTTTGTGGCCATCAAAGGCAGCCGCGTGGACGAGGAGTGGCCTTGTCCTCACTCACCTTCCAGATTCCCAATTAGAAGTGTTTTTTAGTTGAAGGCTCTTATTGAGGAAAACATAGAAATGGCAGCGATGCACTGTAGCACCATTCTCATTCTACGTTTGTCAGCCGTCTTGCAGTCTGTACCGAAAGGTGGATCTTGGAAATAGTCTGTACTGTGTAAGTCATACATTCAAGTTGCTGAGTCTTTCACTGGCCATGTGCAACAAGCGTTGATTTCCTCAGGCACAGTCAGCGCGATGAATAACCAACAGTATACAAATTTAAAATACGTGTGTCGTACGTCATAAGCACTATCGATGCAAATAAGAACTATTGTGTTTTCCTTGCCACTGATCATGATGGTGGACTTGTGAGTCCTCGATGTGCATAAGCAGCACTTCAGTGAGGCCTGGCGAGAGAGAGAGAGAGAGAGAGAGAGCCATCCAAACAAGTCGTCGAGGGTCACTTATTTGCCACTTTGACTGGTTTCCCATTAGCCACATCGCTGGTTCCCATTAGCTTAGCCTGGGCATCTCTCTATCGCTTTCCCTGGCTTCCAGACATGGCTCTGGGCACGGGGCTTTAGCCTCATGGTCGGTGTATGTTTCTGGTCGTCCACTTGGGCATAGTTGCTGAAACCGCCTGCGAGACGTCAATCTGCGATGTCTTAGGCGATATTACATCGCGGACGTCAAGTGAGCGCTTTTTTTCTGTGATTAGCAGGAAAAACTCTACTCAGATGGGCTTTCCGAGTGGAACGTCAAAATTCTGAGCTTTTATCCCATATAAATAATTTTGCTTGGATTTGAGTGGAGGTCTTAACCGCGGCTCGCCTGCTATGGAATTTGGCTGTTTTAATGAGGGGATCTTGTCTAGTTATTCCGTGTCTGTGTTCTGAAAGATGGTTTCCCTCGTGTCCACGCTGCTGCACTAAAGAACTGAAACACCCTTGCATAATTCATAAGAGCCCAGGCCTTGTGTCCCCTCAGCTCCTTAATGATGGATATGTGTAACACACATTAAATGCAGAAGAACTCCTGACAGGGTCAGAGGTGTCTTAAGAGAAGCTTGAGTCTATGGGTGGGGGGCGTGGTAATTATTTTGTTTATTGCCCGGTGCCCAATGGTCATGGACATGGTTAATAGGGGAGGTGACTGACCCCCTCAAAGCATTTAGCTGTCAGGTGACTGGGCTCAGCTTTGGTTTGGTCTGGGTATGACCATGTTGCTCTTTTTTCAGGGTGCGGTAACAGTCAATGCCTACATCCCAGACGCCGTGTGGTACGATTACGATACGGTAAGCTGCCTCTTAGCTCTTTAATGCGCACTCACTCTGAAACTGAATTGTTTAAAAAATGAGTGAAAAAAATGGTTATGCACCCTTATAAAAAAAGAAGAGCTCAGGAACTGGGTGAGAGATTCCACATGAATAAGCAAAAATGACCATCCATCTCCACCATGTTTTGTTAAGCACTGACACGCCTCCGGGGTGTTCCTGTGCTGCGGTGCATTCTGGGAAGTCTGCACTGTCCTGAAAACATTAGTAGATGATATTGAATGTTGGCCTGCTTTTGTATGTAGGAAGAGGCAGAAGTAGGGTTTTGGGGGTGGGGGGGGGACCTTGGAGGGTGCGGCCCAAGTGCGCCAACTTGGAGACACCACGAAGGCAGAGCGTGGGGGTGGAAAAAGAAACACGAAAGGAGAGAAAAACATTCATAATGAATGAGTCCTGCTCACTTCGAGCCCCCCTTGGGGGAATGATGGAGAATTAATTGCTGCGGACTAAATATTTTAGCTGAGTAACATCTGAAGGCTATTTAGGGTAGGCATTCCTGTAAGGACCCAGCCAAGATGATAACCCCGATTTCACTCACTCACATGCAGTGCGGGGGGGGGCTGGTGTAACTGACATGGCCCCATGGTTTTATTATTACTATCCATATGGTTCTTCACCTGAATTAAAGACCTTTTATACCAGGGGTCTCAAACTCCAGTCCTTGGGGGCTGGAACCCTACACAGTTTTTGGTTCATCCTCATTTAACACCCCTGATTCAACTCTTTGTGCTAATTACCACACAGCTCTTGAGCTGAATCATTTGTGGTGGAACAAGGAAAGAACTAAGCTACACAGGGCTTCAGCCCCACAGGACTGGAGTTTGACACCCCTGTTTTATGGACTCCATATGGAGAGTATGGTTTGCTATCTTTAAGCTGCCCTGAGTCGCTTTGATAACTTTTATCACTTCTTTGTCCATAATGTATGTTTTCTAAACAAGAATGGGGTATTAGGTCATTGCCCACAAGCCAGGGCTGGTTCAGGGTTAGGTTTAGGTTCAGCTAGGTTAGGAATGAGGCCCAGACTTTTTTCTCCACCAATCAGGAGAGGAGGTTGACTTCCCGCAAGCAGTACGTTACCATGAGCCTCCCAGCGGATAAGCTGGGCCTGCATATTCGAGGGGGGGCCATTCTACCAACACAGAGGCCTGCAGTGACCACCGTCTACAGGTAGGAGGCGTCCCCCATCCCCAAAGCATTCTTACTGTAACCCCTACTCATGGCAATTTTACTTACACAAAAAAGAGAAATTATTGATTCAGGAAGATAACCAATCAGATTCTAAAAGGCGGGAGCCCAAGCAGCTAGAGGAGGTGAGACCAACCAATCAGATGCCTTTGTCCTCGAGTTTCTTGGACCCACCTCCTCTATAATCTGATTAGTCATTGTTCTGAGCCAAACATTTTTAATACTACCTTCAGAACATTTTTGTGTGTACTCCCACGAGCGTAATACAAAGCAGTGCTAATACAAAGCAACCACACCTTATATGCCTCAATTGTTTTGTGTAGGTTTAAAAACATTTATTAAGCAAAAAAAGCTCGTAAACTGAAAGTCATCACAGCCACTTCACCACCTGCTGTACTAACATTTTACAGCAGGAAGTAAATTCCACACCTTTCTTTAAAGTTACCTCCATGTTAGAAGAAAACACAGACAAGTAAAAATCAGCGCAGTAAATGCGATATTGATTACACATGAAGTTTCTTTTAGTGAATTTATGAAGCCTGCATCTCTACTCTGTCAAACCCCAACTTTTTCCATTTCAATATTATTTTATTTTTATTGTTTTACTTTATCTGCACATTTCTGATGCATGCCGGTTCAGCTACACTCGTGAGACAGATTGCTTAAAAAACATGCACATACACAGATTAAGAGACCACAGGAAAATATTCACTCAATTTCTCAGTCTACGCATATGTGCCTGTGTAAAATGCACACCGGCTCTTCCCTGATTCTTGTTTATGAAGGGCTTCCTGTTTGCTTTATGGGTCTTGAGTCCTGCTTCTAGGAGCCTGTTACGGACTGTCCTAGCACTGCACTTCGTGCCACTTAATGTTTCCCATTCTTTCTGAAGGTCATTTAAAGTCATTTTTCTATTTATGAGGCACTGCCGAATAGGTTGATGGTCATTTTTGGCATTAGGAAGTGGCTTCTGCCCTCCGCACGGCCGGTTTCTGGTCATTCCCAGTGTCCCCTGCTTCTGCTTTGTTCTTGTGTACTGCTGTCTTATAAACTTTGGGCCTGGAAGCGTCCTGCTGCCCATTGTGGCCTCTGCCAGCTGAACCAATATGAATCCAGGCTTATATTCACACGATTAAACCAGTGATCTCCTTATTTCTTTCCAGAGCCGTGTTTATATTTACTGGTACGATGCTCTGTTGTGAGTGTACTGTGGGGTGTGGTCCCGTGTCTCCCCAGTCGGCAGAACCCCATGGGTCTCCTCATCGCCCTGGACGACAACATGCAGGCCTCAGGGCAACTTTTCTGGGATGACGGGGACTCCAGGGGTAACTAGCAGCTTCTTTTGTCTACTTGTCTGTTGTTATCTA